>JAODAL010000289.1:0-345551 GCA_025379985.1 Phyllomedusa bahiana | reverse complement strand
AGCAGGGCGGGGGTCATTTAAATGGCCGCGGCCCGGAGTACGCTGGTGCGCTACTCTGGCGCCGTGGGTCCTTCCCACGGGCGGGGAACAGCGCGGGTCCCGCTCACCCGCCCGCGGCTCACTGGCGGGAGGGGGCAGGAGGGAGCCGCCCTCCCCCCCCCTGTAGTCCGGCGCCGCGCCGCGGAAACACCAGATCAGCGGCGCAGGGTAAATGAGCCGGCTGCTTATTCCCCTGCGTCGCGAGAATCGGGAGGACCGGGCCCGGGAGTGCAGGACCCTGGTCAGTAAGGGGAAATTTTATTTTTTTATTTTTATTAACTACATGGGGGGCTCTCCCGGCACAAGGGGGGGGGGTCTCCCTGGCTGGCTACAATGGGGCAACTACCGGGCGGGCTAAAATGGGCAATACCGGGCGGGTACAAGGGGGGGCGATACCGGGTGGCTACAAGGGGGAAACTACCGGGGGCTGGCAAAAGGGGCAATCCCTCGGGCTGTTTTAAAGGGGGAAACTACCTGGCTGGCTACAAAAGGGGGCAACTACCTGGCTGGCTACTAAGGGGGCACTACCTACCTGCGGCTATAAAGGGGGCACTACCACCGACACAAAAGGGGGCAACTACCTGATACAAAAGGGGGGGAAAAACTCCCCTGATATTAAAGGGGGCACTACCGGCTACAAGGGGGGGGTCTACCTGGCGGGCTACAATGGGGGCAACACCGCGGGCTAAAAAGGGGGCAATACCTGGCTGGCTAAAAGGGGGGCAATTACCGGCGGCTACAAAGGGGGGGCAATCCCGGCTGGCTAAAAGGGGGGGCAACTACCTGGCGGGCTACTAAAGGTGGCAACTCCCGGGCTGGTACTAAAGGGGGCAACTACCGGGCTATCTACTAAAGGGGCAATACCGGCGGCAATAAGGGGGCACACCTACCTGGCGGGCAAAAAAAAGGGGGCCTACCTACCTGATACAAGGGGGGGCCCCTACTACCTGACTAAAAGGGGGCAACTACCTGACTACAAAAGGGGGGGCCACTACCTGACTTTTAAAAGGGGGGGCATACCGGGCTACAAAGGGGGCAACTACCTGGCTAACAAAGGGGGGAATCAACCTAGCTACAGAGGGAGCATCTACCTTGCTAAAAGGGGGCATCTTCTGCCGTAAGGGGAAACTACCGGGGCCATAAGGGCTTCTACCTGGCTTTTTTCCCAAAAGCCATTATGAAAAGTTAGGGGGGTGGGTGTGGCTTTTTGAAGGGGCGTGGCACACAAAAAAGATGGGGTGTCCATGAAAATTTTTTTCCCAACACCGCATCGCGCGCCGCCCCTTTAACCCTCCTGCTTTTCCATTTTCAAAATTTTGGAAACCAATAAAGTAACGTCCCCTTTTTATTATTATTTTACTGGGGGTCTTTTGGGGATCTCACATAAATCAGATTTTATTATTTTTTTACAGTTCAGCAGGGGTGTTCCCAATCAGTTTTATTACGGTCAGCAGTGGTGTCATCGTGTTAATTACAGGTACGGTTTTGATTTTTGAATTAATTATAACACAGATCAGCAGTGTGACGTCACATGTCAGCTTTAAAATTTTAAACGGGTTCAGTGGTGCCCGGGCCATATCTTTATATCATATTACGGGAAAGCAGGGGCATTTTCACTACGGTTATTATACCCCAGCTCAGTCCGCCTGGGGTCGCGGAGCGCCGGCTGCAGTTACCCGGATCTGTCGCTGGGTGGCGCACTCGCCTTCTGGATTCCTTTCGTCCCCAACGTGCGAAAAACCAGTGTGTGCGGACGTATCATTCCCGGCCGGCAGGGGGTGCTGCGGGAGACCGAGCGGAAAACAGGAGCGGGTAGAGAAAACTACGGAAATTTCCCCCCCTCAAATGACTTTATCCCGGGGAAACACGGGGGGGGCCGGTCCGTGCTCCGTGTGCACATGTTCTGTATAATCGGGATATCGTCATCTACAGTCCAGTCTGTACCCCCTTGTTTTATTTTCCCCTGCTCTGCCTGACCCGCCCAATATATATTTTTATATATTATTTTATTATATATATATAAAATATTTTATATATATTTTCCCCGGCTATGTCTGTACCGCCTGTAGGGTATATATTTATCCCCGGGCCCTCGGGCCTGTACCCGCCTTATTATATAAAATTTTATCCCTTTCCCCCCTGCTTTTGCCTGTCCCCGGGCCTGTATATATATATATATATTTTATCCCATCCCCCCTGCTCTCCCTGTACCCCCCTGTATATTTTTAAAATTTACATCCCCCCTGCTTGCCTGTATTATAAAACCCCTTTGCTCTGTGTACCTCCCTTTGGATTATTTTTTACATCCCCCCTGCTTGCCTGTAAAATTTTATATCCCCCCGGCTTCCCTTTTCCCGCCTGTATATTTTTTACCCCCTTTGCTCTGCCTGTGTGTGTGTGTTTTATTTTTTAAATATTATTTAAAATTTTTTATATTTTTTCCACCCCCTGCTTGTCTGTACCTGCCTGAAATATATATTTTAATTTTCCACCCCCTTGCTCTGTCTGTACCTGCCTGTATATATATATTTTATATAAAATTTATTTATATATTTTATTTATATATATTTATATATCCCCTGCTCTGTCTGTACCTGCCTGTATATATTTTTATTTTAATATATATTATACCCCTGCTCGGGTCGGGTCCCTGCCTTATATTATATATATTTTATATATAATTTTTATAATATATATATTTTATTAATTTACCCCTGCTCGGGTCTGTCCCTGCCTGTATTATATTTTAAAATCCCCTGCTCTGTCTGTACCTGCCTGTTTTTTAAATAATATATTTATTTAATATTTATATATATATATATATATATATATATATATATCCCTTGCTCTGTCTGTACCTGCCTGTATATATATATATATATATCCCTTGCTCTGTCTGTACCTGCCTGTATATATATATATATATATCCCTTGCTCTGTCTGTACCTGCCTTTTATATTTTTATTTATTTATATTTATATATATATATATATATATCCCCCGCTCTGTCTGTACCTGCCTGTATATATTTTATTTTTAAAAATATATTATATTATATATTTATAATCCCTGCTCTGTCTTTTCCCTTTGCCTGTGAAATATATATATATATTTATATATATTTTTTATATTTTACCCCTGCTCTGTCGTCCCCCTGTATATATATATATATATATATAATATATATATAAAATTATTCCCCTGCCCCTGTTGTACTGCCTTTTGGGTGTATATATATTAAATACCGTATATATTTTATATAAATACTTTTTTATATTTTAATTTTAAAATAATATTTCCCTGTTTTGTTGTACCTCCCGGGTTTATATGTATATACCCCCGGCTTGTCGGGCCCTGCCATATATTTTTTTATATATATTTATTTTTATATATACCCCCGGTTGTCGGGACCGTGTTTATTTTTGTATATATCCCCTGCTCTGGCTGTAAATGCCTGTATATATGTTTTAATCCCCTGCTTGTTTGTTCCTCCCTTTATATTTGTAATTTTCCCCTTTGCTCTGCCTGTTATATTTAAAGCCCTGCTCTGTCTGTACCTGCCTGTATATATGTATATATCCCCTGCTCTGTCTGTACCTGCCTGTATATATGTATATATCCCCTGCTCTGTCTGTACCTGCCTGTATATATGTATATATCCCCTGCTCTGCCTTTTCCTGTGTTTATATATATTTTTTCCCCCTGCTCTGTGTATATATATTTTTCCCCCTGCTCGGGCCTGAAACCCGCCTGTATAATATATCCCCTGCTCGGGGGCCCTGTGTTTTGTGGGTATTTATATTTATAATTTTATATATATATTTTTTCCACCCCCTGCTCTGTCTGAAACCTGCCTTTTATATATATATATCCCCCCCGCTTGTCCTGTCCCTGCCTGTATTTTTTTTTATCCACCCCCTGCTCGGGTCTGTCCCTCCCTGTATATTTATATATATCCATCCCCTGCTCGTCTGTTCCTTGATTATTTATATATATTATATATATATTTATTTTTTTATATATATTTTTATATATATATATTTATTTATACCCATTCCCCTGCTCTGTCTGTACCTGCCTGTATATTATTTATTTATCTATACCCACCCCCTGCTCTGTCTGTCCCCTGCCGGGTATATATATTTATCCCCCCCTGCTCTGTTGTATCTGCCTGTATATTTTATTTATCCATCCCTGTCTGTCTTTTCCCTCCCGGGTTTAAAATTTGTATAATTTATATATATATATCCACCCCCGGCTCTTTCTTTTCCTGCCTGTATATTATTTTTTTTATATTTTCCCCTGCTCTGTTTACCGGCCTGTGTGGGTATATTTTTTATTTATATTTATTTTATATTTTTTAATTAAGATTTTTTCCCCTGCTCGGTTTTGTACCTGCCTTTTATGATATATATATATTTTTCCCCCTGCTCTGTCTGTCCCTTCCTGTATGTGAAAGATATAAATTTATATATTTATTTTTTCCCCTGTCTGTCTGTCCCTTTGCCTGTATGGGTATTTTTTATATTTTTATAAAATTTTTAAATTTCCCTGCCGTCTGAAACCTGCCTGTATGTGTATTTTAATATTTTATATTTTATATTTTTTCCCTGTCTGTCTGTACCTCCCTGTATGTGTGTAGGGTTTATTATATATATTTTTTATATTTTATATATATATAAATATATATTTTATTTATATTATATTATATTCCCTGTCGTCTGTACCTGCCTGTTGTGTGTGTGTATATATATTATATTATTATCCCCTGCTCTTTTCTGTACTCCCTGTATATATGTTTTATACCCCCTGCTCTTTTCTGTACCTCCCTTGGATTATTTTATATATCCCCTGGTTTTTCTGTCCCTGCCTGTATTTTTTGGTATTACCCCCTCTCTGTCTTTTACCCCCTTATATATGTTTTTAAACCCCCTTTGCTCTGTCTGTCCCTTTCCCTTGTTATATTTTTTTACCCCCTGTTGTCTGAAACCTCCCTTTGTAAAATATGTATATATCCCCTGCTCGGTCTGAAACCTGCCTTTTATATATGTATATACCCCCTGCTTGTTGTACTGCCTTTTTATTTTAATTTTTATATTTTTATATATATCCCCTCCCTTGTTGTCCCTCCCTGTATATATTTTATATATTTTATTATCCCCTGCTCTGGCTGTCCCTTTTGCCTGTATTTTATATATATATAACCCCTGCTCTGGCTTTTAACTGCCTGTTTATATTTTTTTAAATATATCCCTGCTTTTTGGGCTGAAACCTCCCTGTATTATATTTTTCCCTGCTCGGGCTTTTCCCTCCCTGTATATATATATATTTTATCCCGGCTCTGGCTGTACCTGCCTGTTTTTATATTTTAAATATATACCCCCTGCTTGGCTGTACCTCCCTGATATATTATATATTTTAAAATTTTATTTTATATATATATAATATTTATAAAAATATCCCCTGCCTGGCTGTACCTGCCTTTTTTAAATTTTAATTATATTTTTTAATATATATATTTTTCCCCTCCCTCTGGTGTCCCCTGCCGGTATATATCCCTGTTTGGGTGAAACCTGCCTGTTTTTTACCCCCTGCTCTGTCTTTACCTGCCTGTATATGGCTTTTGGAGTCGGAGTCAGTGCCGTTTTCCCGGGAAAGTGGGGGAGTCGTAAAAAAATTGGCCCGACCCCGACTCTCAAAATAATAATTTTTTGGTCCAGTTAGTTCGATGAAAGAGAAAGGGGAAATTGGGGGCCCGGGCCCATTTGCTGTTTGCTTTTTTTATCTTCAGTTTCATCACTTTGAGGGGCGTAATTGAGGGACATGGAGCAGGAAAAGCGCGGGCCCCGGGGGAAAAAGATTCTGCTCCCGGGAAAAACAGATGTCAGCAAAATTTTTCACCTGCCCTTTTAAAAAAGTAGAAGAGTTCAACCATTCATCAAAAACGACTGTGGCTGAGGCAATTCTTTATACCCCGACATTGTTAGAGAGGGTTTTCCCCCGTGGTCAAACCGCTTTCCCCCCCAAATTAGTGTTTAGGGGCTTTTTCTATTGCCCGGAAAAAATTGAGATCAGATGTGAGGTTTATGTATGCGGATCTGAGGGGGCGATACTATTTTCAGAAAAAAATTCAGATACTTCACAAATGTTTCCCGCAGTGTTTTTCAAAATTTTCAATTTTTTTTTGTTCTAAAGTCAAAATTTCCCAAAAAAATTATTTTTTACTGACAAAACAAAAGGGTAAAAAATTTTTTTGAACCCTTTTGACTTTCCGCTCCATATTCACCCTCCACTACAGCTTTGTACCCCGGAGGCTTCTGTAATTTTTTTATACAGTCATCTTAAACTATCGTTTCATAAATTTTACTTGCAAGCGGGTGTGGAGTCGGCAAGCCGAAGCCCCGGGCTCCGATCCTCAATTTCCCCAAAAAAATCCGACTCCCCACTCCCCCATTCACGGCGCAATTTTTAAGTAAAAATTTATGTAGTTTTAAAAGGTAAATCAGGCTGGGTTTTTCACCTTATGATACAATTAAACAAGCTATTTAGGTTTGAACAGACCTGACAAGCAAAAAAAGGGGAACCAAAGTTTTGATCTTTTGAACACTTTGGGCGAGGTTTAAAAAAAAAGCTGTAAATTTTTATCCCCAAATCCAGTCCCCACCAACTTTTGGGAAAAAGTGTAGAAGGACCCGGGATCCCGATTTTGGTCCAGACCTGCTTTAATCTGATTCCCGAGCCCAGAAAAGGTTTTAGGCAGTATTGGGAAAAACCAAAAGGGGGATTTCCCAAAAATAACAAAAAAAATAAAAATTAACCCCTTTGATTTTTAGGGGCAAAAATATAACTAAACAGTTTTCCCAAATACTTGCAAATCCCCATTTATGTGTTAAAATCGGTAAGATGACTTATTAAAAAAATTACAGTAGCCTCATGTACAAAGCTGTATGGATGGGAATATTTGGAGGGCCCGAAAATCACAAGTTCAAAAAATTGGGTTTCCCTTTTGGCTTGTTAGTTAAAATATATTTAAAGGGGTATGACTTTAAAGGGCCAAAAAAATTATAAATATGCAAAAACCCCTGCGGAAAAATTTGTGGAGTCTTGAAAATTTTTTTCTGAGGGAAAAAGATTGCCTCCCTCGTCCTGGGATACATGGGCCTACTTTTGATCTCATTATTTCCAGGTAGGAACGGCCTCTCTACACTAACTTTGGGGGGGGGGGCAAAACGGTAACCCCAGGGGCAAAAACCCTAGCCCTTTTTCAGGGTATAAAAAAGGGAAATTGCCTCAGCCACAGACAGTTTTTGATGAATGGTTACCCTTCTACTTCTTTGAAAACCGGTGAAAAATGTTGCTGAAATCAGTTTGCCATGGGAGCAGAATCTTATCCCCAGGGGCAGCGCTTTGCCTGCTCCATGACATCAATTTCACTCCTCATGTGAAGAGGCTGAAGATATGGGAGCAGTAGCATGGCCGGGCCCCAAATTTCCCCTTGCTCTTTGCATCGAACTAATGGAACAACTTTTTTATATATTTTGGGAGTCGGAGTCAGTCTCTTTTATGACGACTCCGACTCCTGCAAAATAGCCTCCGACTCCACAGCCCTGCCTATGATGACGATTTAGTAGCAGTGTAGTAGGAGGTCTTGTGACTGATGTGGGGCAGATATCTGCGGCTCACTGTAAAGATCACATAGCAGTAAGTGACTATGTGTGAGGATAACAGGTAGAAAGTGGCGTAATGTATTCATTAGCTCTCCATGGATGCTTGCAAGCCCTGCTTGCAAGGATTTAGCATCTGCTCAGTTCTGCAGATTCTTTCCTGTAACTGCATTGTTACTGTTTTGCTCCTAAAAATCAAAATGTTAATTTTTATTATTTTGTTAGTATTTGGAAAATCCCCTTTATTTTTTCAATACTGCCTGAATCTTTCTTGATCAGTTTCACCCATCTTCCCCCAAACCAACCCTGGGTCTCTTCCACACACCCCAAATGTTGGTGCAGACGGGAGGGGGAACAAATACAGCTTTTTCTTCAACTCTCCCACAAGTGTTTATAGTCAAAACATTGTTACCATTTTGCTTTTATTGTTGTTTCCCCCAAATAGTTGTTATTGATCTTTAAAGGTGAAAAAAAGAGGGTTTTTCCATTTTACTACAGTAAGTTATATTAAACTGGGCGCCAGTATAAAAGGGGAGTCGGAGGTTTGGAAATTGAGGAGTGGGGAGTAGGGGCTTTGGTTTTGCCGACCCCCACCCCTGACATTATTTCCGCCTGTCTGTATATTTTGTATATATATCCCCTGCTGTGTGTGTGTATATGTTTGTATGTATGTATAATATATTATATTTAAATATATATATATATAATATATTAAATATGTACTACTTACCTTTTCAAAAGTTTGGGGTCACTTAGACTTTTCCTTATTTTGATAAAAGATAGTTTTTTTAAAGAAGCTAAAATTAAAGGGAATCAGAAATTAAAACCCTATACATTTTTTAATGTGGTAAATGACTTTCTAGCTGAAATTTTGGTTGTTAATGCAATATCACATGGGTGTTAGAGGCCCCATTTCCAAAAACCCATCACTCCATTTCAAGGGTACATTGTGTTTGCTAACTTGTAAGAAGCTATTGGATATTTGAAAAACCCTTTGTAAGTTTTTAGCACAGCTAAAATTTTTGGATTAAGAACTAAAAACGACCTCCCTTTAGGGGGTGAGAATCTGGAGCATTACATTTGTTGGTTCCATTAAACTGCAAAGTGGCAGAAAAAAGAAACTTTATGTGAAACTCACTTAAAGGGGCTATTCCATGCAAGAAATTGCAAAAACTGAAATTTCCTCTTTTGTGTGACTCTCCCTAAGAGGCAAAAACAGGCTCTAACCAGAGTAAAGGGAAGCAGGGGGCCCCCGGCTGCACAACGGGAGCAACATGAAAAGTACTTAGAGTCTCTGTTGAGAAATCATGCCCCCAGGCCCTCAAGGCACTTCATTAAATAGTACCCGCAAAAGGCAGTGTCAACATCTAAGTGATAGGCGAATGGGGGTGCTGGCCTTGGGGCAGAGTGCAAAGAAAAAGCCAATCTGAAGGGCTAAAAAGGGAAAAGATTATTATGGGAAAAAAGAACAAGAATTGGACAGGGGAAGTTTGGGAAAAAGTGTTATGGAGACGAATGGGGAATTTTGAGGTGTTTGGATCACACAGAAAACATTTGTGAAAAAACAACTGAAAAGATGCTGGAAGACGCCGACCCAAATCTATAAGCATGGTGGGGTCAGTGAGGGCGGGGGTGGTTTTTGGTGCTGGGGGGGTCGTAATGGTCTGGGGTGGTTTTGGTGTGGTGGGGGTCATGTGAGGTCGGGGGTGGGTTGGTGGGGTGGGGGTATGTGATGGTTGGGGTCTTTGGTGTGGGGGAGGGTCTTTGTGAGGGCTGGGGGGCTTTGGTGCTGGGGGGGTAAGTATGTGGGGGGTGGTTTGGTGGGTGGGGGTCTTGGATGGTCTGGGGTGACTTTAGTGTGGAAAGTGGGAGATTTTGTACGAGAAAAAAAGGGATTTTAATAAAGGGGGCTATATCCTTTCTGCAATGCCATGGCCACCCTGTGGGGGGCGCTTGATTGGAACCAATTTCATCCTGCAACAGGACAATGACCCCAAAGCCACCCCAAATGATGCAAGAACTATTTAGGGAAGAACAGGCAGCTGGTATTCCTCTGTAATGGTGTGACCACGAGTCACCAATCACAACCCCATTTACTGTTGTGGGGGCAGCTTGACCCTAGGGGGGGGCCCAAAAATGCCCATCAAGCCAATCTAACTTTTGGGGGGCTTCTGGAAGATGGGGGAAAAATTTTTCCAATGACCTCAAAAATTAAAACCGAAACAAAGGGTTTCAGTCCCGGAATTGCTGCAAAGGGAGCGATAAAGCAAAATTTGAATAGAAAAGTATTATTTCAAATAAAAATCATTATTTCTAACCTTGTCAATGTCTAGATTTTTTCTATTCTTTTGCAACTCATTTGGGTAAATTAAAAATAGATTTTCAGGGGAAAAAAAAAATTGTCTGGGTGACCCCAAACTTTGAAAAGGTATTTTTTCTTTATATTTTGTATCCCCCTTATCTGTACCCCTGGTCGTTGTAGTATTGTTGGTTTTGGGTGCACCCGTTGTTTCTTTTTCTCTTTCATCCGTTAAGCCATGACGACTGGAGCCGATGTGCGGGATATTCTGGAGCTGGGGGGGTGGAGTCGGAGAGCATCGGGATTATCAGCAAGAAGGACATTATAAATCAAAAAGGGGAGTGTGACAGCGCTCTATACTGGCACCGTTAACCCGCCCGCTCGATTTTGCCCTAACACCCCTCCCAACCCCTCTTGTCCCAAGGGCATTCTGTGTAAATATCTGGGGGTCTGGAGACTCCTCACAGGGCCGTCCGCCTCCTGGTCTCTAACATGTCTCCGCTTGCTGTCAGTGAGTTGGGTTATACTTGTTCCTGTCGATTATTTCAAATGTAAGTAACAAATGTTTGACTTCAGTGCAGCAACAGGTTTTTATTTGGGTGGGAAAGTTTGGATTGCAGTACTTTTCGTTATGCAACAAATAAAGGGGAGTCTGGCTTTGTGCAGTAGTACAATATATACTTTGTTTCAGTTCTTCATTGTTTTGAGGATCTCTGCTTCCTCGAAATTTGCAAAAAAAACCGAAAAAGAACATTTTTACTTGAAAATCCTGAACCCCCGGTCATCCGCAGCTGTGCTGGGGGAAAGAACATTCCCAATAGGAGGCAGTATGAGCCCCAGTGCTACATGGGAGACATTGCACAGGGTCAGATTCCCAATGAACAATTGCTCACACACCCATCCATGAGGGGGCAGTTGCTTGGTCAATAACTGCACATTGTATAAGAACCAGTTCACACTTGTATGCATAAAAGCAACCATAGCAGGAAGACTGCCCAAGTGCAAAAATACTAATGGCCCACACACCTTCTATGCATGAGGGGGGTGGTTGCTAGTATTACAATCACACATGGACAGGATGCATGTTATACGGTTATATGTACTGTGGCTTTCACGCAAACTAGTGTGAATTGGTTCTTATTCAATGTGCTTTTTTGTTTTTTATTAGGCAGTTCCCCCCTCATGGATAGACCTGTGAGCAATTGTTCATCAGTGATCTCTGCTTCCTGTCAGTGAATGAGTTGCTCAACACCTTTACATGTCTTATCCTAACTAATACACTGGGCCTTAGGCTATGTTCACATGGCTTAATTGCGGGGGGTAATTACGCCCCCAATTACGCCGTGTGGGCGGGGGGCCGCACCTCGCCGGCCCATAGACTTTCATTACCAGCGGCATGTATACGCTGCTAGTAATTCACATGTCACTTATCTCCTCCCGCGGCCGGATTCGCCGAGCGGGGAGAGGAGACGGAATCCATAGTTCTCTATGAAATCTGTGGATTACCGTAATGACTGGGATGTATTCCAGCCGTAATTTGCGCAGTACGGACTGAATTACGGACTGAAATGCCTCCCATTTTAAGCCGTGTGAACATAGCCTTATGTATGAAAACAGTCTAGGGGTAAAACTGTTGCCCATAGCAACCAATCGGCGCTCATAGCAACCAATCAGAGCTCAGCTTTCATTTCATATAGTGCTGTGGGAAAATGAAAGCTGAGCCCTGATTGGTTGCTATGAGCTCTGTTTGGTTGCTATGGGCAAAAAAGACAGTCTTCCTGCTAGACGGTTTTCATACATAAAGCCAATTGTCATAAACTGCCAGAGAAATGTATTTTGTTGACTTGTTAAGCTTACAGAGCATTGTCTAAACTGGCTTCAGTTATTATTTTTTTTTTTTTTTTTTTTTTTTAAGGTTAGAGCAGGAGTAGCTATATACAGGTTTTCTACCACTAGATATATAGAGGAGTGTTCTAGTTCACTGACAGCAAGCAGAAATATTGAAATTGATTTTGAATACAAAAATGTATAGGAAAATTGCAAAACTATACATTAATTCATCTTTATTACCACAGAGCCGGACACTGTCTCATTAAAAGTTTCCAGCCGTGGAACCTTGTAATTAGGGGGCCATTAACATTTTATTTATTTTTACAGAAAAAGTCCAAGAAATCTTCTGAGACCCTCACATTCAAGAGGCCGGAGGGAATGCACCGCGAGGTGTACGCTCTCCTGTACTCCGACAAGAAGTAAGCCGCTCTTCTAATCTAGTGGCAACCATTATCAGTTTAAATGTAATGAGCATCTCCAAGGGAGAAATTGTTTCATTTTTTTAGAGCTGTGAGCCCCAACTAAGTGTGACTGATGGGATGTAATCTATGAATTCACCTGTGAATGAGTGCGGCTCTGCAGTGTAAGGGCATGTTCACACGACGGATTTAAACACGGTTATGACCACGGGTTCCGACGCGGTTTCCGCGGCCAAAACTACGTCCAAATCGCGCCCAGTTTATTAACATGGTTTCCTATGGGAAACCTCGTTAATATTCACACGCCGCGGGTTTGCCTTGCCTTTGTTTTGCCGCAGGTGTCGCCACGGTTGGTGCGCGGCTGGCGGCGCAGTTTTCCCCCTGCCTACTAATTTGCATGGAGGGAAACTCTCGCCGCAAGCCACACCCCATTTGCGCAGCGAGCACGCCCAGCGCCCGCGCCGCAAACTCACACCGGGAGACGCAAGGTTAGGACGAGGTATGACCGCGGTAACCGCGGTGAAAGCCGTGGCTGAACCCGCGGCCAAGTCCGTCGTGTGAACATGCCCTAATACTGGCTGCAGCTCAGGATCAGTACAGGATAAGTAATGCATGTACACAGTGACTGCACCAGCAGAATAGTGAGTGCAGCTCTGGAGTACAATCCGGGATGTAACTTAGAATCAGTACAGGATAATTAATGTATGTACACAGTGACTGCACCAGCAGAATAGTGAGTGCAGCTCTGGACTATAATACAGGATATAACACAGAGTAAGTAATTTATATACACAGTGACTCCACCAAGGGAATAGTTATTATGGAAATTCTATATAAAAAAATAATGGGGTAAGGGCCTGTTCACACTGTGGAAATTCACACTAAACTTTGGTGAAAAATCTGCATGCTTTCTGCACCAAAATCTTTGTAAATTCTGCAAAGGGAGGGCATCCCATTTTTCTCATATATCACTTATTCCAAGTGGTTTCTGCACTGAAACCCTGTTGGCAGATGGAATGTGGATTGGCCCTACTAAATAAGGCTAACAAATGTCCAAAATGTAAAATCCTCAGTGGATGTCGGCATGGATTATTGCTGTGGATATGCAATAGATTTACCATACAACAAAATTTTGCCATGGGGCATTAACCCATTTTTTTTTCCTTTTTAATTTTCGCACCATTTATATTTTTAGCTCCCCCTTGTCATTTGATTCATACACATGTGAAATGCAGGGGTGGGCTGGACTGGCAATTTGTGTTATTGCCAGTCCAATTGCTTGGTACTGCCGGGAAGAAAGCAGGTGTCTATGTAATTACCTATGTGGTTACTTTCTTAGGGTATGTTCACACGGCTTATTTTGACGTGGTTTTTAAACCGGTTTTTGGAGCGTTTCCGCTCCCACAATAGCATCAAAACCTCGCTTGAAACACGCTTCTTCAGAAGAGGTTTTAGAGGCGATTCTCGGCGCGTTTTTGGACGAGGTTTTCACTTATACAAATTAATAGCCAGGTTAACAACTGTGCCGAAAACCGCGTCAAAAACCGTGCCGGGAAACGCGCCTAAAACGCGATTCAAGAATTGACATGACACTTCTTTTTCAGCGCTTCTAAAGAAGCGCGTAAAAACCTCACTGTGTGTGAAATACAACGAGGTTTTACACAGGAATCGATTAAATGAACTGGAGGTGTCTTGGGCGAGGAAACACTCCGAAAACTTCCAAAACAGAGTCCAAATAAGCTGTGTGAACAGACCCTTAGGCTCGTTCCCACACGGCTTATATTCAGAAGTATTTACAACGGATTTCCGATGTAATACGTTCCTGAATAAATTGAAACAGTTGCAAATAGTGCCCACTAAGTGGGGCACGTATTTGTAACTGATTTCCCGACGGATTCACCATCTACAATCATTGTAGGTGGTGAACTCCGTCCGGAAAGAATTGACAATGTCAATTGTTTTTCCGCCCGGGATTGCCGTCGCAAACCGCCCGGGGGGCCCAAACCGGAACGGGTTTTGGTGTGTAAAGGCGCCGTATTTTTATTGAAATCAAATTTGAAAATAGGCTGTGAACTTATTTGGACGGATTTGCCGGGTTTTTTCCGTGGGGAAAAACCGTCCGAAATAAGCCCTGTGAAGAGGCCTTAATGTTCTCACTCTTGCTGCAGGGATGCTCCTCCATTACTGCCCAGCGACACTACACAGGGTTACCGTACAGTCAAAGCAAAGCTAGGTTGTAAGAAAGTGCGACCGTGGAAGTGGATGCCATTTACCAACCCAGCCAGAAAAGACGGTGCCATATTCTACCACTGGAGACGGGCTTCAGAGGAGGGGAAGGACTACCCGTTTGCAAGGTTTAATAAGGTATGTAAAGCTGTTTTTTTAAAATTTACAGTATGAAAGGGGGCCCAAACCAGTTTTAAAAAGATTGAATGTGAACAAAGGGACCCAAAAAATTCTTAAAAGAGCTCGGTCAGATTTCTGTGCCCCCGTACATGTATTTTGAGATTCCTGTGATGGTATAGTGCCAGGGGCACTGGGCAAGGCCATTGGTTCCCATTTTCAAAAAGGGTCAAAGGGCTTTTCCCGGAAGCATGACCATTTTTTTTTTTTTTTTTTTTTTTTTTTATTTTATTAGGCATGGAAAAATCATATAACAATCAGCGTTTCAAACAAATTTTAAGAATAACAAGTACCATAAATTTTCCCCTTGTTAAAGCAAGTTTTAAAAAAAACCAGACCAATAAAGGTAGAAAACCGGTCCCTAGTGTTAAAATCAAAATTAAAAAACTGCCATCCTGACCCTGGTTAGGATTTTGTTTTTCGGGATAATTAGGCTTTTCTGTTTTATTGTCATTTCCCTATGGGGACACATTACAAAAAAAACATATACCTAACCCATGTATATCAACAAAAACAAACCAAAAAAAAAAAACAAAGCCAGGGCTCTCTATTTCTGTCCGAGTGTTTATCACAACTCATGAAGGGAAACAAAAGGGTGATCAAATGTTAAAAGAATTTAAAGGTTTTTGTCCCTTTCCCTGTGCCACTGGAGGGGGTGTAACTTGCCCAAAAATCCCTTCTGAGTTTCCCCTTAGGCCCCCGTTTCCCCGGTTATTTCGGAAGTATTTACATCGGATTGCCGATTGTAAATACGTTCTGAAATCAGTGAAAAAACAGTTGCAAATAAGTGTCAATAATTTTGGGCCGTATTTGTAACTGATTTCCCGACGGATTTACCATTCCTTTATTGAGGTGGTGAATCCATCCCAAATAATTTCATGCCAAATTTTTTTTTCCGCCGGGGTTTCCGCGGCAACCCGGCACGGAATAACGCGTCGTGTGAACGACGAGCCGTATTTTCTATTGAAATTCAATAGAAAATAGGCTGTTACTTTATTTCTGACTGATTGCCGACGGATTGGACGATCGTCAATCCGTCGGCAAATCCGCGGCGAAATAAGCCGTGTGAACGAGGCCTTAGGAAGAAACTGGTAAATTGGGAGATGTCTAGTAATTTCTTTATTTCGCATTGTGTGTAGAATTTCTCGATAAAAGGTTTCCATTTTTTTAAAAACTTCCCGCCATTACCTCTTTATGACGTTCAGTATATATTTGATCAGCCAATGCATATATTTTTGTTTGTCCTATTGCCATATTAAGGTCTGGCACCTCAGGTTCCAGCCACTTAGTCAGGAGGCATCTCTTTGCTACCAAGAGTATAATATGTGCAAGTGCTGATAATCTAGTTTCTTGATGTGTTGTCTCCGCAACGTCATCTTTTTCTTTTCCATGCAATAAAAATATTATTGGGGAAATACGTATTGGTTTCTTATCTAATTGTGTCAATAGGTCCCCTATTTCTTTCCAAAATGTTTGTATCCCTTGGCACGTCCATAACCCATGATACAGATTTGTTTTTTCCTCGCCACATTTTGGGCAGGCTGTTAACCTATTAGGGAAATTTGGTGATGGTAGGATATCAAAAGTATATATTGCACCATGTGCTATTTTAAAATAAGTTTCACGCCATTTTTCATTTATAATGTGCTTTCGAATTGCATTCCAGCCTGAAATAATTACCTCATCTGCATAGTCAATACCCAACCATTTGTTCCATTTCCTGAAACCATCTTCTGCATTGTAGATTATGTATTTATCTCTAATGTTTGCGTAAATTTCAGTAATAGTTTTTCGTCTCGAAATTGTACCTATCAACCCATCAAAGTCATTCCTACCCCTTTCTTTACGTACATCCTGTAGCCTAGAAGTGCAGAAAGATCTGATCTGCAAGTATTGTAAAATCTGGGAACCTGGTATCCCGAATTCCTCTCTGACCTCAAATCTTTTCCATCTATTATCAGTTAAGTGGAAGAGCTGATTTACTGAAGTTATTACCTTGTCTCTCCACGTTTTAAACCATTTATGGTCTCTGCCTACCAGGAATTCTTTATGATCCCATATGGGTAGATACTTGGAGATCCTAAACGGTAGCCCATATCTCTTTCTTAGCTCCGTCTAGGCTGCCACTGTATCCCTTAATAGCACTGAATGTTTTACTATCGGTGGAGTATTTGCTAATTGTAAGTGAAAAATGCTGGTCAGCTTTTCCCCTGCTAAATTTTCTTCTAAAGCACAATCCGAATAAAAGTTTGTCTGATGAATCCAATCTATGATGTGCCTAGTTAAACATGCGATATTATAGCTCCTTAAGTTTGGTAGATTTAGGCCCACCTCAGATTTGTGTGCTTGTAACTTTGAGAGAGCTATTCGTGCTTTCTTCCCGTTCCAAATAAACTTATTTACCATTTTATTATACATTTTGACGTCCACATGACGCAATAAAATTGGAATTGTTTGCAGTGGGTATAGCAATCGTGCGAAAGAAATCATCTTAACAAGATGTATACGCCCCATGAGGGATAGAGGAAGGCCCTGCCAACCTTGAAGTTCTCTTTGAATTTTTTCAAAGATGGGAGGATAATTTAATTTATAGAGCGAGGAAGACAAGTGACCTATTTTAATTCCTAAATATTTAATATAATCTTTTGCTATTTTCATCCCTGCTGCTCTAATCACCCCCACTTCTTTTGGAGCCCTTTCCCCTATCCATAACAATTCACACTTCTCACGATTGATGTGATACCCAGAAAATGTACCAAATTGCGTCAGCAACTCCAGAACTTTAGGTAATTGCGTATTTGGTTTACCCATAAACAAAAGCACATCATCGGCGAAAGCAGTTAATTTTATCTCAGTTTCTCCTATTCTGATGCCGTCAAATATTTGGGAATCTTCCAATACTCGCAATAATGGCTCAAGCGTGAGATTGAAAAGCATAGGCGAGAGTGGACAGCCTTGCCTCGTCCCCTTGTGTAAACTAAAGGTATCTGATCGAAAACCTGGGGTATACACTGCTGCCCTCGGATTTTCATATAAAACCGAAATATAATTACGCATTTCCCCTCTGATTCCAAATTTGATTAAGTTTAACATCTGTTGTGGGAAAACTGTTTGCGTTCATAAGGGACTATATTCAGGAATATATGGCTGAATATAACATTATTAGTGATTGCCAGCATGGATTTACTAAGGACAGGAGTTGTCAGACCAACCTGATCTGTTTTTATGAAGAGATGAGTAGAAGTCTGGATAGTAGGGAGGCTGTAGATATAGTATCCCGAGGCCCTGTCTATCCTCCATGTCACGGGCGGCACGCCAAATTTCATGCGCATAAAAAAGGCATAGAATGCTCCTGATTTATGAACCCGCTACATAGTGTGTCATAAATCAGGCACATTCCAGTGCTCGGGCGACAGTTCGGGATTAGGTATACCACTTTGAAAGGGCTCTACCTGTTCTATCTGTAATGCTCCTAGAAACGTGCATTACAGTTCTAGTGCGCCCTGCCTCCCGCATACCCCCCGAGATTGGGCGCATTGCAAAGTGCCGCAGGCGGGATGTAATGCGCCCCGGAGTGGCGTGCAGGAGATTTGAAAATGTGTGAACGGGGCTGCGCCTGATATTAGTCTGTAAAGACGCCAGATATCTGGCACAGCTCCGTTCATACATGTCGCCCATAGTATTTTTTAGACTTTGCAAAGATGTTTGACACTATTCCTCATAAAAGCCTATTGAGTAAATTAAAGTCTATTGGGTTAGAAATAGCCAGTTTTTAATCCAGTTACACACGGTTATTGGATCGTACTCTGAGAGTGGTGGTAACTGATTCCTGCTCTGAATGGTCCCTGATTATAAGTGGTGGCCCCAAGGCACGGTACTGTGTTCTCTTTTATGTAAGGTATTTATTAATGATGTAGTGGAGGGGATTAAAAACACTGTTTCTAGTTTTGCAAATGATAATAAGCTATGTAGTGTAATGTATGTAATGGAAATTGTTCGTAAATTGCAGGCAGACCTGTACCGATCATTTATTTTGTTCCAAAAATACACAAATCATTGGTTGCACCCCCCTGCAGACCTATTGTGTCAGGCATCGGCTCGATATTAGAGCCTTTGGCTGTCTACATTGATGGTTATTTGCAAAAGATTGTAAAAAGGCTACCTAGATGTTTGATGGATACACAACAGTTCCTTGGTAGGTTACACCAGATAAAGGAATCAGAAATTAAATGGATATGTACATTGGATGTTAAAAGCCTATTTACTAACATTCCGTATGAAGAAGGGTATGCAGCAGTCCAGGAAGCGTTATCACTAGATCCAGATATTTCAATTCATTGTTGATGTTTTTGATGACACTCTTAGAAATAGTTCTCAAAAAGAATTATTTTAGATTTGGTGAGCAACATTATTTACAACTACAGGGATCTTCAATGGGGTCTCCTGTAGCTCCCAGTGTAGCAAATTTATATATGGCTACGTTTGAAGATAAGTTTGTACAGCAATCCCAATATGCCACTAAGATTGCCACTTGGCAAAGATATGTGGATGACGTATTCATGGCATGGAAAGGAGAAGAACATGAGTTAGTAGAATTTTTGGAATATATCAATAAATGCCATCCATTGATTAATTTCACCTTGACAAAAGATGAGAATAGAATTAAGTTTTTAGATGTGGAGGTTAGTAGAGATAAAGAGAAGAATAGTTTCTCCACCACATTGTTTGTTAAAACAACAGATCGGAATAATATGTTGCACAAAAATAGCTATCATGCACCTCAGGTATTTGCTGGTATACCTAAAGGCCAATTCACAAGGGGTAGGCGGATTTGCTCAGATGAAAAGTATGATGAACAAAAAGAGAAATTAATATCGAAATTTGTACAGAAAGGGTATAGTTACCAAGAAATTAAAAAAATTGGAGATGAGGTAAAGAAAAAGAGTAGAGAGGAATTACTGGAGAAGAAAAGAGATAAAGAAAAAGGTGGGGACAAACAGGTGTTCATAACCACTTATGGCAAAAGATCTGCTATGATAAAAAGGACAATAAATTGCTACTGGTTTATTATGCAAAGGGATGAAAAATACGGTCATTTGTTTAGTAATAAGCCTATGTGTATATTTAAGAGAGGTAAAAGCATAGGTGACCAGTTAATAAGATCAGATATCAAACAGAGAAATAAATCCAGACAACAAAGGCTAAGAACGCAAAAACAAGGTACATTCCCGTGTATGTCCTGTACAAATTGTAGCGCTATAATTAAAGGACCATATTTTATGCATCCACTGCAGGGAACTAAAATCCAAATATATGGTTATCATACATGTAACAGCAGCAATGTAATCTATGCCCTAAAATGCCCCTGTGGTAAATCATATGTTGGGCAAACATGCCGCCCAGTGAGACAAATAATAATAGAACATAAATCGGCTCTACACAATTATTCAAGGAGAGCAGTGCAAGAAAGGTGAGATGAGTAAATATGGCGAAACTACGGTTGCGCGTCACTTTAATGAACAGAGACACCAAGTCAGTGAATTAAGATGGTGCGTCTTGGAAGAGGTAATCGGAAATGAAGGAGAGATTGGATCAGCGCTTCTCAAGAGAGAAGCGTACTGGATCCATAGATTGGAAACTATGGTCCCCAAAGGACTAAATGAGGTTTTTAGTTTGAGAAGTTATTTATAGAATGTTCTTGTTGTTTGTAGTAGTAAATAGTGTAGAGAACATATGTTGTTTCAATGGAGGATAATTTATGAATGAAGAGTCACATGACACATTACTACTACTTAAGCTGGATGTGAGGTAAAAGGGCTGTTCACACGGCTTATTCTGTGACTGATTCCAGCCTTAGGCCTCGTTCCCACGGCTTATTTGTCCGCGGAGTGGCGCCGTACTCCGCGCCGGATTTGCGCTGCAGTACGGCGCCAATCCGTCAGAGTAATTACGGTAATCCACTGCTCTCATAGAGAACAGTGGATTCCGTCGCTCCTCCCCGCTCGGCGAATCCGCCAGGCGGGGGAGAAAGTGACATGCACATTATTTACGGCGCGTACGCGCCGTAAACAATGCATTGTCTATGGGGCCAGGGAGCGGCGCCCCCGTCCCGCCCCGCCCCTTATTCACGCCAGATTTGCGAGCACAATCCGGCTCACAAATCCGCCGTGAATAAGCCGTGTGAACACGGCCTTAGTGCGCGCCGTATTGGCGCTGCAGTACGGCTGGAATCCGTCCCAGTCATTACGGTAATCCACTGCTCTCATAGAGAACTATGGATTCCGTCTCTTCTCACCGCTCAGCGAATCCGCCGAGGAGGGAGAAAGTGACATGCACAGTATTTACGGTGCGTATGAGTGTCTATGGGGCCGGCGAAATCCGTCCCCGCAATTACGTCGGCAATAAGCTGTGTGAACATTGCCAAACAGCGCATGCTTGAGAAAGGAATTACTTTGTTCCGAAACGTCGCAAAGCTGTGCGTGTATCAGCTCTACTGGAGTCTCCCAGTCATACCTGCGGACTCGTTAAGGAGTGGCGTTTATAGCTAAGAAAGAAGGACTGTACAAGCCATGTACCTCCAGGTCTTTATTGTTATTGTATTTTTGACATGAGAAATATATAAAGTCTTTGGAGTTATATACCACTTTGCCTCGATGTTGCATGTTGTTGAAAGCTGGACACTGAGGGCGACATGTCCCATTAGGGCTGCACCATTTTTTTTGTTGTATTTTGTGCCATAAAAATGACGCCCTATTCTCTATATCATTGAACTGTAGTACACCAGAACTAGACGCATTATACGCCAGGCACGACACATTTGAATGCGCCTAATGTAGGTGCCTCAAATATGCTAGCAATGATATGCTATGTGCCTAAATTATGCTATGCGCCTAGAGCAGGCGCATCAATTATACTATGCAAGGTATACAAGACGCCAGATATTTGACAGGTTCATTCAGGGGCACTATACACTTGTTTAATGCGCCTTAAAACTGTTGTGGCGGCTCCCTTTTCTGACATGTCGCCCTGAGTGTTTGGGAATCTATTTGGCAAATGAGGTTCAATATGGATAAATGTAAAGTTCTGCATCATGGTACTAATAATCTGCAGGCATCATATGTCCTAGGGGCTGAGAAACTGGGAGAATCACTTGTTGAGAAGGATGTAGGCGTTCTTGTAGATCATAGACTACAGAACAGCATGCAATGTCAATCAGCTGCCAGTAGGATATTGTCGTGTATTACAAGAGGCATGAACTCATGGGACAGGGATGTAATATTACCCCTGTATGAAGCATTGGTGCAGCCTCATTTGGAATATGCAGTTCAGTTCTGGGCTACAGTTTATCGAAAGGATGTAATGGAGCTAGAGAGAGTGCAAAGACGAGCAACCAAACTAATAAGAAGAATAGAACATCTTCGTTATGAGAATTAAACTTATTTAGTCTTGAGAAAAGACGGCTGCAGGGAGACATGATTAATTTATATAAATATATAAATGGTCTCCACAAAAAGTATGGGGAAAATATATTTCATGTAAAACCCCCTCAAAAGACAAGGGGACATTCCCAACATCATCACTAACACGCCCTGTGATCCTCCTGTAGTTGGAGCCTCTGCTAGAAACACCTGGGGCTGCTTATTGATGGGATGGGGATTGTGGGACTGGTCGGTGGTGTTTGAGCAACAATAGCCCCTAAGCCTCATAAACTTAAATGGGTTGTCTCACTACATTAAGTCGTCTTACCTCAGTCCTGTTTTCATGGTTTCACTTTGAATTCAGGGGCGTGTTTACTGACTTCCACTAGGCTGTAGTAGAAGCCAGGTCTGTAGCTATAGCAACCAGTGCTGGCAGCCTATCAGGATAGATCAAACAGGTCTGTAGCTATAGCGACCTGAGGAGCTGATGCAGCCCATACAAGAGGGGATATCTAGGAATAGGTAGGACACTGTTAATGGACATATATTGCAAAGTGACTTGTTTTTGCAAGATCTTTAACATAAAAAGCAATCCTTGTAGTGAGACAACCCCTTGAAATATAAAGCATGGATCCCATCTGCGTTGAAGGTCCCGTTTGGAAACCATTTTACAGAGGACACTGATGGACCTCATTGACGACAGTGGGGTCTGTCAGGTTTCTGCTGTGATGTTTGTTGTTTTACCATTATTCTGGGGTGAAACCTCTGACAGAAATCTGAAGGAGTTCCTAATATGTACAGGTATGTTGAAGACTATCCAATCTTTATTAAATTATGGAATTTTCTGCAGCTGTATTATATTCTTTGTGTTTTTGGACCTGGAAGTTTTAACCCCTTAATGACACAGCTAATTTAGGATTTTTGTTTTTCATTTTTTTTTCTCTTTCCTGACGTAATTTTTTTTTTATTTTTCCATCTACATAGCTGAATGAGGGCTTATTTTTGTGGGACAAGATGCATTTTCTTTAACGGTGCCATTGACCATAATTTAGAATATACTGGGAAACCTGGAAAAAAAATTCAAAGTGGGGTTGAATATGAAAAAAAGGCAATTGCGCGATTTTTGCAGAGATTTTGTCTTAATGGAGTTTATTGTTCAATCAAAATGACATGTCTGTATTCTGCAGGTCGGTATGATTCCACTGATAGCAAGTTTGTAGAGTTTGCATTATGTTTTAGTACTTTTTAAAAAGAAAACTTTTTTCTCTTTTTATATATATATTTTTTTTTTTTTCATTTTTCTGCAACCATAAGGTTCATCTATGGACCTGAGTGACAGCTTGGTTTTTGCAGGCTAAAGTGTAGTTTTTAATGGTACAATTCTGGGACTTTTTGATCACTTTGTATTCCAATTTTTTGAGGACTTGAAACGCCACTTTTTTGAGTTGGAGTTTTTTTTTTCTTCTCTTGTGTTCACCTTGTATGGGAAAATCAATATATTTAAAAAGATCAGACTTTTATGAACGCGTCAATACCAATTATCTGTAATCTCTTTGTTTTTTATTTTTTGATTTGTAAAATAGCAAAAGGGTTTCTGTCTCCCTCCCCCACCTCTTGTGTCTTGTCGTGTGACGTACTGTTTTTGAAATCTGTACACTCTCCTTTGGAAGTGAACAAGATCACTATGAAAATTAGCTTAAACGAATCTAAGTAATAAGGTTCACACTGTTAAGGGTTGAGTACTTTTGATTTATTATTGTAATGGACT
Source organism: Phyllomedusa bahiana (assembly GCA_025379985.1). Lineage (NCBI taxonomy): Eukaryota > Metazoa > Chordata > Amphibia > Anura > Hylidae > Phyllomedusa > Phyllomedusa bahiana. The sequence continues at coordinate 321,711 of JAODAL010000289.1, read as the reverse complement.
CAAATCACAGATGTATAATGATTTGTCTCAAAGCTAGAATGATTTCTGTTCATTATTCTCATATACTTTTATCCAAACGTCTGTACCTTGAAATATGTTGAATACTAATAAAAACACAGTTAAAGACAAAAAATAGCAAAAGGGAGTGTTTGGTAATTTTTAATATTTGTATTTTTAAACTTTATTTGAAATGTAAGAATTATTTACTAGATAGACGCATTCCTAGGTAGTTCTTTGTAGATTTTTTGCCCACCTGTCCCATGGAACTTCCTCCTTGGACTTGTCTCACTTCCTTTTTGGTCTTATGTAGGATTCGTAGCTGTAGTCTTGGACACGTTTCCCATACCAGGATCTGTTCACATGTAATGAAGTCTGAAGAAGTGTACCCTTTTTTTTTTTTTTTTTAACCAATGAACACAAGACTTTTTAGTTTATTTGCGGAATTGTTTGTGCTTTAATGTCCCCGGCTATTTTTCGGCTACAGTCAAACCGATAATTTTGCTCTATCCATACTATCCTGGACTTTGTGGATCACAGACCTGGACTAATGCCATGAACTGCATCCTTCCAGTCTCACAGCACAATTTCTGAAGTACCGGTGCAGCTTCGTGGAACGAGTTACACCGTAATAACTTCTCCACCCGTTGATCATAAAAGTATAAAAGTATAAACTTTATTAAGCAAATTAAAAGACAGCTATATGAACATGCGCTAGGTGCGATGCATCCAACAGACGCGTTTCGAGCGCGAGGCTCTTGTTCACTGTTAAATTATCTTCAGGAAGCCGCCATTATTTAAAACAAAACTTCCACCAATCAGGTGACTAGATGCATAGCACATGACAATGGGAGACAGAGAGCAAAGAAGACAAAACAAGCAAAGAAAAAAAAAACAGCAAGAGAATGCAGCAGGTATGGACAACAAGCTAGACATATGCTATTAATGGAAAAGATATGTGAGTAATAACATTGGTTGCTAAAACACGAAAGACCAGGGTTTTTATGAATATATATATATAATAAGTCTGTGCGGTAGTTTAACCCTTGTGGTGCACGTGTGCCAAGCTTTAATATCCAAAGGGCTTCCCTTTCTCTCAGTTTCTTTAGCCAATTACCCCCCCTATAGGGTCTTGGTACTTGATCTATGCCATAGAATCTGAAACTGGTGAGATCACCTTGGTGGTGCTCGACAAAATGCCTAGCAGCACCCGACATTTGGCCCTGTTGTTTATTCACACTGTAAATATGTTCCGCTATACGTGTCTTTATTTTGCGGATTGTACTGCCCACGTATATCTTATCGCAGGTGATACATTGAATTATATAAACAGCACGATGACTGTCGCAGTTTAAAAATTGGGATATCTTATAACTACTGATTTTATCTGTGTCATTAAATGTATCTGTTTTTAAACTGAACTTGCAAACATTGCATCGAGCTCCTCCACATTTAAAAAACCCTTTTTGTGAGAGCCATGTTTTTTTCGAGGTAATGTTATCACTTGTGTATATGCTGGGAGATATGATGTCTCCTAGTGTCTTGTTCTTCTTGGGCACACATTTAACTCCTTTGTCAAGGATTTTAGCCAGTGTGTGATCCTGGCGTAGAATATTTAGATTTCTGTAGAAGATTTTCTGAATTTCTCTAAAATTTGTACTGTAATTAGTGGTGAATACTATTTTTTGGTTCTGGTTTGCTGTTTTACGATTAGTTTCTTGCAATAATAGGGATTGATTTTTAGTGTTAACCCTTTCCTTGGCCCTAATCATGTCCCTCTTGTTGTATCCCCTCTGCGTTAGTCTCCGATCAATGGCTTTTTCAGCCAGAGCATAATCCCTGTCAAGAGTACAAATTCTTTTGGCTCTAACGTATTCGCCATACGGTATGGCTTTTATCGTACTTGGAGAGTGGCAGCTATTTGCTCTTAAAATTGAGTTGCCTGCGTTAGGTTTGCGGTATAAAGTAGTTATAATTTTACCTAGCTCCAAATCTCCTTTTAAATGAATATCCAAGAACGATATCTCTAGTTTGTTCCAGGTGCCTGTGAATCGGAGATTAAAGGGATTATTGTTAAGGTGTTCAAGGAACAGTGGTATGAGCGCTACATCGCGACCCCATATTATAAGGAGGTCATCGATGTAGCGCCCATACCACTGTATACACTCCAGATAAGGATTGTCTATGCTATAAATGGCATGGTGCTCCCACCATGCCATGGTTAAGTTAGCAAGAGTAGGTGAGAAAGTTGCGCCCATTGGTGCACCCACTAGTTGTAAATAATAGGTGTGGTCAAATTTAAAATAATTACTGCCTAGAAGGTATTCAATAGCTGAAATAATAAATTCCTGCATGGGTTCAGTATATGTACTGTTTTGCTTTAAGAAGAATGCCACTGCTACTAGTGCTATATTATGGGGTATACTGGAGTACAAACTTATGACATCACAACTAATCCTTAGTTAGATTGTGATGCCAGGGTTTATTGCTGATCATTTGTAGGACTGATTTAGTGTCTTTGATATACCCTGGAAGTTTTTGGACTAGCGGCTGAAGGTAACCATCCACCCATGTACTTAGCCGCTCACCCAGGGAATCGTTTCCTGATATGATAGGCCTAAGACCTGGGGGGAAGGTATTCTTGTGAACTTTAGGGGCTCTGTAGAATACTGGAACTACAGGCTCACTCCCTAATAGGTACATTCTTTGTTTATCCGTTAATACCCCCAGACTACTGCCATAATTCAACAATTTTTAGAAAAATTGTTGAATTATGGCAGTAGTCTGGGGGTATTAACGGATAAACAAAGAACGTACCTATTAGGGAGTGAGCCTGTAGTTCCAGTATTCTACGGAGCCCCTAAAGTTCACAAGAATACCTTCCCCCCCAGGTCTTAGGCCTATCATATCAGGAAACGATTCCCTGGGTGAGCGGCTAAGTACATGGGTGGATGGTTACCTTCAGCCGCTAGTCCAAAAACTTCCAGGGTATATCAAAGACACTAAATCAGTCCTACAAATGATCAGCAATAAACCCTGGCATCACAATCTAACTTGGATTAGTTGTGATGTCATAAGTTTGTACTCCAGTATACCCCATAATATAGCACTAGTAGCAGTGGCATTCTTCTTAAAGCAAAACAGTACATATACTGAACCCATGCAGGAATTTATTATTTCAGCTATTGAATACCTTCTAGGCAGTAATTATTTTAAATTTGACCACACCTATTATTTACAACTAGTGGGTGCACCAATGGGCGCAACTTTCTTACCTACTCTTGCTAACTTAACCATGGCATGGTGGGAGCACCATGCCATTTATAGCATAGACAATCCTTATCTGGAGTGTATACAGTGGTATGGGCGCTACATCGACGACCTCCTTATAATATGGGGTCGCGATGTAGCGCTCATACCACTGTTCCTTGAACACCTCAACAATAATCCCTTTAATCTCCGATTCACAGGCACCTGAAACAAACTAGAGATATCGTTCTTGGATATTCATTTAAAACAGGCATCCTCAAACTGCGGCCCTCCAGCTGTTGGGAAACTACAACTCCCATCATTCCCACTGTTATAGATTATATAAATGCATGATGGGAGTTGTAGTTTCCCAACAGCTGGAGGGCCGCAGTTTGAGGATGCCTGATTTAAAAGGAGATTTGGAGCTAGGTAAAATTATAACTACTTTATACCGCATACCTAACGCAGGCAACTCAAATTTTAAGAGCAAATAGCTGCCACTCTCCAAGTACGATAAAAGCCATACCGTATGGCGAATACGTTAGAGCCAAAAGAATTTGTACTCTTGACAGGGATTATGCTCTGGCTGAAAAAGCCATTGATCGGAGACTAACGCAGAGGGGATACAACAAGACGGACATGATTAGGGCCAAGGAAAAGGGTTAACACTAAAAATCAATCCCTATGATTGCAAGAAACTAATCGTAAAACAGCAAACCAGAACCAAAAAATAGTATTCACCACTAATTACAGTACAAATTTTAGAGAAATTCAGAAAATCTTCTACAGAAATCTAAATATTCTACGCCAGGATCACACACTGGCTAAAATCCTTGACAAAGGAGTTAAATGTGTGCCGAAGAATAACAAGACACTAGGAGACATCATATCTCCCAGCATATACACAAGTGATAACATTACCTCGAAAAAAACATGGCTCTCACAAAAAGGGTTTTTTAAATGTGGAGGAGCTCGATGCAATGTTTGCAGGTTCAGTTTAAAAACAGATACATTTAATGACACAGATAAAATCAGTAGTTATAAGATATCCCAATTTTTAAACTGCAACAGTCATCATGCCGTTTATATAATTCAATGTATCACCTGCGATAAGATATACGTGGGCAGTACAATCCGCAAAATAAAGACACGTATAGCGGAACATATTTACAGTGTGAATAAACAGGTCCAAATGTCGGGTGCTGCTAGGCATTTTGTCGAGCACCACCAAGGTGATCTCACCAGTTTCAGATTCTATGGCATAGATCAAGTACCAAGACCCTATAGGGGGGGTAATTGGCTAAAGAAACTGAGAGAAAGGGAAGCCCTTTGGATATTAAAGCTAGGCACACGTGCACCACAAGGGTTAAACTACCGCACAGACTTATTATATATATATATTCATAAACACCCTGGTCTTTCGTGTTTTAGCAACTAATGTTATTACTCACATATCTTTTCCATTAATAGCATATGTCTAGCTTGTTGTCCATACCTGCTGCATTCTCTTGCTGTTTTTTTTTTCTTTTTTTTCTTTGCTTGTTTTGTCTTCTTTGCTCTCTGTCTCCCATTGTCATGTGCTATGCATCTAGTCACCTGATTGGTGGAAGTTTTGTTTTAAATAATGTCGGCTTCCTGCAGATAATTTAACAGTGAACAAGAGCCCCGCGCTCGAAACGCGTCTGTTGGATGCATCGCACCTAGCGCATGTTCATATAGCTGTCTTTTAATTGGCTTAATAAAGTTTATACTTTTATGATCAACGGGTGGAGAAGTTATTACGGGGTAACCCGTTCCACGAAGCTGCACCGGTACTTCAGAAATTGTGCTGTGAGTTTAACCGCTTGGCCGGCGGGACGCCCGGAATCTACACTAACAGAGCGGATCCCTCATCCATAGTGACTTTAGCCCATAACAGGTGAGCCACTCTTTTTTTCTTTTTTTGTGTGCTCATCCTTCCAGTCTGCTTGTGCATACCAACCAGCTGCTGTACGGAGTGTTGTGCCTCCTAACTCACAATAATACCAGGTGAGCGCACTCACCTAGCTACCATTCGGACTAGTGTTATTTTAATACACGAGGGTGCGCCGTTCTGTGGTGTCTTTTTTTTTTTTTTTTTTTTTTTTTTTTACTGCTCTTACAGTAAAGAATCCATTTCTTTTAGATGTAGAAGATGCTCCCTTGTTCTAGATACAGTCCTGGGGATAAATAGATCATGGGAGAGATTTCTCTATTGACCTTTCATATATTTATAACTAGAAAGCAATGCAGGAATATATCTTCATGCAAACAATGCCATTTATTTAGTATGTCAATCTTCAACTACAACGTTAATTGTGCATGAAACATGCTACTTGCGATTATTGACCAATAGTCCGTGATGACCAGTTAATCCCATTCGGGAAAGACGTGATTTCTCCAGTGGCGTCCACATTATCTGAAAGCCCAATAGTGGAGAGCTACAGACAAGCGGGGGCCGCACACGAGCGTGCGACGTTTCAGGGAGGAACTCCCTTTCTTGAGAGAGGAGTATGAGGATCTCCTGATATGCAGGTGTTGTGATAAGACCTGGACTTGTATTCAAATACTACCAGCTTGCTTTGGACTTTCACATATTTAAACATACACGGCTCAAAAAAAATAAAGGGAACACTTAAACAACACTGTCCAGTTATGAATCAACACTGATTATAAATCAATTTCTTCTGCCTTGAGGCATTTCCACTGAAGTTGAATCAACCTGAAATTTGATTTTCTACTTTAATTTTGAGTATCATTCCAAATCCAGACCTAAATCCTGACTGTGGAGTCGCTACCTATTTTGCAGGAGTCGGAGTCGTCATAAAATGGACAGACTCCCAAAATATATAAGTTGGTTCAGTTAGTTCGATGCAGTGCAAAGTAAAGAGGAATTGGGTCTTGCCAGTGCTGCTGCTCCCATATCTTCAGCCTTATCACATGAGGAGTGTAATTGATGACATGGAGCAGGCAAAGCACTGCCCCAGGAGAAAAGATTCTGCTCCCAGGGCAAAACAGATTTCAGCAAAATTTTTCACCTGCTTTCAAAGAAGTAGAAGAGTTCAACCATTCATCAAAACTGACTGTGGCTGAGGCACTTCCTTTATACCCTGACATTGTTAGAGATGTTGCCCTTGTGGTCACCGCTTTGCCCCCAACCGAAGTTAGTGTAGAGAGGCCATTCTCTATCCTGGAAATAATGAGATCAGATGTGAGGTCATGTATGCAGGATCTGATGGAGGCAATACTATTTCTCAGAACAAATTCAGATACTTCACAAATGTTCCTGCAGTGTTTTGCATATTTACAATTTATTTGTGTTCTAAAGTCATATCCAATAAATATATTTTACACTGACAAGCAAAATGGTAACAATGTTTTGAACTTGTGACTTTCAGGCTCCACATCTCTCCATCCACTACAGCTTTGTACATGAGGCTACTGTAATTTTATATACAGTCATCTTACCTATCTTATACATAAATTTGACTTGCAAGTATTTAGCATCTGCTTAGTTCTGCAGATTCTTTCCTGTAACTGCATTGTTACGGTTTTGCTCCTAAAAATCAAAATGTTAATTTTTATTATTTTGTTAGTATTTTGAAAATCCACATTTTGGCTTTCAATACTGCCTGAATCCTTCTGGACTCTGAATCAGCTGAATCAGATTCAAGCATATCTTGACCAAAATGTGATCCCAGGTCTCTTCTACACATTCCCATTGTTGGTGCAGACTGGACTTGGATACAAATACAGCTTTTTCTTCAACTCTACCCTAAAGTGTTCAAAAGATCAAAACATTGTTACCCTTTTGCTTGTCAGTGTCTGTTCTACCTAAATAGCTTGATTATTACATCATAAGGTGGTAAACAGCCTGATGTAAGCATTTTACTACAGTAAAGTTATCACTTAAACATGCACCATGTATGAGGGAGTCATGAGTCGGAGGTTTGGGAAATTTGGGAGTCAGGGCTTTGGCTTTCCGACTCCACAGCCCTGCCTCCATGGGATATTCAATTTGATTTCCATTGATCATTTATGTCTTATTGTTCTCAATGTATGCAACTATATAATGAATAAAGAATTGCCACTAGAATATTTCATTCATTGAGATCTAGGATGTAGGATTTTGGTGTTCCTTTTATCTTTTTGAGCAGTGTATTTATTCTCTCCCGCCGAAGCCTTCTTTTCTCTAAACTAAATAACCCTACTCTTGCTAATCTTTCTGGGTTTTGCAGTCCACCGAGTCGTTTTATTATTATTGTTGCCGCCTTTGTACCTGTTTAAGCTCTACAATGTCTTTCCTGTGCACTGGTGCCCAAAATGGTCCCCAATATCCCCTGTGTGTTCTGACCATTGACTTGTATAATGGGAGAATGATGTTCTCATCGTGGCCTCTATACCTCTTTTGATACACCCCATAATCCTATTTGCCTTGGCAGCTGCTGCCTGACACTTACTACTACAATTAAGTTTACTGTCCACTAGAATTCCCAAGTCCTTCTCCAGTCGCTTTTACCCAGAGTTTTTCCGTTTAACAAGTAATCATGGAATAGATATTTCCTCCTCATGTGCATAACCTTGCATTTATCAGTGTTAAACCTCATCTGCCACTTCTCTGCCCAGGCCTCCAACCTATCCAGATCCCTTTGTAATAAAACATTATCCTCTATTGTGTTGCTTACTTTACAGAGATTCGTATCATCTGCAAATATTATTTTTTTTTGTAATTCTTCTGTAAGGTCATTAATGAATATATTAAAGAGGATAGGGCCCAATACTGAGCCCTGTGGTACCCCACTAGTAACAGGGATCCAGTCTGAGTATGCACCTTTAATCACCACCCTTTGTTTTCTATCTCTGAGCCAGTTGCTTACCCACTTGCACACATTTTCCCCCAGTCAATGCATTCTCAATTTACTTACCAACCATTTATGTGGCACCGTATCAAATGCTTTAGAAAATAAAGATATGTGTCATTCAATGCCTAACCACGATCCAGTCTAGAAGTAACCTCCTCATAGAAGCTGATGAGATTAGTCTGACAGGACCGATCCTTCATGAACCCGTGCTGGAACGGCGTTATACATTTATTTTCAGTGAGATATTCCAGGATAGCATCTCTGAGAAAACCTTCAAACATTTTACCCACAACAGAGTTTTAGCTTACTTGCATTTAGTTTACTGGATCACTTTTTGACCATTTTTTGAATATTTGCACCACATTTGTTATGCGCCAATCCTTTGGGACATACCCCGTTTTTAGACAGTCCATAAATATTAAAAACAGGGGCCTGTCTGACATTACTTAATGACATTTTTTGCTATTCACTCTTGGAGACTTAAACATGCAATCATTTGATTACCGTATTTTTCGGACTATAAGGCGCACCGGACTATAAGGCGCGGCGCATTAAATGAAACAAAGTTCAGAGCGAAAGCCAACTTTATTCAACACAAGCATCATAAGCATGTCTCTTAACAGGAGGCATTTTTCGGGTAGTGGGTATAAAAAATTTACAGTACGGTATTGAATGCACAGACAATGTTGAAGCACAGATATTCTGCACACAGAGCTGTACGTATCACCGCACGTAGTGACGCTTCTGACTATGGTAGCCGTATAGGCCATTCTTCATTTTTTCATGCCGTATTGCCGCCGCGGATTGCAGCCGCAATACGGCCGGATTTACAATGGTCCTGCCACTAAGGCTATGGTCACACGGCGTATTTCGGGGCGTATTTACGGGCGTATTTACGTTCGCACATACATCCCGACATACGTTTCAAATACATGTCACAAAGTGTGGCACGTATTTTGCGTCGTAAATACATTCCCCATTCTTTACTATGGGGATTAACATTGCAAAATACGCCTCAATAAGTGACAGGGGACTTAATTTTACGATCGTATTTACGCCCGCAAATACGTCGCGAAAATATGCCTCGTGTGAATGATGAGGCGTATTTTACATTGAAATCAATGCTAATCTAATTGTTCATTATTTGAAACGTATTTCAGGACGTATTTGCGGATGTAAATACGTCCGTAAATACGCCCCGAAATAAGCCGTGTGAACATAGCCTTATTGTGCCTTATTTCGCGACGGAATCACCCGCTGTAAAGAATGGGTTGTAAATCCGGCGCGAAATACGCGCCAGTGGCACTGATTTGCAACTGATTTGTAACTGATTTCGGAACGTATTTACTGTTGTAAATCAGTTGCAAATCAGTGTCACTAAATTAGCTGTAAATACGTTCTGAACAAAGACTGAAAACTGAAAGTGAAGAATTGATTCATATATAAGGCGCACCGGACTATAAGGCGCACTTTCGATTTCTGAGAAACTCTTAGGCTTTTATGTGCGCCTTATAGTCCGAAAAATACGGTACTCATAATATGATGCACTATATAAATAATGCAGTGTATTATATGTCTGTCACTACCAGGCGTACTATTGGGCACCACCTTTGGCCGGTAATAAGAAGCACACATAGAAGGCAGACCTGGGTGCCTTCATATGCCCCTTAGCTACCATATAAACCTATCTGTCTCCTGCCAAAATATTGGAATGATAGAGGGAAACCCCTCCCCCTGAAACCACTTGGATCCCGTGGTTAATTTTCACCGCAGCATCTAAAGGGTTAAACACCTCAGAGCAGGGTTTCTCCCATCCCAGCCATTAGAGCTTAATTATTAGACAAACCTCTGCTGAATGCAACACAGGATACCGTTGACCGGTAATTTCCACCCTACCGACAAAAGACATATTGTGGTCCTTAAGGGGTAAGGCTATGTTCACACGGCTTAATTGCGGCACGTACAGTACGCGTGGCAACATGCCATGTGCTGTGGAAGTCGCACTTATCAGGGCGTACTTCCAAACCACGGGGGCCGAGGGCCGACCCCATTGAAATGAATAGTCAGCGGCACGTAAACGCCACGAACAATTCACATGTCAACTCTTCCCCTTCGTGTACAATATGATCGTATAGTACGCGCAGGGAGACGACGCATAATCCATAGCTCTCCATGACAGCTATGAATTACCGTAATTGCGGCACGCATTTAGGCATGTATAAAACAAAATACGTGGCAATTTAAGCCGTGGGAACCCTTAGGCACAGTTCACACAGCTTATTGCCGGCGTAATTGCGGGGACGGATTTCGCCCCGCAATTATGCCGGCTGCCGTGCAGCGGGGGCAGGGCTGGGGGCCGCCAGCTCGCCGTCGCCATAGACACTCGTTATTCACGGCGTGTACGCGCCGTAAATAATGTGCATGTCACGTATCTCCCCGCCTGGCGTATTCGCCGAGCGGGGAGAAGAGACGGAATCCATAGTTCTCTATGAGAACTATGGATTACTGTAATGACGGGGACGGATTTCAGCCGTACTGCAGCGCAACTACGACACGCAGTACGGCTGAACTCGGTGCCAAAATCAGCCGTGTGACAGGCCCCGTAGGAGCTCTGCTTGCTGTCTTTGGAAGCAAGTTTATGACCTGCAGAAAGTTTAATACTTCTCTCAACTGGACATTTATTACATTTGTGTTTAGTCTAGAGGAGTACACTACTGAGGTTGGTTTGTAGTCTGTAATTATAGTGACATAGTTCTGTATGCACAAAACAGAAGGAGATTTGCTTCAGGTTTTAATTTTCGATGCATAGGCAACGTTGCTCTAGGTGTCCAGCTCCTTGATTCTGTTGTCATTGATGGTGATCTGCCCTCCTGTAGCAGAGATGGATAATTCATGGGCGCAGTTTGCGCAGTGGCTCTGTCCTTGAACACAATAAACATCGAGTCCATGAAATGTTAACACTCTCGCGCGTTCCTGTTGGATCAGGAAATTATACCCTGTGTCCTCTCGACTTGTGTTTGGAACGTATAATTACACATCAATAATATATAATGTTCTGTGTTTGATAAGATTAGGAGGAGCAGTCAGGATTAGCGGCCGCCGCTGCAGAGATTGACCACCTGGGGGCGCCATGTTGTCTCCGTCCAGTAGGCTGTTCGTCCAGGGTTAATCATTTTAATGATTTTAATAAGTGGGTAAAACTTCTACACAGTTTTAACTTAATTTGGCTGTCAGTATTTTACAATTTTCAAATCTTGCTTGCTGTCAGTAAATAGAAGTTTATAAAACTGATTCTACCTACTCACACAGCTGCAGGGATCCTTAAAATAGAGAAAGCTGTGATATGTGTGGCAAGCTGTACACCTGTTTAAAGGGATTTTGCCATGAAGGCATTTCATTCCTGCTTTGTCCTGCTTCAACTTTCAGTGTGTTCAAAAGGGGGTGTGTATAATGTTTGAACTGCATATCATGTGACCCAACAGGCTGACATCCCCATGCTTTTCCCCACAGTGTGCTCACTCTAGTCAAACAAAGGTCTGTTTATGTAAAGAGCTGTGTGTAGCTACAATGTAGCTGATTGGTTAGTACTTCTGCCTTTTAGCATAGCGGTCCTAGTTTCAAATCCCTGCAGGAAGCAAATATGGATTTTCTTTTTTTCTAATGCACATTCCTGAGGTTTCTTTTCATCTATTTGCATTGTTTAACTGCACTGCACTTAGAACATTCATTGCTTCTTGCAGTCACAACGGAATGCTTTTTTCATTATTTGTGAGTGCCGCGATTTTCTTTCTTTTTTATCTGTCCATCCATCCATCCTTAATCTCAAATTTAGCAATTAAATAGGTATGTAATAATAGTTATAAGTAATAGATAAGAGGGTTAAAGGGAGGGTGTATATGGTATTCTAGTAGATACCCTGTCCTAGGACGGTGACTGTTATAGAGAATGCATCGACTTAAAGAGTACCTATCACCTCCACACAAACACACAAAATATAATAGTAGATGACCTTATAAGACTTTTTTTCCCAATACATGTCATTAGCAATGCAGAGGGCTCATGTCATTATTACAGGGGAATAGATTTTGCTTTTACTTTCTTATCAGAGCTCTGTATGTAGCAGGGATTCTCTTTCTGTTCAGCTATACCACCTGTGCAGGGGGAGCTGAGGACATAGCTGCTACATACAGTACAACAGGCACAGCACACTGAGGACATAGTGTAACAGGCATCTACATTACACTGCTGCTAGTGTTATATCCATCACAGACATATCAGCCCAGAGAAAATCAGTGTGCTCATGATGTTGATGTAGACTTCCTGGCTCCCCCCTGCACAGTGGACTCTTCCCTCTCAGAGGCAGGAGATTAGATACAACTGTCATCCATCAAGCTGTCAGGTGCTGACTTGGCCGGACTTCAGAGCTGTCTTAAAGGGCCAGCGCTTTTTTAAAAACAGAATTACAGGTGAAATGCTTTGATTTCCCTAATGAAGCATATTTAAGGAAGTGTTTGTATTTTAGTCTCCTGGTACTTCATGAGTATTCACTGGAGGTGATAGGTACTCTTTAAGGGCCAAAGTTCTGGTCCCAGTAGGAATCTGCAATCTATATTTAAATAACTGTCTGCTACACTGCTGGGGGCAAGGCACAGTGGAGTGAGTTTAGATGAGACGGCTTAACCCCCATGCAGCACTGAAATGTGGTCGCTGACTATGAGTGTAGCAGGAGCCGCTCTCCGCTACACTGATGAGTGGGTGGTGCAGCATCGTTGTCCTTCAGCCCCCACCCTGTCTTTTGGGTGCAGCCCATAGTGTCCTCTACAGTATTAGCAGTTAGATGCCCAGCCCGCCTCTGGTGGCCCACACATGTATATGTCTCTGTGCAGAGGCGGCAGACATAGCGGTGATTAGACCGCGCTGGGATGCTGATCCACATGACGCCTCGCAGTTGCTCAGGGATGCTGTTGAGCACAGTCATCCAGCTGCCTTTTTCCAGCTGTTCTGTTACACGGCTGAGGCGACCTCCATACTGCGCCAGCAAAGCTTCATCCCACTAAGCGTCCCCTCCTCCTCCCCCTTTGTAATCTTCCACCTCCTCATGGGGAATGAAACAACCTGCTTCGGCACATTTTACAGATCAGCACTCCGAGGAGCCGGGCTGCGGTTCTTATGCTGCAACTGGAACCATCCCAGCTGCTGCCTCTGAATATGTATTCACCAAGCAGGGGGGCACTTGTCTGCTCATCACTTCCTACATACTAAGGTGACTGTGGGATTAGGATCAGGATGTAGTTACCAGTTCTGCTGAGCATTACTATAACATGAGTCTTGTATGGGATCTGGTGCAGCATATTAAACAGAACTCCAGTGCATTTAACCACCTCTTACAGCACAAATGAAATGTAAAAATCGCCAGCAAAAAAAGGTGGATTTACAGTGGGGAAAACAAGTATTTGATACACCTGCGATTTTGCCAAGTTTTCCAACCTACAAAGAATGGAGAGGTCTGTAATTTTTATTGCAGTTAGGGCATGTTCACACGACGGTTTTGGCCGTGGGTTTCGACGCGATTTCCGCGGCCAAAACCTCGTCCAAATCGAACACAGTTTAGTAACATGGTTTCCTATGAGAAACCGCGTTACTGTTCACACGCCGCGGGTTTGGCTGCGGCTTTGGTGTTGCCGCAGGTGTCGCCGCGGTTGATGCGCGACTGGGCCGCAGTTTTCCCCCTGCCTATTAATTTGCATGGGGGCAAACCCTCGCCGCAAGCCACACCCCAAACCACGCCCAGCGCCCGCGCCACAAACCCGCGTCGGGAGACGCGAGGTTAGGACGAGGCTTTGGCCGCGGGAACCGCGGCCAAAACCGCCCTGTGAACATGCCCTTACACTTCAACTGTGAGAGACAGAATCTAAAAAAATCCCGAAAATCACATGGTATGATTCTTAATTAATAAATTAGCATTTTATTGCATGAAATAAGTATTTGATAGAGTGGAAAAGCAGAACATAATATATTGGTACAGAAACCCTTGTTTGCAGTTACAGAGGTCAGACCTTTCCTGTAGATCTTGACCAAGTCTGCACCCACTGCCGCTGTGATTTTGGTCCACTACTCCATACTGATCTTATCCAGATCTTTCAGGTTTCGGGGCTGTCGCTGGGTACATTAAGTTTCAGCTCCCTCTAAAGATTCTTGGGGTTGTACTCATCCTTCTTCTTCCCGCAAACACGGCGAGTGGAGTTGATACCAAAAACATCTATTTTGGTATCATCTGACCACATGACCTTCTTCCGCCTCCTCTGGATCATCCAGATGGTCATTGGCAAACTTTAAACAGGCCTGGATACGTGCTGCCGGGAGCAGGGGGACCGTGCGTGTCCTGCAGGATTTTAATCCATGATTGTGTAGTTTACGAACAGTAATCTTTGAGACTATGGTCCCAGCTCTATTCAGGACATTGACCAGGTCCTCCCGTGTAGTTCTGGACTGATTCCTGTATAAGTGCAGAGCGGGAGAGCTTCTTAAAGGGGTTTTGCCACGATGTAATGTTGACGTGGGATCCTCCAAAATGGGTATTTAATCACTTTTCTAAATATATGTAATTACAAAAAGTAAAGCCTCTGAGAGCTACAGCATTGGTCAGTCCCCCCTTAGTTTCCTGACAGTTTAAATTAGGCAGGACCAGGACACTGACAGGAGCTGATCTAGCTGTGCTTGCATGTTTGCACTTCTTATCTGATGACAGGGAACATGAAGGAGCTTACGAGGGACTGGGCAGAAAAAGCAATGAATGAACCTATTGTCTTTTATATAGAGAATCCACTGGTTGTAATGTAATTATTTGAGTAAACTTTGCAGACGCTCCCTTCTTCCTTGCTCTCTGCTCACCCCCTCCCTCCACCCTCCACCCCCCTGACTCAGCATGCTTTGTTTATCTTCTCTCCGGGGCAGATAAGAGGTAAGGAACTCACTTCCTGGCAAAACCCCTTTAAAGAAAAACTAACTGGTCTGTGAGAGCCAGAATTCCTGCTGGTTGGTCGGTGATCACATACTTATTTCATGCAATAAAATGAAAATTAATTATTTAAAAAACATACAATGTGGTTTTCTGGATTTTTTTATGCTCTGTCTCTCTCACAGTTGAAGTGTACCTACAATAAAAATTACAGACCTCTCCATTCTTTGTAGGTGGGAAAACTTGCAGGATTGCTGGAGCATCAAATACTTCTCTTCCCCACTGTATATCCGCCTTTCGTTGCTGATTATTTTTTACATTTCATTTGTGCCGTAAAAGGTGATTAAATGCTGTCTAACTCTTAAGAGTCAGCACGAACAGTGGAAGTCTAGTTTGTTATTTAGACTATCGGCAACTCTCAAAGTTTGGTGCGTTTAATTGGTCAGTTGTAGTCACGCATGGATGTAAACATCTCTTGAGGTTATATCGGTGCTGGAGCATTATAAGAGGAGTGGCTGATATCAGTCACATATGATGGAAACGTCTGGAGGTTATATCAGTGCTGGAGCGTTATAAGAGGAGCGGCTGATATCAGTCACATATGATGGAAATGTCTCTGGAGGTTATATCTGTGCTGGAGCGTTATAAGAGGAGCGGCTGATATCGGTCACATATGATATGAATGTCTCTGGAGGTTATATCAGTGCTGGAGCGTTATAAGAGGAGCGGCTGATATCAGTCACATATGATGTAATGTCTCTAGAGGTTATATCAGTGCTGGAGCGTTATAAGAGGAGCGGCTGATATCAGTCACATATGATGTACATATCTCTGGAGGTTATATCAGTACTGGAGCGTTATAAGAGGAGCGGCTGATAAGTCACATGATGTAATGTCTCTGGAAGTTATATCAGTGCTGGAGCATTATAAGAAGAGTGGCTGATATCAGTCACATATGATGGAAATGTCTCTGGAGGTTATATCACTGCTGGAGCGTTATAAGAAGAGCGGCTGATATCAGTCACATATGATGGAAATGCCTCTGGAGGTTATATCAGTGCTGGAGCATATAAGAAGAGCGGCTGATATCAGTCACATAGGATGGAAATGTCTCTGGAGGTTTTATCAGTACTGGAGCGTTATAAGAGGAGCGGCTGATATCAGTCACATGTGATGTAATGTCTCTTGAGGTTATATCAGTGCTGGAGCATTATAAGAGGAGCGGCTGATATCGGTCACATATAATGGAAATGTCTCTAGGTTATATCAGTACTGTACTGGAGCGTTATAAGAGGAGCAGCTGATATCAGTCACATATGATGGAAATGTCTCTGGAGGTTATATCAGTACTGGAGCGTTATAAGAGGAGCGGCTGATATCAGTCACATAGGATATAAATGTCTTTGTAGGTTTTCAGCAAGGAAGATATATTCGATTATTATGGCCTGAAGAGACTAATAAGAGAGAGCAGTTATTGTCCTTAAAGCAGCTTCTCTCCAGCCTGAAGTGGCTGATAACAGGGAGCAATAAACTGTATTCATCTGTCCACGTGTGAAGATTTATAACTATCCAGTATCTCGGAGGCATACCCGAGCTATAAATGCTGTGCGGATGAGGGGTCAGTCCTTTCAGGCAGCACTTTAATAATGTACATCTCTTCACAGACGGTTCAGGTCCCCGTATACTCTGAGCAGGAATATCAGATGTACCTTCATGATGACGGCTGGACTAAGGCAGAGACTGACCACTTGTTTGACCTCTGTCGGCGGTTTGATCTGCGCTTCATTGTCATTCACGACCGATACGACCACCAGCAGTTCAAGGTAAGTGATGGCGAATCAGGGGTGTGGTGTGGGGGGGGGGGGGCTGAGACACACCAAGATCCCATAGTTTTTAAAGCCATTGTACACTGGTCACTTTGATCTGACCAGGGAAGGATCTTGACAATCTGACAGCCGTTCTATGCAGAGAGTTGGTCTGGCGACTGCACGTTTCCTCGTAGAACAGCTGATTACACACTGCCAACTACCATAGTAACAACCAAGAAAATCTAAAATCCCCACAAGGTGACCCTGCACGCCCCTCAAATCCCTATAAGAAAAATCAAAATAAATTGCCCAAACGCGTTTCCATAGCAAGTTTCATCAGTGGGCGGAAAAAGCAAAAAAAACTAATTGTAAGTAGAACAAAATAACATGTGAGGAAAACAAAAAACACGGAAATATGATCCCATATGAGGATGTATGATATATATCCTCATATGGGATCATATTTCCGTGTTTTTTGTATTTTAATGTGTTTGTTCTGCCCACTGATGAAACTTGCTGTGGAAACGCTTTTGGGCAATTTATTTTGATTTTTCTGATAGGTATTTGTAGGGTGTGCAGGGTCAGCTTGCGGGGTCACCCCTTTCAGGGCAGGTACCCCACTCAGGGTCATTTATAAGGTGAGGATAGGGTGAGATTGTCTATGCCTCTTCCCTAATCATATTTTGATATACCGCTTGAGTCTTTCCACAGTTCTTATAGGGGTTGTCTCAGTACAAGGAATGCTTTTTATGTTAAAGATCTTGCAAAAACAAGTCACTTTGCAATATGTGTCCATTAACAGTGCCCTGCCTTTTCTGAGATATCCCCCTTGTATGAGCTGCATCAGCTCCTCACGTTGCTATAGCTACAGACCTGTTTGATCTATCCTGATAGGCTGACAGCACTGGTTGCTATAGCTACAGACCTGGCTTCCACTGTAGTCTAGTGGAAGCTAGTGAACATGCCCCTGGATTCAAAATGAATCCAAGAGGACAGGACTGAGGTAAGATGAATCCATGTAGTGAGACAACCCCTTTAAGGACGGACTTTGTCTCCTGTACAGTATTATTTATCTATACCTACAATCCCTCCGGTCTTCTTAAGGGTGAGTAATTTTCTATATGACCCACACTGTCTTTTTGTGGATATTTCTGATTATAGGGTTTTAATGATTTATCTAATAAATGTTCTATCTTAAGGGATCTTTGCTTTTTCTCAGAGATTATACATTTTACATTTGGGCCTATAAAATAAAAGCAGTGCTGTGATCAGTTGCAATAATCTGGTCACTGGCCATTGTTACTGTAACTACAGGCCTTTACTTCAGGCATCAGTCTTTCTGAATCGCCCTGTGAATATACATGCATGTAAAAAAGCTATACTTACTAAAGAAAAAAAAAATGGAGCCTTTCTTTCAATTTCATCAATTCCCTTTGAGTGTATCAAGGCTTTCCCTTCTAAGGAGCCCGTCAGGTCTTCTAATTTTCTTAGAACATACAGTCATATGAAAAAGTTTGGGCACCCCTATTAATCTTAATAATTTTTTGTTCTAAATATTTGGGTGTTTGCAACAGCCATTTCAATTTTATATATCTAATAACTGATGGACACAGTAATATTTCCGGATTGAAATGAGGTTTATTGTACTAACACAAAATGTGCAATATGCATTAAAACCAAATTTTGACTGGTGCAAAAATGTGGGTACCTTATCATTTTATTGATTTGAATACTCCTAACTACTTTTTACTGACTTTCTGAAGCACAACATTGGTTTTGTAACCTCACTGAGCTTTGAACTTCATAGCCAGGTGTATCCAATGATGAGAAAAGGTATTTAAGGTGGCCAATTGCAAGTTGTTCTCCTATTTGAATCTCCTGTGAAGAGTGGCATCATGGGCTCCTCAAAACAACTCTCAAATGATCTGAAAACATAGTTTGTTCTACATAGTTGTTCAGGGGAAAGATACAAAAAGTTGTCTCAGAGATTTAACCTGTCAGTTTCCCAAACTGTGAGGAACATAGTAAGGAAATGGAAGACCACAGGGACAGTTCTTGTTAAGCCCAGAAGTGGCAGGCCAAGAAAAATATCAGAAAGGCAGAGAAGAAGAATGGTGAGAACAGTCAAGGACAATCCACAGACCACCTCAAAGAGCTGCAGCATCATCTTGCTGTAGATGGTGTCACTGTGCATCGGTCAACAATACAGCACACTTTGCACAAGGAGAAAGCTGTATGGGAGAGTGATGCGAAAGAAGCCGTTCTGAAAGCACGCCACAAAACAGAGTCGCTGAGGTATGCAAAGCACATTTGGACAGCCAGCTTCATTTTGGAAGAAGGTCCTGTGGACTGATGAAACAAAGATTGAGTTGTTTGGTCATACAAAAAGGCATTATGCATGGCGTCCCAAAAAACACAGCATTCAAGAAAAACACTTGCTACCCACTGTAAATTTGGTGGAGGTTCCATCATGCTTTGGGGCTGTGTGGCCAATGCCGGCACCGGGAATCTTGTTAAAGTTGAGGGTCCCATGGATTCAACTCAGTATCAGCAGATTCTTCAGAATAATGTACAAGAATCAGTGATGAATTTTAAGTTACGCCGGGGATGGATATTTCAGCAAGACAATGATCCCAAACACGCTCCAAATCTACTCAGGGATTCATGCAGAGGAACAATTACAATGTTCTGGAATGGCCATCCCAGTCCCCAGACCTGAATATCATTGAATATCTGTGGGATACTTGAAGCGGGCTGTCCATGCTCGGCGACCATCAAACTTAACTGAACTTGAATTGTTTTGTAAAGAGGAATGGTCAAAAATACCTTCATCCAGGATCCAGGAAACTGATTAAATGCTACAGGAAGGCGACTAGAGGCTGTTATTTTTGCAAAAGGAGGATCTACTAAATATTAATGTCACTTTTTTGTTGGGGTGCCCATACTTTTGCACCGGTCAAATTTTGGTTTAATGCATATTGCACATTTTGTGTTAGTACAATAAACCTCATTTCAATCCGGAAATATTACTGTGTCCCTCAGTTATTAGATATATCAAATTGAAATGGCTGTTGCAAACACCCAAATATTTAGAACAAAAAATTATTAAGATTAATAGGGGTGCCCAAACTTTTTCATATGACTGTATGTTCTAAGAAAATTAGAAGACCTGACGGGCTCCTTAGAAGGGAAAGGGGTGCCCAAACTTTTTCATATGACTGTAACTAAGGAGGAGTTTCCCTTTAATGCATTGTCTTTGCTGTTACAGAAAAGGTCAACGGAAGATCTGAAAGATCGCTACTACGCCATCTGTGCCAAGCTGGCAAACATTCGCGCCACTCCTGGTACGGACCTGAAGATCCCAGTGTTTGATGCAGCTCATGAGAGAAGGAGAAAGGAGCAGCTGGAGAGGCTTTATAACAGGACCCCAGAGCAGGTACAGTCTAATCCCCTATCCAGGGCTTATATTTGGCACCACGCTGATGAATCCCACCTGTGAAAAGGATTTCAGTTCTGAAAAACTTTGTTAGGCCCTGTTCTCTAGTAATATAACCTAAATTCTGGAAAAGGGGGGAATCTTTAAAAGCGTTGTTGGACATTAGAAAAAAGTATCGGCTTGGTTTCCCCAGAAATTTCTCCACTCAAGTTGTGGCATTAGGGTATATTCAGATGCCGTGTTTGCGGGACGTACTTTGGCGTGTAATCGTGCTGCAGTGTGCCTGACGTACGCCCCGTAAATGCAGTAAAATCATAGCACTCATTGAGTACTATGTTTTTCCGATGTATTCCTCGGCACACAAGACGCACCTGTAAAAAGAAGTAGCATGTCACTTCTTTTGGGCGCTTATGCGCTGAGGAAAGTGAAGGTTAATGGAAGCCAGACTGGAGCGCTGTTGAAAGTACACAACAGCAGGCGCATAGCAGTGATCACAGGTACACACTGCTATACGCCATGTGAACCATGCATTTTAGGGTATGTTCACACGATTTACTGCGGCGCGTACAGTACGCACCGCAGTACATCATGTCTTTCGGGAGCTCACGCTCATACATGCGTACTCCGGGGGGGGGGGGGGAGTTGGCAGACCGCCGGCCCCATTGACACTCATTACTCGCAGCACGTATTCGCCACAAGTAATTGACATGTCACTTATCTCCCCGCACGTACAATACGGTCGTATTGTACGAGCGGGGAGAGAACTATGGATTACCGTAATTTCGGCACACATCTCGTCCGTATTAAAGCACAAATACGCGGCGAAATGCGCAACGAAATTACCCCGTGTGAACATACCCTTAGAGTTGTGTGAATAAAAAAAAAAAAATCAAAAATAGACCCCATTGTATTAAATAACACAAAAAACGGTATTCGCCTTCTTACTTACTGGAGCTTTGGCACATTCTCATCAATCATTAGCCACGGCTGTACCATTGACATCACTGCTTATGTGCCATCCACATCCCGAATGGTGGCGTCAGTGGAACATCATGTGATCACTGAGGCCACTGATTAGATGCAATGGACACATACCATTTAGAAGGACCTGAAGTAAAGACCAGAGACAGCGCTGGAGATTCAGCACTGAATCCACGGTAAGTACTTTATTATTATTATTATTCTAGTCACAAAACCCCTTTAACTTCTATACCAGGTACAATCCTAGACCAGAGTGGCAAAGAGCACTTTTCAAAGACAAACCCGATATAATTAAACCAGGGATTTGACCATCTCACAGAACAAGGCTGGTTAAATCGATTAGCTTGAATTATTCCAATTAAAATCCCCAAATATATTATCACTTCAAGGTGAGCTGTAATAAAAACCTAAATGGTGCAAAATCAGGTCCTACTTTGTCATCCAACAAATATGTAACAGTAGTGTAACCAAGATGAATATACAATGGTATATATAATATCAAGGTAATAAGACTGTATATAACGAAAACATATAATCACATGCCAGTGTCGCACAGCATATACTAATATGGATACGTTAACTGTCGTGTTATGCTACAGCTCACAAAACTTGGATATCACAATGTTCCTCAAACCAAAGGAACCCTTGGGACGATCATAATGCATAATATCAGGGCAAAAAAGAGGTCCTCGTTGGAGTAAGCCACCGGTAAGTGGGGGCCAACATTTTCGGGGCTTTACTTTTTGACAGGTTCTCAATAGGGAGAGTATAGAAGAAGTATTTATCTACCGGTCCCCGCTGTACCCCTATGTCCTGTTGTGTTTTGGTACTATAGGTGAAAGACCTGAAGAAAAGGATCTTTGTGGTATTTGGATTAGTATATGTTGTGCGACATTGGCACGTGGTTATATGCAGAGAATCTTATTCCCTTGACATTAAAAATAAATTAAGCCTCATTTATGAGAACTGTCAAACGGGGTATATTTTGGCGTGTAATGTGCGCTGAAATATGCAGCAAAATACGCTTCAGACACAGCACTCTTCATTAACTTTGCATGTAAAATACGCACCATGAGTCATACGGCGCACATTTTACAAGCGCAATTGTGGCTCAAATTTTGCGAAGCTTTTACTTGTATAAATTTAAGAGCCTTATCAATTCTTAAAGTTTACGCAAGTAAAAGCCCCATAGAAACAATGGTGGAGTAGATTTTCAGCGCACAAACGCCACAAAATATGCTCCACACTTGTTCTAAATAGAGCATGGATTTTCATTGCGGTCTACACAGCACTGGGTACAGTTGGATTTTCAGTGGATTCTAAATACTGAATCTCCCAAAAATCTGCCTAGAATCCAGTGCTGTTTAGACATATGTTCACACGGGGTAATTTCAGTGCGCATTTTGCGGCTTATTTGCGCTCTAATACGAGCGAGATGTGCGGCGAAATTATGGTAATCCACAATTCTCACAGAGAACTATGGATTACGCCTCCTCTCCCCGCTCGTACAATACGATTGTATTGTACGCACGGGGAAATAAGTGACATGTCAATTACTTGCGGCGAATACGTGCCATGAGTAATGACTGTCAATGGGGCGGGCGTTGTGCCATCCCCCCCCCCCGCACCGTGGGAGTACGCACGTATCAGCGCGACTCCTGAACACCCGGCGTAATTGCTGGCCGTACTGTACGCCCCGCAGTTATGCCGTGTGAACATGGCCTAAGACCATCTTTGTTGCCCAAAGCAAACAATCACCGCTACGCGTTCATCTTTTCAGAGTAGTTTAAGAAATGAAAGCTGAGCTCCAATTGGTTCCTATGGGCGTCAGACAGTCTTACGGTAAGGCTATGTTCACGCAGCTGATTTTGACGCTATTTTCTGAGCGTTTCCTTGCCTTAAACAGCGTCAAAAAGTCTCCCAAGTGCCCCCAGTTCACTGTCATTGATTCCTTTTGTAAAGCAACGTTGTAGTTCACACGTGCCGAGGTTTTTCCTTGCATCTTTGGACGCTGTTTTGGCCGCTGAAAAAAAGTGTAATGTCAATTCTTGAAGCATTTTCAATGCATAAAATCCTCATAGGAATCAATGGAGAACTTTTTTCTGCATTTTTTAGCGCAGTTTTTTCCTGGCTATTAATTTTATGGGTGTTTCAGAAAGAAAAGTGTTAGAAAACATTGTCCAAAAATCTATTCAAATCCTCATCTGGAAAGTGCTCGAGGTGCTTTTCAGTAGAGGTTTCGACGCTGATGTGTCTAAATCATCCGTGTAAACATAGCCTTAAAATATAGCTTGGATGGCACTCCAGAGACCAAATAATATCATGGTGCTAGTCAACTTTGGGGCAGAAAAATCCCAAAAACATATTATACAAGATTGACAGCACTCCGGGAGTATAATGCAAAAAGTATCACATTTATTCAAAGTATATCTACAGGCTCCAACATGAATGTGCAAAATATAAGTGACTCGTAAAAATTGTTGACGTTTCGATCAAAGGACCTTTTTCAAAAAGTCACCAGGAAATAAGGTAGTTCAACGGATGAAAGGGGCCGTAGCCTGCAACTAACTGAGCCGGGATCCCCTTGATCTACCTTATTTCCTGGTGACTTTTTGAAAAAGGTCCTTTGACCGAAATGTCAACAGTTTTTACGAGTCACTTATATTTTGCACATTCATGTTGGTGCCTGTAGATCTACTTTGAAAAAAACGTGATACTTAAAACATAGCCTTAGACCTAGATGAGGGCCATGTATTTATAAACTGTCTAAGCGTAAGACTATCCTTGTTGCCTTTAGAAACCGATTGGAGGTCAGCTTTTATCTTTCCAGAGTAGTTTAAGAAATGAAAGCTGAGCTCTGATTGGTAGCTATGGGCAAAAAGGACAGTCTTGCGCCTAGACAGTTTTAATAAATAAAGCCTCGGATGTATTACCTATGGTTTAAAAACAAAATTTGATCAGCACATCCATTTTGAAAAATAAGTCTATAGGTGCACGCCGGTGTGGCAGCCAAAAGCAATGCAAACACAACACAATATTAGCAGCGCTCTACAAGCACTAAAAACCGTCAAAGAGGGCATAAGAATTTTTTTGGCAAAGCATTTCTGCTACTTTGGAATATATGAAACTTTTGAGGTTATTAGTGTATATTTTTTATCAAAGCTGTAAATGCCCATCTACCAACGGCAAGGTGACCTCAATTCCAATGGGAACCTACACTATATGTTACCTCTCTTCGGGCCTCATAGGGTTCTATGGGGAAAAAAGTGAGTTTTAGACCAATACCGTTTCATACATGTGGCCCTTGGTGTCTGTCAGACCTCTACATTTCAGGGAGAGAACATTCCAGCACAAAAAAATGGATTCTAATACTAAAACTTAACTTTTATTGAATTGTCAATAAAAGTTAAGCTTTAGTATTAGGATCCATTTTTTTGTGCCGTGTCTCATTTTTTAAATCATTGGTAAATCCTAATTGTATTATCTAGTGGTCTTCCAAACAATTTACGCTAAATTGGTCTTGTGTTTGTTAGAGAACATTCCAGCTCTAACCTGATCTGATTAAGAAACCTGTGCAGAGAGACGTAACCTATAGTGTAGGTTCCCATCTGAATTAAGGTCACCTTGCATTTACAGTGGGCATTTACAGTTTTGATAAAAAATTTTTAAAAGAACCTAAAAAATTTTCATATATTCCAAAGTAGCAGAAATGCTTTT
The DNA here is from genome assembly GCA_025379985.1 of Phyllomedusa bahiana. NCBI lineage: Eukaryota > Metazoa > Chordata > Amphibia > Anura > Hylidae > Phyllomedusa > Phyllomedusa bahiana. The sequence continues at coordinate 296,685 of JAODAL010000289.1, read as the reverse complement.
CCAAAAACATCCTATCTCCCTTTTGACTGTTTTTTTTAGTGCCTGCAGAGTGCTGCTGAAATTACACTGTGTTTGTATTCCCCATGGTTATTACATATTTGGTGGATATATGACAAAATAGGACTTGATTTTGCACCATGTATGTTTTTATTATATCTCACTTTGAAGTAATAATATATTTGGGGATTTTTAATTGAAATAATTAAAGTTCACCTAAACCAAGCCTGTAATCTCAGAGAGGCCCTTCAGTACCCGTCGCCTTCACCCTGTGCTGTGTATCCAGATTCACCAGTGTAATAACAGGACCCTTGTAAATGTCAGAAGTGGCATGGACTTGGTCTCTCTGAAAAGTCTTCTGCCTTTGAAAAGATTTCCATTAGGGAGCGCTATTGACTGACTTGTGAGTAGGGAGCAGAACCACGACCTTGTCTGGTTGCTTGGCTCTGTGGACAGGTTGTTAGTGTAATTTTTGTGATCCAAGGCGCTGCCTTTCACATAAACCCTTCATGTGCCAGAGAACTTAGCGCTGAGTGCTTCTCCTGTCTCCCGTGGCTGCACAGAGGATGAACCCCGCCAGGCAGACTTGTTAGCTTTGAGTTCCTTGAACTCCAATTTCCTCCTGACCCTGTGTCTAAGATTTTGGAGTCTGGAGTACAGAGTTACCTGTAAGGGGGTAGTGCGCCCCTTTCGTGTTCAGCACTTTGGCGCAGTTTGTGTAAAGCTGGAGGGAGGCTGTGGAGCAGGACGGTTACTCTCATTTTGCTTTTTATTTTAGCTGCTCGTGTTGCCCTCAGGTCCTCGGTTTCAGGGTTTGAAGTCATTCTGCTCTGTTCTGGTTTCCTCCTACTTAATTTTAGTTTGCTCTTTCCTGACCAGTAAAACCAGCAGAAAGTAGTGACCGGTCACATCGCCACTCATAGATGTCCTGTGCTTTCTGCAGATCTGGAGCATTTGTAGTAAGGACCTCGTGCCAAGTGCCACAATGATGAGCTGCCTTCTAACACTTGATAGTATGGTTCGTGACAGTGTGTAGCATTTCTTAATTCTAAGATACACCTGACATTGAAGCTGTATCATTATCAATGTTAGGCTATGTTTACACAGCATAATTGTGGGGCATACAGTACACCTGCAACTACGCCGTGTGCCCATTACTCGCGGCGCATAAGCGCCGTGAATAAATTACATGTCACTTATCCTTCCGCGCGCCGTATTGTACGCCCGGGGAGAGGAGGCGTAATCTATAGTTCTCTATGAGAATTGTAGATTACCGTAATGACTGGGGCGCATTTCGCTCGTATTTGAGCGCAGTACGCCACGAAATGCGCCCCAATCATAGCCGTGTGACCATAGCCTTAGGGTGTTTATTATATTTTGGGGGATGCACCAAAACAATTTAGTACCCTTTTCCCTTAGGGTATATTCACACGGCGTCTTGTGTCTGTGTGAACATACGCTTTTGTGATGCGTTCCTGGGTCCGTCGGAACGGACCCAGACACACATCTAACAATTAGCAGTGTATTTAACATTGCTGGCAATGTGAAACGCGCATCGGCGTTCACATGAGTGATCGCCGCTGCGTGTTTGTATCGCGTTTGTCGGGTCCGTCTTTTGGATGCGATCCAAGAATTGCATGTCATTTGCATGTGAACATACCCTTAGCTGCCATAAAAGGAAGACCACTGGGTCGCCCAAGGCTGCTATCAAATATTCCTAGACGTCTTCTTTTCAGCCTTTACATGGCTCACCTAGTCCGCTCCAAATAAATCTTTTACTAAAAAAACATTTGTGCAACTTTACCACATCCTTAGTTCTGCTTGCTGTCACTGAATAAAACTTTCTTGGTTACATCCAGTGGCGGAAAGACCAAAAGCAATTTTTCACGGCTGAGGGTTTGCTGCAGTTGTTTTCAGTGTAATTGATGTTGTGTGACCTAAACACATCAGCGCCACAATCCCTTCACTAACACAGTATCAGCAGCGCTCTATAAGGCCCCGTTCACACGGCTTATTTGCCGACGGATTGGCGCCGTATTCCGCGCCGGATTTGCGCTTCAATACGTCGCCAATCCGTCGGAGTCATTACGGTAATCCACTGCTCTCATAGAGAACAGTGGAATCCGTCGCTCCTCCCTGCTCGGCAAATCCGTCGGGCGGGGAGAAAGGTGACATGCACATTATTTACGGCGCGGACGCGCCGTAAACAAATGCATTGTCTATGGGGCCGGGAGCGGCGCCCCGCCGCGCTCCGGCCCCGCCCCGTCCCGCCCCGTATTCACGGCGGATTTGTGCGCTCAATACGGCGCACAAATCCGCCGTGAATAAGCCGTGTGAACGGGGCCTAAGCATTAAAAAACGTCAAAGGGAATATAGAATTTTTTCCAAAAGCATTTCTGCTACTTTAGAATACATGAAAATTTGAGGTTTTTTGTCTACATCGCCGCTAACAACTGACATGTCAATTCTGCGCGTACAGTACGATCGTATTGTACGTACGGGGAGACGAAGCGTAATCCATAGCTCGCTATGAGAGCTATGAATTACCGTAATTGCGGCACGCATTTTGCCACGTAAAAAACGCAATGCGCGTCGAAATACGCGGCTAAATAAGCCGTGTGAACATACCCTAAGACAGTTTTAAGTTAGACTAGACAGTCTTACAATGCGACACATTTATCATAGTGTTCATAAATCTGGCAGAACTGTCTAGTCTAACTTTACAACATTTTAAGTTGTCTTACTTTATGCTACTGACTGTGCCAAATATTTGGCGCATGCTAAGCCCGGTCCCTCTCAGAGACCACACTCCCGTTTACCGAGGTCACACGCCTTTTGTCAGACAAGGTACTGAATTGTCTAGTAACTGTCAAAAATACATAATAAATGTGGTGTAAAGAAGGCACGCCATTATTCTTGGCGCAATTCTTGTCTAATCGGGAAGCACGATATGGTTGTTACGAGAGAAGCCTGTGTGCACTTAGAGCAGATACAATCTCTCTTCTCTCATGACCAAGGTCATGTTGAAAGTTAATCTTTTGTAGTGAGAAAAGCGCTTTAAAATCAGGTTCACATAAAAAAACGTTTACACCTCGCTTATAAGGCCCATTTCACATGTGCGTCTGAGATTTCATTTGTAAGCCTTCGTCACAGATTCTATCAAAAATCACAAACTAAATAGTCCAGCAAGCTATAGTTACATAGTTAAGTATGGTTGAAAAAAGACACACGTCCATCAAGTTCAACCAAGGGTGGGGAAAGATGTGGATGAAGGGAGAGGGATAGGGAGTTTAAGCATAGTTTCCCTACTGATGAAAGCTTTGAAACCTGTAAGATAAGAACCGTTATGCTCTAGGGAAGATTTCATTTCTGATCCCAGAGCCGCCATCAGACAAGATCTAGAATTTTAGATGGCTACATACGTATTAATATTCTTTAGTTTCAGGTAGGTATCTAAGCCTTTCTTGAAACCTTCACCTGTTCCTGCTGTGACCAGCTCCTCAGGCGGCTATTCCACAGATTTACAGTTCTCACAGTGAAGAACGCTCTTCTCCTCTTGAGATTGAATCCTTTTTCTCTAGACGAAGGGAATGTCCCCTTGGCTTTTGAGGGGGCTTTACATGAAATTATTTTTCCCCATACTTTTTATAGGGGCCATATACTTATATAAATTAATCATGCCTCCCCGGAGCTGTCTCTTCTCAAGACTAAATAAGTTTAATTCTTTTAACCTCTCCTCATAACTAAGATGCTTCATTCCCCTTATAAGTTTGGTTGCTTGTCTTTGTACTCTCTCTAGCTCCGTTACATCTTTTCTATAAACTGGAACCCAGAACTGAACAGCATATTCCAAGCGAGGTCGCACCAATGCTTTGTATAGTGGTAATATTACATCCCTGTCTGGTGAGTCCATGCCTCTTTTAATACACGCCAATATCCTGCTTGCCTTAGAGGCAGCTGATTGACATTGCATGCTGTTCTGTAGCCTATGATCTACAAGTTCACCCAGATCCTTCTCAACAGGCGACTCTCCCAGTTTTTCTCCCCCTAGAACATATGCCTGCAGATTATTCGTACCATGATGCAGAACTTTACATTTATCCACAGTGAACCTCATTTTCCAAGTGTATGCCAAGCACTCAGTGTGTCCAGGTCTACTTGCGATTTATAAACATTCTTCCATAGATTACACTACACTACATAACTTGGTGTAATTTGCAAAAATAGAAACCGTGCTATTAATCCTCTCCATCTTTAATAAATACATTAAATAAGAGAGGACCCAATACTGAGCCCTGCGGCACACCACTCACAACCGGGGACCACTCAGAGTAGGAGTCATTTACCACCACTCTCTGAGTAGGATCCGATAACCAGTTATTAATCCAATTATACACTTTTATTTCTAACCCAATTGATTTTAATTTACCCAATAAACACTTATGAGGGACAGTGCCAAACGGCTTTGCAAAATCTACAAACACAATATCCACAGTCGCCCCACTGTCCAGACTTCTACTCACCTCTTCATAAAAACAGATCAGGTTGGTCTAAAAACTTCTGTCCTTAGTAAAACCATGCTGGCAATCACTTATTATATTAAGCCACATATTCCTGCATATAATCCTTTATGCACTATTTATTCCATTAGCACAACAGACACAAAGGAAACCTGACAGACACCATCTTTAGTCAGTGGGGTCTTGGTGAAATATTTCCGGTTCCACCTCTTCGACAGAACCTTTAACACAGATGTGAAACGGGCCTAATATGTTCACACGGCGTCTTTCGGCGCATACCTGTGCACACTGGAAGACTCCGGGTTTCTTAAAAGTACGCGCTTGGCAGCACATACTTCTAAAGCACGGGTGAGGGGGTGGCCAAATTTAGCCCATGGGCCTTGAGTTTCATGCATGTGGCATAGACTACTACTATAGTGTCCAACATATATGTGTAACCTAAAACAGACCACATATAGTCAAAAGGAGACGATGCCTTGGTCTGTTGCGGTCTATGGCTAAGCCAGGGTTATGTCGTAGTACACTTCTGAAATCCTTTTGCAGGGATTTTCTGATGTGAATGAGGCCCAAGTCCATATAGTTTAGCAGCCACAAGACTGTTTCCATTCAGTGATAGCAGGCAGAGGTCTTAAAAGCAGTGAGGAATAGAAACCCAGTGGGGCACATTTATTATGGCAATGGCGCACATACTTTACACCATATTTATTGTGTGTTTTAGACCGTTTCAAGATGCTTCAGTCTAGTCAAAAGAAGGGGGAATGACCTACAGAAAAGTGTGTGGCTTTGTGTAAAGGGTGCTTGCACTAAAAAAAAAAAAATTTGGCAACATTCGGCAATTAGTGGCATAAAATAAGCCAATTAGTAGGAGTGCAAACTTAGATTAAACGGTGTTAACATGCGCCAGACTTATCAACACTACGAGAAATGCGGCGCATTGTAAAACTGTCTAGTCTAACTTGACACCGAGTATAGATTAATCTGCCCCAATGTGTTGGAAAGTTGCAGAAATTTGGTCATACAATTATTAACCTTTATTTGTATAAAACAAGACATATTTTCAGACACCCTCTACATCTGTTACTTCCAACTATGTAAAGCACTGGACGTTTTTTGGCGTTTTTTTTTGTAGAAATCCATAGCAATTATAATGCTTTGCATTTCTGAAACAAATGCAAAAAAACGCAAAACGTGCCAAAAACGCGTTTTTTTCAGCAGATTTTTTTTTTTTTTTTTTTTTAAAAACAAATTTTATTGCTGAGGGCAGTTGAGCAAAGTCAAACAACATAGTAATGTATCACATAGTGTAAATCTCAATAAGGCTCAACAAGATTTGCATGAAAAGAAATATACAGTTTTGCATAGAGCAGAATCACCAAGTCAAAAATGTGGAAAATTATTAATCGAAAAGAAACCAACCCTCTTCTTTTATTGATATTCCCCTCCCCCCCGCTAGACCCCCTCCAACCACCATAACCCGAAACTTTTTAACAACAATCTCTTGTGCACTGCTATCGCCTAGTCCTAGTCTCCTACATCTAGACATCTAGATTCCCAAGGGTACCCTTTAACTGTTCTAATAAATAGTATTCTGTGTATTTAAACGGCTCTAGGATAGACTTTATTTCCACCGTTGTATAGTTCTTGGAAATGAACAGTTTACATTTTTTTAGAAAACCTTTGGAGTCCGCATCTATCTTCCGTTCTGCCTCCAGTTTTTCCAAGTACAAAGCTTTTTCAGCAGATTTTGACAGGCAGTGGACAAAACACTCCATTTTATGAACGTTTTTAGGATTTGGTTTCCAGTGAGTTGTTTTTTTTTTTTTTTGACCTAGAGCCACATGTATGAAAACAGTCTAGGTCTAAAATTCACTTTGTTGACCATAGCAAACAATCAGAGTGCCCCTCTCATTTTTCCAGAGCACTATATGAGAGGGACACTCTGAGTGCTATGGACAACAAAGTGAGTTGTAGAGCTAGACCATTATCCTACCTGGGGCCCCTAGTGTCCAATACCATGTAGTTTGTTGCCATCGTAGGTTGATGTAGAGCAGTGTAGAAGTCTGGTACTTTTACTCTAAGCATCCAGATATCACTGAATGGAGTATAATGGCCCCTCACATTACAATGTACTCAGGATCCAATATTTTCACCACGCAATGCTCTTTCCTGGGATATTGTATCTTGAATCCACACTAACCATACAATGTCACAGACAATGCTGATCTGCAGTTCATGTGATTGATGGAAGATCCAACCAATTATCAACATTTTTACTGGTAAAACCTCTGTATTAGTGAAGAGCATAAAGTGATTGGTGATTTAGTATCCTCTCTAGAGTACAGTGCGGTACTACATGTCCTGTACTGCTCTTATATGTATTAGTGAGGTGCATGCAGTGATTGGGGGTCTAGTAGCGCCTCTCTACAGTACAGTGTGTTACTACATGTCATGTACTGCTCTTATATGCATTAGTGAGGTGCATGCAGTGATTGGGGGTCTAGTAGCGTCTTTCTTAGATAATGTGGTACTATATGTCCTGTACTGCTTTATGCATTAGTGAGGTGCATGCAGTGATTGGGGGTCTAGTAGCGTCTTTCTATAGTATAATGTGGTACTATATGTCCTGTACTGCTCTTATATGCATTAGTGAGGTGCATGCAGTGATTGGGGGTCTAGTAGCGTCTTTCTATAGTATAATGTGGTACTATATGTCCTGTACTGCTCTTATATGTATTAGTGAGGTGCATGCAGTGATTGGGGGTCTAGTAGCGCCTCTACAGTACAGTGCGGTACTACATGTCATGTACTGTTCTTATATGCATTAGCGAGGTGCATGCAGTGATTGGGGGTCTAGTAGCGCCTCTCTACATTGATGGGTGATATTACATGTCCTGTACTGCTCTTAAATGTGCCAGGATGATCGGCTTCTTTGGGCACAAGGTGAGGGCCCCGTTTTCTTTTCATGGTACATAGGGCCTAATGTATAAAAACGGTCTAGCAGTAAGACTTTTTGTTGCCCACAGCAACCAATCAGAGCTCAGCTTTTATTTTTCCAGAGCACTATAGGAAATGAAAGCTGAGCTCTGATTGGTTGCTATGAGCTCTGAGTGGTTGCTATGGGCAACAAAGAAAGTCTTACACCTAGACATTTTCATACATGAAGCCCATTGTGTATAAAGTACATGACGCAAAGAAGCTTCTGTCTTCCCCACAGAAGGTGGTTTCCAGCTTCCGGCAGCTCTCCCTGATGTTATATGGTGGATGCGCTTTATCTGGATTAGTATCTGCTTCGTTTTCTTAAGGCTATGTCTACACTGCATCGGACAAAAAACGGCCTGAAAGCGGTCGTTTTTTCTCCGACGCAGGACCGCGGCTTTTGTCACGCTTTGTGCAAAAACCGCGGTCGCTTCTCGTTTTCCGGACGTCGCCCATGCCGTAGTATTGTATGGGAAGAAGGCAAGAAAATGAGAAGTGCCGGCTTGTTATACAACATGTTATATAATACGCCGCTGCCGAAAGATAGGCAGAGAAAAGACGAGCTGTGGAGACTGCAGCTCGTCTTTCCTACTGCCGTCTATGGGGCCGCAGGAAAGATCGTATCTTCTGCGCTTTTAAAAAAACGAAAAGCGCCGAAGATACGAGCGTAATCCTGTGCAGTGTGGACATAGCCTAACTCTTCCTGTTGTATTATTGTGGGACACTTTGGGGCTTCACTTTTCTATAGAGTTTTGCTTTCAGCATACAATGGTCGTCCCAGAAGCAATGAACATTGTTTGGTGAGGGACCTTTCCCATGGTGTAACACACAGTCTGTCCACTTGGCTGTGCCCTTTGCTCAGGGTTGTGTAGCGTCTGACTTCTGTCTGGTTTCCATCCTGCAGGTGTCAGAGGAGGAATATCTTATCCAAGAGCTGCGGAAAATCGAGAGCAGGAAAAAGGAAAGAGAAAAGACAGCCCAGGACCTTCAGAAACTCATCACCGCTGCCGACACCACCACCGAACTGCGGCGCGCCGAGAGGAAAGCCACCAAGAAGAAGCTGCCCCAAAAGAAGGAGACTGAGAAACCTGTAAGACTCCGGTGCTGTCACTATGATGTGTGGCGTCTTCCTGTCACTATGATGTGTGGCGTCGTCCTGCCACTTACCTGCAGCAGGGTTGTGTGTGCGGTTTCTTCTACATTTTTCTTTCTGCATGTAAGACGTAAATTAGGGAATCGGAGATGGAGACCCTGCTGCCTTTCTATAGGACTGACCTTAAAATGGTCATCTCTGGATCGTGGACCTGCTGACTTTTAGTTGCTTTTATTAACTCCAATCCATATATCTTAAATAGACCCTCCTCTAAAGAGTAGCCCACCCTGTACCTGATCCAGCAGGTCCATGCATTTTATGGGCACTAGGAGGAAGTTGACTATTACATGACATTAGGTACCCAGGGCCCAGTCTGTATAACCCTGTAAAGTCGTGAGATTACTATAAGGGCATGTTCACATGGCATTTTTGGACGAGGTTTTCGGAGCATTTTCTCGCCCAAAATCTCATCCAAACCACATTAAAACCTCGCCTGAAACACGCTTCTTCAGACGAGGTTTTTGACGAGGCTTTGATCAGGTTTTCGACAAGGTTTTCACTCATGCAAATGAATAGCAATGTCTAAAACCGCGCCTACAATGCGCTTCAAGAATTAAAATGACACTTCTTTTTCATTGCTTCCAAAGAAGCGTATAAAAACCTCGTCATGTGTGAGCTACAACAAGGTTTTACATAGGAATCAATTAAATGAACTGGAGGCGTTTTTTAAGCGTTTTGGGCGAGGAAACGCTCTGAAAGCCTCGTCCAAAAACACGTGTGAACATGGCCTAACAGTCACAGGTTCTGGCAGACGTTAGATTATTTTAGGACAATCCCTAGTTCTATTGGAAGGAGTCCATATACAGACGTAGGCTGCTCACAAGAGCTCACGATTTAATGTTCATGTCCACGTGTCGGAAGTTTCAGGTATTAATGAAGGCTCCAAGCATCTTTCTGTTAATACCAATTTGTGTATGTAATCCGTGTTCCCTGGTGGTCGCGGAGCTGGAGATTGGCGCCTATCACCCTGTAAGCAGTTGTGTTGAGCCGCTGGCGTGACACATATATTGCGGGTTCTTTCTTTGCCCTTCCCTGGTTTAATTGCATGTGCTGTGTTGTCTCGTATTTGTTTTTGCAAATAACTGGAATTAACACCTCGCGCGTGTCTGGAGGCGACGACTCCTCGCTGATGGGTCCTGGCGTAAAATCATTGAGAAGTGTCAGGCCGCCCTTGTGCCGCCTGCATGTTAAGTGCCCTCTCTGCTGCTGTGTTTACGCTCAGGGGGCAATCAGGAAACCTTGAATCAATAGCAAGGACGGTGCCGCTCCCCTGAGCCCCTTCTTCTGGGTGTTTAATGGTTGCAATCAAACAGCTATTGAGCCAAGTGACGTTGTGCTGCTTTAGGGCTTTTTCCTGGGCCCTGGCCACCATTGTGCTCCGGCAGCTCAGGGGTTAATCGTGTCCTTCAAGCACCGAGCTATGAGGACATGGGAGACTGAGTAAATTGACTTGGTTTGGGCTTTGAAATATTATTCATAGATGTTTATACGAACTACCCACATCCGGAACCAAATCCAAACCCAAAAAGCAAACTTTATCCAAAAAATAATTTTGTTCTGCTTACCTGAACACCTCCCTTGAGACTCTGTAAATATGTTTATCATATATTTTTTATATAGGGCATTGTTTGACCAGAGACACCTCACAAAACCTTAGTGCTGTACATTACCCCTTACCCAACATGTTTGGCACGGTGACCATATGGGCACAGCAGCTGTGGGTGCAGCTGCCAGTGGAGAAGCCTTTGATTCCGGCCAGTTAACCCTTTGGAAGCTGTGATCATCTACTGCATGTGCTGATATAAGATCTATTATAGATCACTTATCCCAGGGAGCTGTGCAAGTACCTTATTGTTAGGATTAAAAAAAAAAAAAAAAAACCTGTAATATAAAAGACTTAAATGGAAAAACTTAATGATTTGTCACAAATAATACAGAAACCAAAGTGTAAAAAATTGTTATAAAGCAGAAAAAATGGTTTCATGTTCTGTGACCCCATAAATGAATATTATTTAAGGAGATGATGATAAAAAGTTGTGTCAATGAAACCACTTCCATAAACCCTACTATATGGCACCTTAAAAAAAAAAAAAAAAAAAAATGATGGACACATGATCAGCACTGGGTTTAAGAGGGTTGGTGTCAGGGGGAAGGATGTTGCAGGCCATGACTTGGGAGAAAACCATGGCACTCGCACATGTATTTTAATGCCATTATGAAGCGCTTTTTTTTTTTTTTTAATCTACTCAAACCTCCCCCCCCCCCCCCCCCCCCCCCAAAAAAAAACAAACCAAAAAAAAACAACCATGGTGAAAGGTAACCAGACAGATACAATGTTTTGGTCTAGTAAATAACCTTATTCATGTGGGTCACTGCAACAGAAGGAAATATATTGGAAACAACATCTATACAAGAATATATACGAAGTAGTTATGTCCATGTATAAATAGTCTAATATAAAGGGTATAGAATAAAATAGTTAGGATATAGAGAATTGAGGTAGGAGCAAGGGAAAGGGCAAAAAAGAGGAAATACTGTAGCAAGTATGGATAGATGGTAGGAGACCACAAAGTGTATCCAAGGGAGGGCACTTTAGGCAGAGCTAGAGTACTGATAAATTGTTGTCTCCTACCATCTGTTCATACTCTTCAAAGTGTGTCCAAGGGAGGGCACTCTAGGCAGTACTAGATTACTGATTGAAGAGTATGAACAGATGGTACCGTGTTTCCCCGAAAGTAAGACAGCGTCTTACATTCTTTTTACCCCCAAAAGTCCCACTATGTCTTACTTTCGGGGTATGTCTTATATAGGGCAGGTATAGGGCCAGCTGTAGACAGGTATAGGGCCAGCTGTAGGCAGGTATAGGGCCAGCTGTAGGCAGGTATAGGGCCAGCTGTAGGCAGGTATAGGGCCAGCTGTAGCCATGTATAGGGCCAGCTGTAGACAGGTATAGGGCCAGCTGTAGTCAGGTATAGGGCCAGCTGTAGGCAGGTATAGGGCCAGCTGTAGGCAGGTATAGGGCCAGCTGTAGGCAGGTATAGGGCCAGCTGTAGGCAGGTATAGGGCCAGCTGTAGGCAGGAATAGGGCCAGCTGTAGACAGGTATAGGGACAGCTGTAGACAGGTGTAGGGCCGGCTGTAGGCAGGTTTAGGGCCTGCTGTAGTCAGGTATAGGGCCAGCTGTAGTCAGGTATAGGGCCAGCTGTAGGCAGAAAAACACTTACCTGGCTCCCCGCTGCTCCGTCTTCCGCGCCGCCTCCTCGCTGCTCCGGCCTCCCGCGCGCTCTTCCCGGCACAGGCAGTGACGTCCCTCAGGCCCCGCACGCAGCGTGATGACACACGCTGCCTGTGCCGAGAGCTCCGGACAGCCGCTACGTCTTACTTTCGGGGTACGTCTTACATTAGGCGACCTCCCTAAGACACCGCTACGTCTTACTATCGGTGGTGTCTTACTATCGGGGAAACACGGTAGGAGACCACAAAGTGGAAGGAAAAGTATTCTCTCTTGGAAACAATTTGTGGTCTCCTATCATCTATCCATACTCTTCAATCTGTCAGTAATCTAGTTCTGTCTAAAGTCCCCTCCCTTGGATACACTTTGGGGTCTCCTTCCATATAACCTGTTTCCCCGAAAATAAGACAGTGTCTTATATTCATTTGTGCTCCTAGACGAGCCAAGACTTATTTTTAGGGGATGTTTTTTTTTTTTCTATGGACAATAATTCACATTTATTGTTGAACAAAACATCAACCTGTATTAATATACTGTAGTGATTTCATCACAAACATCAGCAGAAGCAGCCAAACTCTGAATTGCATAAAAAAGCACGAGGTCTTATTTTTGGGGAGGTCTTATTTTTGGGGAGCTGAGCACTCTCATAAAGTTTTTTTTTTTCTCCCATCACAGGCATTGATGGCATATTGATAGGATATGGCATCCGTATCAGATAGGAGCGGGTTCCACCTCTGGGACACGTACCTATCTTCAGAAGAGGCCCCCGAGACTCCTTTTCTTCATGAAGAAGTGAAAGCGGTTGCACTCGGCTGTACTTGGAAATCCCATTGAAAAGAACAGAGTGGCGCCACGCTTGTGAAGTCACTTCTCCATTTAAAGCAGGAGTTTGGGGAGCCCTTTCTGGATATCGCACCTCAATGTCATTGATGACCTTTCCTAGCAATATGCCTTCAATGTCTGTGATGGCAGAATCCGTATAAGGTGCTGCTGTTTTTTTGTTTTTTTTTCAGTGACAATATAGTTCACAAGAATGCATACAACTCCGTATATTCCTTTGCACTGTAGCTGTCCCTCAAGGTTAAGAGCTTTCCAGCTTCCAAAATTAAAGGGGTGTTCCCATGAAGCAAAGTCCACTGCACAGGTCGGCTCTTAGCTCCGAGCTGATTATGCATGTGAATGAGAAGGACAGTGCTTGTGGCTGTCTGCTTTATTCAATACTATTGTAGCTGCAGAATATAGCCCAGCGCACACTATATTTGGAACTCCCATTAAAGTCAATGATGATGAGTGCTGCAAACACCACCTTTCTCATTCTACCCCACGGCCGACTTAGAGCTATCGGAGAGCCGACCGGTGCAGTGGAATTTGCTTTATGGGAACACCCCTTTAATGCTAAAGAGGTATGCCCTTCATCCATATTGATGGTATATCCATAGAATATGCCATCAATTTGTGATAGGTACAGGTCCTACCTATCTTGATTTTAAAATCCTATCCTTTTTTGAATAAGGAGGTGGTCAGGACTCTTGTATTGATTTTGAGCACAGTCTAGTGGGATTTTGGAAAGTCATCAGTGTGTAAGGTGGGCATTCACCTTTCAGTAGGGCCATGATGGGGGGGAGGGAGGGCATACTTACCTCCTGGCCATTTTGTAGCACCCCAGGGTCTGCTCCTCTTAGCTTCCTGTTCTGTCCAGCATTAGAGGCTCATGCTCCATTCCCTCACTATGGAGCATGAGCCTCTGATGTTGGAAAAAACTTTGAGACTCTCGGTTCACATATTTTGATCAAAAGATGTTTAAGCTGCCCACGACTTTCACGTGATCTCAAAATCGGGCAGTCCTATGCTATCTTTACCTCTCAATCGAGCCAATCAGGCCTCCCACCAGGTCAACCGACCTCCATTATTCAGAGAGAAAAAATAAAAAACACCCAACCTGCAAGCTGCCCTTCTTATGACAGCCTGTGAGAGTGGGCGGGGACAGAAACCCAAAATGGAAGCACCCCTTCCTTCCCATATAGGTTAAAATCAATGTACACCAAGTATAACGTATGTTTCTGCACACAAAAAACATTTCTGAAAAAACGTATGCACATGGCAAGAGAAGCAGATCCTTGGGCGCTACAGAACGGCTGGGATTTAAGTATGCCTTCTTTCCCCTATTTTCCACCACACAAGCCCCAATTAATTAAAAAAAAAAAAAAATCCTGTAACACCCTTTAAAATCCAATAGTAGCACTACAGATACTCTCAGCCTAGCCTTAGCCTTAGGGGTGTTGGCTTTTTTCAGATTTTCCATCAGAGTGAATGGAAGAGAGGCAGAAACAGAGGCTCAACCCTTTTTACTACAGGACTGGTTTTGGGGGACTTCATTATTGAGATGGGTGCCGGTTCCAGAGGTGAGACCCACATTTAGCAGACTGTTGTAGCATGTTTTGTGGATATGCTGTCATTGTTTAGTAGGCGAATACCTATTAAGAACATTCACTGTAAAATCTAGAAATGTATGTGTTTTGATGTTACTTTGTTTCTGGGAAAGATGGGGAATAGTATTGCTGCCATTATTGTCACAGTTGGGGTTTTTGTAGCTTTCCCAGTCTTGTGATCAGCAAGTCTGCCTAGCTCAGCTGCAGTGTTGGGTCAGTTGGCGCCATCATATCGTAGCAAGGAACGTGGCTCACCTCTCCACGGTGCAGGTGACTTGGCAACACTTCCAGAGATAGAGTTAAAGGGAACCTGTCACATAGGTTATGCCCCTCTTGCACAAGCTAGTGTCAGACCTGCTGTTTCCAGCGCTGTGTCCCTTATTCTGTAAGATGCAGCAGTTTTAGAGCATTTACCCCTCAAAGCTTATTCATGAGTAGGTGGTCGCCCCGCCCACCAAAGGCTGGCCCCGCCCCCTGACAGTTATTCACATGTTTCTACCTATTCAAAGTAATAGGTGTGTCGGTTGAGGTGGGCGGGGCTAGCCTCAGATGGGCGGGGTTTGAAAAATAACGGACTCTCTGAATGACTCTTCAAATGACTTTTCTGGATGAAAGCTGCAGATTTGAGCATTAAATACACGAAAACTCCAGCATCTTACAGAATAAGGGACACAGTGCTGGGAACAGCAGGTCTGACACTGGCTTGAGCTGTCCTCAGCAAGGGGGGCATAACCTATGTGACAGGTTCTCTTTAATTGATCGGTACAGAGTGAGCAGCACTTGCTTGCTTTAAAGTGACCCTTTATATTATTTCTGCACTTCCTCGATGATCATAGTTACAGGAATATGAATATTCAGCTTACACGTTTCAGACCTCTCTTATTCATGGATGAACTTGGTCCGTCTTCTCGTAGAACTGTACTAAACAATCCACAAAAAACTGAGAGTATTGGGTATAAAAAATCTCATTTTATTATTTAACAATTAAAAATACAGTATATCAGTGCAAGGTAATACGTGTTCACAAAAATCCAAAACGATAGCAGATGCAAGAATCCCACCAAGAAGTAATGGTATATATATGATGGACTACATATATTAATAAATAGGTACCCACGATTTGACACCAAAATCAAAGTGAATGAGCCGATAGTCATCACATAACAATAACATTCCAAGTGGACTAAATGGATGCACAACAACGGTATCCACAATATGGTGTCAGATCTTACCCAGGTAGGAGACTATCTCTCAGGCTGTGTTCATTTTCGCGGTGTATTTCACGGCGTACTGCGCTCAAATACGAGTGAAAGTCATTACGGTAATCCACAGTTCTCATAGAGAACTCCTCTCCCCGGGCGTACAATACGACACGCAGGGAGATAAGTGACATGTCATTTATTCATGGCGCTTACGCGCCATGAGTAATACGTGTCTATGGGGCTGGCGGGCTGCCGGCCCCGCGGGAATACGCGCCAATCGTCGCGAGCTCCCGAACACACAGCGTAATTACGGGGCGTACTGTACTCCCTGCAATTAGCTGTGTGAACATAGCCTAAGAATCACTCTTGCCAGATCAGATAATAATTTGCTCCATGTCATCCATTTGTTTAGCGTAACAGAGCTCAGACTCTGTAGATTGTGCTTACACATTTCTTGCAGCTTTGGGCGTTTTGGAGACTTAAGATCTTGTATGAAATGAGTTTATAGTCTGCACCATTTTCACTTATTCATCTATTTATTTTCTAGGCTGTACCCGAAACTGCTGGCATCCGATTTCCAGACTTCAAATCGGCAGGGGTGACGCTGCGCAGCCAGAGGGTATGTTATATCACAGCTTTATGGAAATACATATTGTAAGAGTCACCCAAGGAAGGCCTTAACCCCGCACTCATTAACTATAGACACAACACTTAACATAAGATATGGGATTAAGCAGATTACATGCACATGTAGCAGTAGTGATGCAGCAAGGGAGTCATTTCCATGATGGAGTAACAATTGCATAAAATATGCTAAACGTTTGACCCTCTTAAAGGGCACGAGCCATTTTTTTCATGATTCAGTTGGTTGGAGCTCAGTCTTGAAATCTCCATAAAGATATGCAACATAGGGGGGAGCTCATTGAAGACTAATTAAGTTGTCACGTCAATGCAAGCTGAATATCTTTATATAATCATAGTTCCTCACATACCTAAACAAAATAAGTAATTTTCAACTCTTTTTTTATTTAAAGGACCACTCCAGGTTTTTCCCCTCTTTGTTCATTAGAAATTGCTTTTAGGTACACTGCAGTGCCAGTAAATTTGCTTAACTGCAGCTGCATACAGGGTTTCTGGTTGATGCAACAGTCTCTGTTAGGACACATGACCTGCACTCGTATTAGCTGAAAGACACTGGGCTTTTGATACTGACAGGTAGTCCTGCATACTTACAGGACTTTGAATCTCCCATAGGAATTCATAGAATCCTTTCCGGATCATGCAATCATTCTGTATGTCTCAGTAACTCAGAGTGGAGGTCACATAACGCAGCAATGAGAAATCCTATATTCAGCTGCAAGTAAGCAACATTAGTGGCACTGCTGTGTACCTACCAGAAA
Source organism: Phyllomedusa bahiana (assembly GCA_025379985.1). Classification (NCBI taxonomy): domain Eukaryota; kingdom Metazoa; phylum Chordata; class Amphibia; order Anura; family Hylidae; genus Phyllomedusa; species Phyllomedusa bahiana. The sequence continues at coordinate 279,777 of JAODAL010000289.1, read as the reverse complement.
TTTTTAATGAGCTAAAGATAAAAAATAAAATAACAGTGGTCCTTCAATGCTGTTCATGATGAAATGCAATGCGGCAGATTTATCATGATGGTCTAATATTTAGACAGAGTAAACTTAGACTAGATAGTCTTACGATCAGGGCTGTCGAATTGGCAGGCCAAAGCTCCGACTCCTCAATTTTCCTGACTCCGACTCCCTCATACATGGCACATGTTTAAGTGATAATGTTACTGTACTAAAATGGCAACTTCAGGCTTTTTATCACCTTATGATACAATAATCAAGCTATTTAGGTAGAACAGACACAAGCAAAATGGTAACATTGTTTTGAATTTTCGACTTTCAGGCTCCATATCTCACCATCCACTACAGCTTTGTACATTAGACTACCATCATTTTATAGATACTCATCTTACATATCTTATACATAAATTTGATTTGCAAGTATTTAGCATCTGCTTAGTTCTGCAGATTCTTGTCATGTAGCTGCATTGTTACTGTTTTGCTCCTAAAAATCAAAATGTCAATTTTTATTGTTTTGTTGGTATTTGATAAATCCACCTTTTAGCTTTCAATACTTCCACAATCCTTCTGGGCTCTGGATCAGATTCAAGCAGGTCTTAACCAAAATCTGATCCCAGGTCTCTTCTACACGTTCTCAATGTTGGTGCAAACTGGACTTTGATACAAATACAGCTTTTTCTTCAACTCTCCCCACAAGTGTTAGATTGGGTTGAGGTCTGGGGACGATGGAGGCCAATACAGCAATGCTACTTCATTGTCATTGAACCCTTCCTTCTCCAACCTTGAGGTCTGCTTCAGGTCGTTGTCCTGCTGGACACTATGTCGTCCTCTTCATCCCCATAGTACTTGAGTGTATGAAGTAACTCACCTTATAGGACACTCAGATATAGCTCAGCATTGAGGTCACCATCGATTCTGGTCAAGTATCCGACATCTTTGGCTGTGACCCCTCCCCATATCCTCAGGCTTCTTCCACCGACCCTGAGAGTTCTTCCAGCTTCCCGATCCATTTGCCCCTTTTCCTTTGATTCTTCCAAACCCATGTTCCCCCCATCAGAGCCCGCTCTATTGACTTTCATCTCATTGCTCCAAATCACCCGTTTCCAATCTTCCATTTTTTGTACTTTTTTTGCAAACTCTTTGCCGACGCTTCTTATGACGAGATTGAAGTCAAGGCTTCCTCACCTTTTTTCGGGTCATCATACCAGACCTGTGTAATGCGCCCGGTGCTTGCACGGACGTCTGTGATCTCAATCTTACGAACCGTACGAGCCGCCTCCACTGCTGTGTCTGTTGCGTCAGGACTGATCGACCTTGTGATGAGTCGACCTGTTGACTCTATTTTGCCTCGACGTCACCTCTTGTGAATATTTCATATTCTTCCAGCTGTCAGGGCCTCACATGATGCAATTTGGCAATTTTCTTGGCCCAGAGACGCTATCGATGAGCTGGATGATACTGCTTTTCTTTTCTTGGGGAATCTTTTTATGGCTGCTCGAACCAGTGACCTTTCGCAGCATAATAAGACACTGAGCCACTCCTGAATTTTAGACTTTTTTTTTTTTGGTCACACTAATTCCTTTACACTAAAACTCCCATCATCCATGGATTTATTTCATTTTACCGGACAGTGGCTCTAGGCATACTGCACAGCTCGTATCAGCTGCTGATTGAAATACAGCACCTAAACATTAAAGGGGTTGTCTCACTACAAGGATTGCTTTTTATGTTAAAGATCTTGCAAAAACAAGTCACTTTGCAATATGTGTCCATTAACAGTGTCCTACCTATTCCTAGATATCCCTTCTTGTATGGGCTGCATCAGCTCCTCAGATCGCTATAGCTACAGACCTGTTCAATCTCTCATGATAGGCTGCCAGCACTGGTCGCTATAGCTACAGACCTGGCTTCTACTGCAGTCTAGTAGAAGCCAGTAAACACTCCCCTAAATTAAAAACGAAACCAAGAAAACAGGACTGAGGTAAGATGAATCAATGTAGTGAGACAACCCCTTTAAAGGGTAACTGCAGTGATCCCTGTTATCTCCATTCCCTTCATTTCACTGTTCAGGAAGCTGAGATTCGAGGCGCTATTTGCTGGGTCCTCATATTGGGGAGCTGCATTAGCTATTTCTGCTTGCCTGGGATGTTAAGGGGACACTGTGGATGCTGAGGATCTTCATTCCCTGTGAAAATTGCAGCTAAATCAATGCTTCAACGTTAAAGGGAATGTGTCATCAAAAAATGAGTCATTGTTTAAGTCCCATTTTTATGTTAAACACATTTTTTAAGAACTTTTGGTTATTTTTTTAATTTTTCATATCGCTTTCAATATTTTTTAATTTTTAAGACTTGCAGTTTTCACTTTGGCCACTTGGCCTTGTTTGCACTGCTTTAACAACAGTCAGAGAGATGCTTTGCAGTAGCTTCATGCACAACGGAGACTAAAGACTGACTCACTCTCATTGACTTGTATAGGAGAGTTTTCTAGTCATGCTCTGTGACCTGGGAAGAAATAAGTGTTCAGGGAGGTAAAAGGGTGAACTGTGACTATCTCCTCTTGTGACTGGTGGATCCTGTGTTATCTATTCACACTGGTGTCAACCTTTCAGTTTTACCCTCATTGTGCTGATAATGAGCAGACAAGTGAGAATCTTTCTGTACAGAACAGGAAGTGTCCGACTATTATTAGGCTTAGTGGCCAAACTGAAAGCTGCAGGACTTAAGAATTATTTAAAAAAATATTGATAAGTGATATGGGAAAAAAACCAAAAAAAAAAAAAAAAATTCTTAACAAATGTGTTGAACATAAAAATGTGAGTTAAACAATAAGTCCTTTTTGATGACACATTCCCTTTAAGGCTCTGTGAACAGCCGCACCTATCTCTTCTTCCTAAACCCCTGTTAGTGAACCCCAGTTGTCGGACTTAAATCTACACGGACGTGCATGAATTATAACACGCGCTCCTGAAACAGTTAAATCTGCAACATGTCGGCAAGTAAACAGCAGCCACCGCCACCCGGCCTAATGAGGTAGAAAAGACACAAGCGGCGTTAGATCAAGTTCACCAGCTTAAAATTACTTCTATCCACAAATGCAAAGCGTGATTGGTGCCTGGCTGACAGAGATGGACATGGCCGCCGGAACGCGGGACAGTGAAGGGAGCAGGCGCGGTGTCAGCACTTATTAATATTCCGCTCCTGACAGACGCCATTTGATTAATTATCAGTGGTGGAGAATCTCCGCAGGATGATGAGCCTGTGCTGACTGGAGCCGCTCGCCTAATCCTCGTCATCTACTAATAATGATTAAGTCAGGAATGGGCCCAGGTCCCTTGGTTTTTGCAGTCTGACCTTTGGTCACCTTGGAATGAAATGCTCAGAACTTGCTAAAATCTAAGTCTTGGAGCAGCATATGAACGATCGGGGCCGGCGCATCACAAGCGAGACGTGTAGCTGGAACAGTGGGAGAGGGCATTAGCAGGTCCCTCTTTTTCAGTCCTAGGACTCCCCTTAATGTCATCTGATGCTTCGCCCCTTCTCCCCCCTATAACTATGTACCTGAATAGAAGACAGTATAACATGTTACACTGACCCATCCACGATATCTGCGGCTTCTGGTCACTCGTTTGTTTACCCGCTGATGGGACCAGTCCCAGGGCTGGCATCTAATTATAAAGCGGATATGATCCTCTGTGATACAACATTATTGCCCTTTCACACAGCAATAGGATAGAAGAGACGGCTATGAATGGCTAATGTTACATCTGTGTCACCACAGTGATGGGGGACTGTAAGCACTATGTTTAGCCCGTCGTCATATGGGAAAATACGCAGGCTGTGGTACACAAACGATGGCTGTAACGGTCAGACAGGTTTTTTTATGCATAGAATTGAGCCATCTTTATAGTATCTTTCCCTGAGTGGAGATAAAACCAGATCCAGGTTCCTATCTAAACAACTTTATGTAGTTTCCATAAAGGGTTATATGATGGAGGAGGGGAGGCTGAGCTCTGTGATATATAGGGTTATACGATAGAGGTAGAGGAGCTGAGCTCTGTGATATATAGGGTTATATGATAGAGGAGAGGAGCTGAGCTCTGTGATATATAGGGTTATATGATTGAGGAGAGAAGCTGAGCTCTGTGATATATAGGGTTATATGATAGAGGAGAGAAGCTGAGCTCTGTGATATATAGGGTTATATGATAGAGGAGAGGAGCTGAGCTCTGTGATATATAGGGTTATATGATTGAGGAGAGAAGCTGAGCTCTGTGATATATAAGATTATGTGATAGAGGGAGAGGAGCTGAGCTCTGTGATATATAGGGTTGTATGATAGAGGGCAAGAAGCTGAGCTCTGTAATATATAGGGTTATATGATAGAGGAGAGAAGCTGAGCTCTGATATATAGGGTTATGCGATAGAGGAGAGAAGCTGAGCTCTGTGATATTTAGGGTTATATGATAGAGGGCGAGGAGCTGAGCTCTGTGATCCATAGGGTTATATGATAGAGGGAGAGAAGCTGAGCTCTGTGATATATAGGATTATATGATAGAGGAGGGAAGCTGAGCCCTGTGATATGTATGGTTATATGATAAATGAACGGAGCTAAGCTCTGTGATATATAGGGTTATATGATAGAGGAGAGAAGCTGAGCTCTGTGATATATAGGGTTGTATGATAGAGGAGAGTAGCTGAGCTCTGATATATAGGGTTATGCGATAGAGGAGAGAAGCTGAGCCCTGTGATATGTAGGGTTATATGATAAATGAACGGAGCTGAGCTCTGTGATATATAGGGTTATATGATAGAGGAGAGGAGATGAGCTCTGTGATATATAGGGTTATATGATAGTGGGAGAGAAGCTGAGCTCTGTGATATATATGTTATATAGGTTTGGGGCAGGATTTTTGAGTAAAAGGCAGAAAATAAACCTTGACCTGATTCCTTAAGAGATAGTGGGGGTAAGCAGGTCTTTCCTTTTCACTTTTCAGATTTTCCCAGCTGTTTACTCAAAAATACCAAAAACCACATAAACCTATATGTGACAGAACTCCGCTTCACTCCCTCTTTCACATCCTGCTCTCAGATAGGGCAGCAGACGGGAAGCTGGACCCTGCTTTATGTTCAGAATTTTGGTTCAAACACCCCGTTGCCATACGTTTCTCCCTGCCATAGCATCGATGAGCTGATTTGTGTTTTTTCCTGTGAAAGTGACATCTAATAAATAATGAAGAAGATCAGAACATGCGGACATTCGTCTGTTGCAAGGATAATGCGTGTTCTTGTCCTGGACAGATATTTATTGCTGTCTGGAATAGCCACATATTTAAAGAGAATTAATAAATCGGCTAAAGGTAGTGAACGTGTGATGATAATTTAATTATTTTTTTCTAATACAGAGTTCTATAGCTACCAAGATGTATTGTTTGCTTCATAAATTGTCTGCCCGCAGCTACCACAAGGGGGAGCTTACTGCATATGATCTATACACTGAGCTCAATAATAGCACAGTATGCAGTGAGCCCCCCCCTAGTGTTGGCTGGTATTAAGCAGAATTTTATCCTATAACTGTCTCTTTATAGAATTTGGAGTTCTGTATCAAATATTAGAACCTCAAACCCAGATAGCGGTATAATAAAAAAAATTAGCCTGCAAAGATCTAAAAACTCCCGGCTAGGGGAAGTCCTCACCCATTTTTCCACAGTACACCAGTCAGTGCAGTAGGGAATCTGCAGGTATTTTCCTTCCTGTAGATGAACGCAGGCTGTTTCCGCATTGGCTGTAGTGATTCCGCCCTCTCACAATGTGATGATTTTGCACTTTGTTAGAGAGGTCTCCTCCCGCGTATTTATGACTCTCTCGTGCAGCTTAAGCAGATGTTTATTACACAGCTATGGGAGCCGTAGTCCCTAAATCAAAAGAGACACGTGTGTAATTATCTGAGCAAGTGCGACTCCTCTACAGGACCACGGGGAGAAGATGTCAAGAGTTGGAAAACGGCCAAAATATATTAACCTTAAAAAAAAAACAACACACAATGAAGTAAGGGGAATCAGCTAGCAAATCAGATTCTGCAAGTTCCACTGTGTCAGCTCCGAGGTGTGGGCCGTGGCCGATGCACAGGTGAGGGGCAGAGTATACAGAGTTTTAGGCTGCATTTACACGGCAAAGGACAAATACCAGTTGGAAAATCCCAACCAGTATTTGGTCTTTTTTTTGGCACGCAGGGGGACAGTTCTGTCGGCGGTTTGTGGATTTAAGCCATCCCCCTTCGCACCGACATGTTCATTTTCTGCCCAAAAAAAAGCGGGCGAATGAATCAACATGTTCTAAGCTTTTCGTACCACCGGCGGTGTAAAAAATACGTCCGGCGGAAAATCCGTGCAGTGGGGACTTGCTGCACGGATTTTCCATTATAGTCTATGTAAAAGGTTGACAGTCTGCTTTCAAATTCGAAAACCGTCTGTAAGGGTATGTTCACACGGTGTGTTTACATAAGCTTTTAGCTGTGTGTTTGGATCCATCTGTCGGAACCCAAATGGACCCAAACACATACCTAACAAATAGCAGTGTGATTTACATGTGATTACATTCATCATCGCTCACACGAGTGGTCGCCAATGCGTCTCATTGCGTCTTTCGGATCCGTTCTAAGAATTGACATGTCAGTTCTTGGTCCAAAAGACGCAGCAGGAGCCCTATAATAAACTATAGCATGCGATCTTGCTGCATCCAACACACATGCATCCAACACACATGTATGAAGCTGCATGTTGGACACATGTTGGATCTGTTTAGGATCCAATCGATCCAATGTTTTGGGATGTGATTTTCGGATCCAACGCGGATCCAAAATTGGATCCAAAAACGCTGTGCGAACAGCCCCTAAAACCAACGGAAAACCTGCGCCATAGGGGCAAGCCCTTACCCAGAATGCACAGCCAGTTAACGACTTTGTATACAAGCTGAAAATGTTCCCTGATCTGAGGAGCTTGAAATCAGCTGACAGATGCTGTGTTGTTATAGATGCCGCCCCCTGTCCTAAAAGCTCAACCTTCCTTTTAAGGTTTCTAGTATATTTACTCAAGAATTCAATAGACAGAGAACCCATTGCAGTCACCGGCCATGATCCGTTCTAATCCTCAAGGCTTTGCACGCCCTCACAACCAAAAATGGTTTTGTCGTCATTATCCGAATAAAAATGGAAAATTTGAAGCAGCATTGTAATTTATTTAAAAATATTCTCTTATTTTGTTTCTACAGCTCCTATGCAAACAATGCATCTCAATGGCGAAAGACAGCAAACAAAATCTGTGCCGTGTAATCCTGCAGTCTCCTACTTTCTTCTATTTGTCTTATACTAGTAGTCATTTGGTAAATTACGAAGAATTAGAGGAGGCTATGACTGCAGTATTGGACTACACAGAAATTGTCGTCTGTTACCATGAAAACTATTCTGTATAGAAGCTGTAGAAACAAAACTTATTTAACAAGTTGCTTAAATTTTTCTTGTGTGTAAATTAATATTATACTGTGGCTTTTCTGCATGCTGGGTAGTGAACAGGTTATTAAGCTAATGTGCAGTTTTTTATCATTAATTGTTCCCCTTAGCAGTAGGGTGTGTGAGCTGCTGCTCATGTAATTAGCTGCACCTGTTAATTTTCTCCCACGGTAGCATATAGGCCAGAGATGGTCTGCTTACTGGGTTCAGTCTAGTCCAGCCTTTGAGCCTGTGAATATGGCCAAAAAAATTGTTGTGTTTTTTGTAATTTTTTTTGTATACATTAAGGTCATAAAAATAATTGTTTGTGAAAGTGAATATATACTTCAGTCTTGTTTTTGCTCTGCAAACAAAGACAAACGTTATTGGGGCTGGCCACTCCACAAACACTTAGAGACATTTAAACAATGAAAATATAAACTATTTCAAAGCGCATCTCTGCCAATTCTAGGGTACATGAAAATCCGAGCGCACATTTTTAATCAAAACTGTGAAGGCCCATCCAACAGTGGCAAGATGACCCCAGCTGAGGTAGAGACCTACAATAGACCTGCATTCTTACCTCACTTGGTGCCTTCTGAGATATATTCACCTAATCAGTTGTACAGTTTTCATAAAGAATGAATCTCCATAAACAGAAGTTTGTTTACATCGTTTACATACATGACTTATCCTGTACGATCCTGGTTACATCTGTATTATACTCCAGAGCTGCCAATCACTATTCTGCTGTGCAGTCACTGTACATACATTACTTATCCTGTATGTTCTGAGTTTCATCCTGTATTATCTCAGAGCTGCACTCAATATTCTGCTGGTGCTGTCAATGTACATACATACGTATCCTGTACTGATCCTATGCTACATCCTGTATTATACTCCCGAGCTGCCACTCACTATTCGTCTGGTGCAGAACTGTGTACAATACATTACATTACTTATCATGAACCTGATCCTGAGTTGACCCCGTTTTATTATACTCCAGAGCTGCACTCCACTTATTCTGATATTGCAGCACTGTGTACATATCATTATATGACTTATCTGATAATGTATCCTGGTGGTACATCCTGTATTATAATCCAAGAGCTGCACTCACTATTCTGCTGGTGGAGTCACTATGTACATACTTTACTTATACTGCACGATCCGAGTACTGCATGTATTATACTCCCAGAGCTGCACTCACTAATCTGCTGGTGCAGTCGACTGTGTACATTACACTTCAATACTTATCCTGAATGATCCTGAGTTACCATCCTGTGTCATTACTCCAGAGCTGCCTTTCACTATTCTGCTGCGGATGCAGTCACTGTGTACATACATTACTTATCCTGTTACTGATTCCTGGAGTTTCTATCCTGTATTATACTCCAAGAGCTGCGCTCACTATTCTGCTGGGTTGCGGTCACTGGTGTACATGCATTGATTACTTAATCCTGTACTGATCCTGAGTTTACATCGGTAATGATACTCCAGAGCTGCACTCACTATTATGCTGGTGCTGTCACTGCTGTTCATACTTACTTATCCTGTTACTGATTCCTGAGTTACATCCCTGTTATTATACTCAGAGCTGCACTCACTTTTCTGCTTGGTGGAGTCACTGTGTACATTACATTACATTCCTATCTGTACTGATCCTGAAATTACTCCCTGTTTTATCTCCAGAGCTGCATTCACAATTCTGCTGGTGCAGTCACTGTGTACATACATTACTTATCCTGTACTGATCCGGAGTTTCATCCTGTGTCATACTCCAGAGCTGCATTCACTATTCTGCTGGTGCAGTCACTGGGTACATACATTACTTATCCTGTACTGATCCTGAGTTACATCCTGTATTATATACTCCACTGAGCTGCACTCACTATTCTTGCTGGTGCAGTCACTGGGTACATACATTACTTATCCTGTACTGATCCTTAGTTACTTCCTGTATTCTACTACAGAGCTGAACTCTGTTCTGCTGGTGGATTATAATCCAGATGGTAACAGGCAGCTCAGAGTAAGTAATGAGCCGTATAGACCTGAAACGCGTAAGCGTAGTCAGTGTCTTTGTATACCATGTTTTTATGCTGCTGTACAAGCGATTGGATTAATACATGATGTTTGAAAAGCGTTCCCCTGCATGATTTGTATGTTAAGTAATGTACATTCATTCTATCATGTAAGCTATAACAGTGTTTTTGGCCTCTGTGTCGCAGATCCTGTTAGGAGCCTCCATCGTAGAATCCGACTTGAAACAGGTGCATTATTTTCATTGTTCTATTTCTAAGATGGAACAGAAAACCAGAAATAACAGCGTCGATGCGAACTGGGCCTTAGCTAGAGAATTTCTAAATCCTTGTATTCATCAGTTACTTCCCAAACTAGGATCCCGTCTTTCTTCCATGCCTGTCACGGCAGCTCTCAATACCATACATACATTACTAATCCTGTACTGATCCTGAGTTACATCCTGTATTATACTCCAGAGCTGCACTCACTATTCTGCTGGTGCGTCACAGTACATCATCATTACTTATCCTGTACTGATCTGAGTTACATCCTGTTTTATACTCCTGAGCTGCAGCATCTATTTGTGGTGCAGTCATGTGCACATACATTACTAATCCTGTACTGATCCTGAGTTTCACATCTGTATTATACTCCAGAGCTTGCACTCACTATTCTGCTGGTGCAGTCACTGTACTCACATAACTTATCCTGTACTTGATCCTGTGTTACATCTGTATTTATACTCCACGGTTGCACTACATATTTGCTGGTGCAGTCATGTGCACATACATTACTAATCCTGTACTGATCCTGAGTTACATCCTGTATTATACTCCAGAGCTGCACTCACTATTCTGCTGGTGCAGTCACTGTGTACATAACACAAATAACTGCTTGTCCCCATTTTTTGTCAGGAGATGTCATAGTCTGGACAGTCTCTTGTCGCCCTCCTTGTGGTCCAGTTGGTCATTGTCGGCTTCGTTCCGAGGTTGAGTTGAAGGTTTTCGGGGTTATCATAGGATTCCGGTTGATCGTTCCTTCCAGTCTACATTGCTGCACATGCAGACGTTGCTGCCTCCCCTCTTCCCTGCGGCCGGGTATATTGGGGGTTAATTATCTGGTGCTGGCGGCCGGGCAGTGCGGTCACCCCGTGTGACGCCATCTCCAAATGTGTTTAGCTAACGGAGCTTACCTAACAGATTATCAGTGCTCTGTGAGTAATAGACTGCTCATTTACTCCTAATACATTCTGCATAGAGAGCAATCAAGCTTCATCACTCTTTAAGATGAATCGCCGCAGCCAGCTAAATTTTAAAGATATTAGTCTGACAGCAGCCGCATAAATCAGAACATTTTCTTAATGATGGCAAAATTAAAATATACTCCGGCTCCCAAGAGCCAATGAAGTCTCTCCACGCGGAAGAGAGAGCAGCGCGCAAAAAAAAAAAAATTAGTGGAAAGATTAATTGATTATATTTAGAGGGCGGAGGAAAGAGGAACGTGCACAACGAGCTGTCGCCCGCACTCTGTAGAGCGTGCCGACAGCGGGACACTGTATATACAGAGCAGAACATTGCGCAGAAAGTGTGCAGGAGGAGAGATATTGTCTTTGTATTCTTAACCAACCAGAGGATCCTTAACAAACCAGAGAAATTTGCAGAAAAATATAGATTTAAAAAAAAAAAAAAAATTTTTTTGAAGGTATTCTCTGGTTTAGAAAATCCATTTTGGTGTAGTGTAAAATGCTCAGTTCATGGGAGTGGGGTGTAGGGTTCTATGTCAGGATTCATCTTCTTCTTTTTTGTTTGGGCAGTGGAGAGCAATGACAGTGTCCCTTGTTCCGGAGGATCTGACCTGTCCTGTTTTGCATGGATAATTCATTGATTTGAATGGGTGCGGTCGGATGCCTAATTCCTGGTGTGGTAGGGCTGCAGGGAATTGTATACTTTACTGCCAGATTTCCGCACATATTTGGGTCCCAGCGGGGGGAATGCTTCTTTTCAAAGCAAATGTTTAACATGTAGGGATTATACAAAGCGGAGAACCCCTTTTAATTGAGCAGTATCCACCCCCCCCCACCTCTTCTGTGAACAAACTTCATTACTGTATTAAGGAAACTTTTTGTAATTTTAATAGAAATTTTTATTTTGTCACTGATTTCAAGATCTCAGCTTGCTGCCACTGACTGGGAACTTAAAGGGGTTGTCTCACTACAAGGATTGCTGCTTTTTATGTTCAAGATCTTGCAAAAACAAGTCACTCTGCAATGTGTGTCCATTAACAGTGTCCTACCTATTCTACGATTATTCCTCCCTCTGTATTGGCTGCATCACGCTCCTCATGTCGTATAGCTATAGACCTGTTCCGTTTTCTCCTGATCGGGCTGCAGCACTGGTTGCTATTGCTTCACGGACTGGCTTCTCTGCTGCATAGTTGAAGCCAGTAAACACACCCTTAATTCAATATGAAAACCTAGAAAACAGGACTGAGGTAAGAGGAGTCAATGTAGTGAGACAACCCCTTTAAGCCTCTGACTGTCTATACGACTGGTTCCATTTGCTGCCTATGAGGAAGGGGATCTTGAAAACTGGAAAGAATTAAAAGGATTTTCTATCCATACTCTGATCTAACATCGGGGGTGGAAAGATGGAACTGCCCAATGGGTTGTTGTGCTGCTAAGACAACTATATCCTGCATGGATCTCATTAATTAGAATTGGACTTGGGCATCACATGGATGACTTAGTGATCCAAATGCCTAGTCTGCAGTTGCATCTCTCCACACCTGGTCAGATTGGGTGGGAGAGTGTGCCTGGACAACCCAACATGATGGAGTTTAGGAAGTAGCAGGACTGTTCAGCCTAAAGAGACTCTCCCCCGGCCCTTTAATATGGTTCATTCACCCTACTTTCTTCTCTATGTTCCCTTTGGTAGAAAATCACTATGAACTTCCTACAGACTAAAGTGAAAAGTTGGTATGTCGTGTTTGATGGCTGATGAGACCCCAGTGCTATAACAAAGCCAGCAACCTGCCTCCTTCCATACCGCTAGTGAGATTGCTATGGGGTGAGATTGCTAGAGGGGGTGGAGAACTCTATGATCATCTCTTGTAATACACCAAAGACTTCAGAGATTTTTGTGATTTTTTTTTTTTATACAATTACTTCTTTAAGGTCTAGTTCCCATATGTTTTGGAGGTTCCATTTGAAACCCCTTTGCAAATTCATTCAGAAATTACACAAACAATAGCAGCACATACAGCGCTGATTTTTCCATTAAAATGAAGGATTTCATAGCCGAAACCCAGTGGACCCCACTGTAGTGAATAGATGGAGTTGGGGGCCGCTGGTGTTCACCATGTAAAGGATCTGGCGCAAGCTCGGATGCAAATGTGAACCTAGTCTTCTTCTTTTTTTTTTTTTTTTTTTTTTTTAAATCAACCCCCACGAATCGGACATCGATATTCGTCAGTATCTGGTCTCTGTGTTGCCCCCATTACTGCACTACTACAGACCATTCAACATGCCAATCCAAAGGGGTACTGCCATAAATTTTTTTTCTCACATATTAACAAGCAATATGCAACTATTAGATGAATATTTTTTTATTTTTAAATTGGGTGGCTTTTTCATACATACACCGTATTTTTTGGACTTTAAGACATACCACCATGTTCTCTAAATTTGGGAAAAAACGCGAAGTCATTTGAAAAATCGGGTGGGTGTATGTATATTATGATGTGTAATGATATATTAATATAGTATATATATATAAATTAAAAGTATAGGTGTGTGTGTGTATATAATATAATAAGGATATATAATATTATATATAAATTTTAATATATATAATATATACACACACACACATTATATAACGTAATACTCTAGTATATGCGACCCGTAGTATAAGCCGAGGCACCTACTTTTGCCCCAAAAAACGGGAAAAACTTATTGACTCGAGTATAAGCCTAGGGTAGAAAATGCAGCGGCTACTGGTAAATTTTAAAAATAAAAATGGATACCAATAAAATTACATAGGCATGTTTAATGTCCCCCCATAGACAATTATAGGCGATATATGGCCCTATATGCAGGTATAGGCAGGTATATGTCCCAAATGGCACGTATATGGCCCATAGGCATGTAATAGGCAGTTATATGTCCCCCATAAGCAGATTATAGAGGATTTGGCCCATACGCAGGTAAAGGAGGTATTGGCCCCATAGCAGGTAATAGGCAGGTATATGGCCCATAGTCTGGCAGGTATAGGGCCGCTGTAGGCAGGTATAGGGCCAGGCTGTTAGGCGGTAAGGGCCGGCTGTAGGCAGGTAAGGCCGGTTAGGCAGTATAGGGCCGGCTGTAGGCAGTATAGGGCCGCTGTAGGCAGTTAGGCGGCTGTAGGCAGGTATAGGGGCAGTTTAGGCAGAAAAGCATTAAAAAAACTTTAAACAATCACTTACCTGGCTCCCCGCTGCTTCGTCTCCCTCGCCGCTCCGCCTCCTCGCTGCTCCGGCCTCCCGCGCGATTCCTGCATCTTCTCGGCACAGGCGGGTGACGTCATCAGGCCGCGCACGCAGCTTGATGACACACGCTGCCTGTGCCGGAAACTGCGGTCGCCCGGAGTCCACTGTGGAGCACGGAGCGCTCGCTCTGTGCCCCGCAGTGGTATCCCTTCACCTATATGTGCTCCGGAAGAGTCGCATATAGGTGAAGGGATCGCGGACAGTGCCCGGGCCAGCGCAGCATCCGGACACTGTGCGCTCACTCGGCCTTCAGTTATATGCGCTCCCTGAGGAGTCGCATATAGCTGAAGCGTCCCTGTCGGCACTCGGGCCATCGCAGCGCCCGAGCGCCGACAGTGACTCGAGTATAAGCCGAGGTAGAGTTTTTCAGCTCATTTTTTGGGCTGAAAAACTCTGGTTATACTCGAGTATATACGGTATATATATATATATATATATAATATATATTATATATATATATATATATATATATTATATTATATATTATATATATATATATATATATTTATATTTTTACTAAATATATACTATATATATATTATAATAACAATATAATATTAAGAGTAAATATATAAAATAATATTATATATACATTAGTTATATATATATATATATCATATACAAAAAATTATAATATATAAATATATATTTTATAAATTTTTATATATATATAATATATATATATATATATATAAAATATATATATATCAATACAACATACAACAAAATACATTTTTTTTTTCAAATTTCCCCCTATCACAGATTTCCTGGGGAAAGAGGTGTAAGTGATGTCAACAGAAAGCTGAAAACCTCCCCAGTGCCGAAAAAGATGAATCCATTATCCTTTCATGCATTGTTCTTATTACCCTGTTGGCCTTATTTATTTACCCCTGTCCAGAGAAATATGGTGGTTATTCTGTCATTACCTACTATTTGTAATAAGACTACGATAAGCAGCAGCCGCCATAAAGTGAGATCAGTCTGCCCTGCCATATAGGCGTTTTATCTCTTTACTAATCAGAGCTAGAAAAGGACAAGATTTTATATGTAATTTTAATTGCACAGGACTGCTGAAATAAAAAAAAAACTAAAATGCTGCCAAAAATTCTTTTAAAAAAAGTTTTCCAGAAATATTGGTTTTAACAAAAATATTTCATTCTGATAGAAGTGTCCCTTTAACTTTTAATCTCTGCGCCTCTCATTTAGGTATTTGAACCATACGTCTAGGTACATGAACATACATCAGAATCTGATCACCATGCTGCCCCCCCACCCCACCGCACTGCACTACTGCTGACCATTCACTGTGCCACTTTAACTTGCACCTTTTTCCTCCCTCTGTTCTAAGTATTTACGAGGGGCCCAGCAGCCCCCACAAATTGGACATAATTGGCACGGCTATCAATACAGCATCTGCATCTGTACTTGAAACTCCCCATTAAGAGCTGCTAGCTGTGTAGGATCAGTCAGTATAGTAGCGGTACGCTGCGGAGTTGCACTTTATGCGACTCTGCCTCTGTACATCCTCCACACACTTTAAGTGCAGCAAGAGATGATTTCTATTTGTCGCTTGGTGAGACTCTAGGACGGTGATGATTCTCTTTGATGGCGATGAGAGCAGGAGATGTTCTAGTTGTACAATTGCAGGTAACGAGGTTCAGTCTGCGCTGATTACCTGCCGTAGTCCAGGCTTTCAAGCTGCACTAAGCCGCGTCCCTGACACTGAGGCGCAGAGCATTTAAATAGCCCAGTATCGGCCGGTCGGGTAGTGGCCATTTACTCCTTGTCTAATTATTCACACGGCGCTAGTCCACTGAGCTTTGTAAGAATCAAAGTGGCAGCCAGTCGTGGTGAATAGGTGCTGAAGCTCCCGTCTCCGTGGCCTTGTGATGCTGCGGAAATTTAGGCTGCAGCGTTACCTGTGATCTTCCGCCGTGTAATTCAATAGGTAACAAGTGTCTGTTAAGTGATCCTATTTTTACTTGTCATTTTTAATGAGTACAGGTAATTCGTTGTGCTGCGTTTCGCGCCTCCGGCTCCCGCTGCTTTCTGCTCTGCCGGCTTACTCCTTGCTCCCGTCTTTTGTGGGCTTTCGGCCGCACTTCTGTGTCAAGTCTAACTTCTCGCCTCTTTGTTATATCACCTGCTAAATGAATCCCCACTGCTCAGGGGGGCGCCGGCGGTATGCCAGAGAAAGAGCATCCTGCCCTACAAGGATTAGAAAAAAAAAAACCTGCAAAAAGGGGAACGCGCTTTAAACGGGCCATTGTACGGACCCCTGAAAATGGAACCTTTCATCTTATTCCACTCGGGAAGTAGTTTTCTGAAACCGGCGAGGTGAACTTTATCCCCCCGCTCCTCTTTGTTAGGGGTTTGGTTACAGCAGACAATTGCAAAATGGGATTCCCGGGGCCCCCGGGGCAGAGGCGCACAATGAGAGCGGCCCCCCCTTCCCCCCGACGAAAACCCTGCCCCCCCAGCTTGCCCTTTCCCTTTTCCCCCCTCTGTATATTTTATTTCTACCTTTTTTCCTTTCATTCCGTCTCGCTTTTCTGTGCTCTATAAAAAGAGATCCGTCTACCTTTTGAACTAGGAATCTGCGAGTGAGGCCTAACTGAGAGCTGTGTGGCTCCCTTTCTACCTTTGTATTTGCAGATGAAACTCCCCAGCTCAGTTGGACAGAAGAAGATTAAACTTTTGATCAGAGCTATGGAATTTGGAGTAGGTTTTTTAAAAAAGGAAAAAAAGAAGAAGAAGGGCGCCAGGAGGGGAGGGGGACGAGGGAGCAGAATGCGAGCAGAGAGCTCTTTTGTAGTCCCAATGGACTGTGTGTTTTATTATCTACTAATACAGAGAGTTTGCAGATAGCGGTACACACAGTTTTAGAATAACATCTCCTATAGAGCCGCACGCGTTTCCTTTCTCTTGAGCTATTATAAAGTGCAGCGTCGGTGAATAAAATAGGACAACACGACCGTATCCAGTGCACAGGGTGGAGGATTGTGAGAATAATCCCCATTTACTTTTTAAAGAACCCGTGCTTCTTTATATCTGGATGCGGTGGTTAGGTCGTAGGGACCCCTTTTTCTGTTAGGCCCTGTTCACACGGCGGATTTGGCCGTGGGTTTTTGGCGGTCAAATCTCCCAAACGCCCCCAAACCCCCATTCATTACATGGGTTTTCCCATGGGAAACCGCTCTATTTACACCCGGGTTTGGCACGGTTGGTGCGCGCCTTTTGGGCCCCCGAACTCGGCGCGATTTTTGCCCTGCTTATTAATTTGTACGGGGAAAATCTCGCCCCAAACCGCGCACCACCCATACCGCGACGATAACCTCGCCGCGATCACGCCACCAAACCACGCCGGGAGCCGAGAGCTGGAGGCGAGGTATGGCCGCCATCCGCCGGGTGAACCACTCGTGACGGTCCGTTCACGCGGCGTGTTCTGTCCATGGGAACATACGTTATTAGATGCGTGTTTGGATCTGTCTAAACGAACGCAAACACGCATCTAGCAATGAGCAGTGTGAATTTACATTGCTAGCAATGTAAAACACACATTGGTTCAGACCGGGTCACGAGCAAGTCCAGCGTCTTTTGGATCCTTCCAAAAATTTACGCCCATTTTTGACCGTTTGCGCACAAAAGCCCCAAAAACTTAGAGTGCGTTCCGCTGCAAGCCAAAAAAGCATCCAAAACACCACCCTGCATTTTTTTGGGTGCGATTTTCGGGTCCAAAAAACCCTGTGAACATCCCTTTTGGAAAATTTTTTGCCTCTTCCTTTTTCCTACTTTTTCCTGGGGATGATTTGGATTAGGGGGTTTTTATGGTTTAGGATTTACAGAAAAAAAAGATTATTCTTTCTCAATGATACTCTGCATTTATTCCCTCACCTATTTCAAACTATCTGCTTGCTGTCAGTGCATGGAAACAATCTTTCCCAGACTTGTTAGAATGTATACATACAGGGAATTCCCAGCCCCACTCACATTGTTTTTTGGGTCCCATTTGTGGTATTATTCGGGATGCTGCAAAAATGAATCCAAATGGATACCGTGGCACGGCTTTGATGGGCCCATAGACTTTATAGACAGCGGGTTTTCAATGGTGGGGTTGGCCTTCACCATCATTTTTGGGCCCCCTTTTCAGGTGATTTGAATATCTTGAGAATTATCCCCATCATTGACTTCTTTAGTCCTAATTGGACTACATTTGCCCTGTTTAGCAAACGTACCCAGTTTTTGCATTGGACACAGTAGTGTGCTTTACAATGCTTTTGTGTTGGATGCGGAAACGGTATACATTCACTAAATAGAGCACATGCTGTCCAATAAGGACTATGTTTGACTTATTAAAAGTCTGTGGGAATATCACAGTCCCACCGTGGTATCACTCAGGATACTGAAAAAATTCATCCCGATGGCTACCACAAACTGTACCCAGAAACAATGTGAATAGAGCCTAGGAGTGGTTAGCTTGAAGTCCATCCTCCAGTCAAGGAAGCTTGCTTCTTCATTACTGACAGCTGACATCTAGAGAGGTCACTGTAGAGCTCTACAACAGTGAGGGCATATGGCGGCTCGTGATGCGCCTTCATTAGAGCTGTTGAAAGTACTCACTTGCAAGCGCATACTTTCAACACAAGTCAGCTCTCTGCCTCCTGAACACTTCTATTTCGCGTGGCGGAAAGAAGTGGCAGGTCGCTACTTTTTATGGGTGTTCGTTATGCACCGAGAAATCCGATTGTAAAATCGGCATCATTTTGTTAAATGATTTTACCGCATACTTGTACTTCAGCGCAATTACGTGCCGAAGTAAGACCCCGCAAATACGCCGGGTGAGCATCCCCGAATGGTATGACCACATGGCTGAGACAAATCCGCATCCAAATCTGAGTGAAATCCACATCACGTTGTTTGCAACAGAAAGTCAGAATCTCGGAGTAGACAACGCTGAAGAAAATCTGCATCACAGGAAAAAAAAGTGACGTGTCAATTTCTACAGAAGATTCTGAATAAACACCTTAACTGATCGTAGCCCTCTAAAGTCAGTGTCAGATCCACATCCACAATTGAAAATCTGGGTCTAAAATCTGCACTAAGTCAGTGTGTATTTTCCATGTGGATTCAATGCAGCAATTTTCAGGATTGAAAATTGGCCATGTGAACCTACCCTAAGACGCCATTTGCATCCTGTTTTCAGAATCTTCAGTGGTCTCCTTTGTGATATCTTAAAAAAAATGATCTCAACGTACATGTGGTGGATAGTATCACTCTACTAATGAGATGCCTGACAGTGAGGTGTGTGTAATGTAAAGCATCGTCTCTCTGTGACACTTTCTCCTGTTTTCTTCACAGATTTGAACCCGATGCCCACAGAGGACATAGTGCAAATGTTTAATGAACTGCGCAGCGATCTGGTCCTGCTCTATGAGCTCAAGCAAGCCTTCTCCAACTGCGAGTACGAGCTGCAGATGCTTCGCCACCGCTTTGAGGCTTTGTCTAAAACTGGAACCACCACCACCACCATGGCCGCGCCAGTAGAGGGCTCCAGTGCGGAGAGCCAGACTCCTGTCGGCACTGAGGAGATCAAACTGGAGGTGAAGGACCCCATCATAGATGTTGTGGGAGCACCGCTGACGCCCAACTCAGTAAGTGTATTCTGACCAGCTGGACAAGGCACCGATAACTGATCCATAGAGTGCACTGCTGGCACTGAGTGCACTATTCTGTTCTACCGAATACATAAAGATTTATACATTGGTGGGTATATACCGTATATACTCGAGTATAAGCCGCCCCGAGTATAAGCCGAGGCGCCTACTTTTGCCACAAAAAAAGGGGAAAGCTTATTGACTCGAGTAAAAACCTAGGGGTGGAAAACGCAGCGGCTACGGAATTTAAAAAATAAAAATAGATACCAATAAAATTACATAGGCAGTTTAATGTCCCCCATATGGCAGGGATAGGCAGTTTTAAAAGTCCCCCAAAAGCAGATATAGGCAGTTTAATGTCCCCCATAGGCCCGGTAAAAAGGCAGCTAAAAGTCCCCCATAGTACTAGGCAGGTATGGGAGCTAAGGAGTTTCAAGCAGGTAAGGCATACAGGCAGGGATAGTAGGCTTTTAGGCAGAAATAGGCAGGTAAATAAGGGAGGTATAGGTAGGCTTTATAGGCGTACTAGGCAGTAAAAGGTAGTACTAGGGAGGTATAGGCAGTAAAAAGGCAGGGATAGTGAAGCATAGGCCCGTACTAGGCAGAAAAGGCAGTACTAGGCAGGTATAGGTAAGGCTTTTAGCAGTAAATAAGGGAGTACTATGCAGGAATAAGGAAGGCTTAAAGGCAGTACTAGGCAGGTAAGGTAAATACTAGGCAGGTATAGGTAGCTAAAGGCAGTACTAGGCAGGTGTAGGCAACTTTTAAAACAAAAAAAAAATCACTTACCTGGCTCCCCGCTCCCCGCCCCCCCTTTCCCGGGGCCCCTCGCTGTTGGGGGTCCCCCGCGCTTTTCCCCCCCCCACAGGCGTACGTCTCAGTCCGCCACGCAGCGTATGACATGCCCTGCCGGGCCGGGGAGCTCCGGACAGCCCGGCCCGCTCGGAGATTTTGCGGCCGTCCTAGCCACTGGGAGCACGGAGGGGTCGCCTGTGCCCCCCAGGGGATCTCTTCACCTGTGTCGCTCCGGAGGAGTCGCAGCCAGGGGAAGAGATGACGGACATCCCCGGGGGCCCACGCACGCCTGGACACGCACCCGTGCTGGGCCTTCATTATATGCCCCCGAGGAGCCGCAAAAACTGAAGCGCCCTGTCAGCACTCGGCCATCGCAGGCCTGGTCCGACAGTGACTCGATATAACCAGGAGGGGGGTTTTTAGCACTTTTTTTTTTGCTGAAAAACTCGGCTTATACTCGAGATATCGTATTATAATTTTCTCACAGTATTTTAGTAGTTTATATCTTGTACATAGGGGGGATATTATATATTATATTCTTGTACTAAGGGGCAAAATAGGATTTAAATTTTTCTTGTAAAAAGGGGGGCAGTAGTAAAAGGAAAGTTATATTCTTGTAAAAAGGGGGGCAGTAAAAATATTTAGTTATATTCTTGTACAGGGGGGGCAGTAGAATTAAAAGTTTAATACTTGTCCCATAGGGGAGTTTTTAAAAATGGGAATTTTAATTTGAAACATAAAAGGGCAGTATTATATTAGTTATATTTTGTACATGGGGGCAGAAATTAAAAAAAATTTTAAAATTTCTTGTACAAAGGTACAGTATTGTATTTTATATTCTTGAAAAAAAGGAGGCAGTTTTTACAGAAATTTAATATTTTTATACAAAAGGGGCCCATTTTTTATAGTTATTTTTTTTTTTGTAACAGCAGCAGTATTATGGGAATTTATATTCTTGTAAAAAGGGAAGGCGTTTTATAGTATTTATATTCTTGTACTAAGGGCAGTATTAAGAAATTTAATTATTTCTTGTACATGGGGGGCAGTATTATAGTTTTTAAATATTCTTTTACATAGTGTACAGTATTGTAGTTAAATTCTTGTACATGGGAAAGGCAGAATTATATTAAAAAATATTTTTAAAACAAGGGGGCATTATTATATTGGGTTTAATTCTTGTACACAGCAGAAAATTAAGTATTATTATATTCTTTGTACAAAGGGTCAGTAAATATAATTAAATATTTTTGTACTTTGGGACCCAGTATTATAAAAAAAAAATTTTTCTTTACATAGGGCATTTAAAATTATAGTTTATTTTTCTTGTACATAGGAGGAAATTTTACGGGTAGTTATATTTCTTGTACATGGGGGGGAAATATTAAAGTAGTTATATTCTTGTACAAAGGATCAAAATTAAGTAGATTTTTTCTTGTCCCAAAAGGGGGCAGTATTATAAAAGTTTTTAATTTTTGTAATAGGAGCATATTAAGAGTTAAAATTCTTTTTTACTTAGGAGCAGTATTTTTAGTAGTTAATTTTCTTTTTTAAATAGGGACAGAAAATTATAGAAAGTTAAATTTTTGAACATAAAAGGCAGAAAATTAAAGTATTTTAAAAACTTGTACAAAGGAGCATTTTAATATTTTTTTAAAATTTTCTTGTACATGGGGAAAAGTATTATAGTAGTTTATTTTCTTGAAACATAGGAGAAAGAAATTAAAGAATTTATATTTTTGTATAAAGGGGGCATATTATAGTTTTAATTTTTTTTCATAGCACAGTAAATAAGTAGTTATATTCTTGTACTTTAGCAGCAGAATTTTAGTAGTTATTTTTCTTTACATAGGGCAGAAATTATAAAGTTATATTCTTGTACATAGGGGGCAGAAATTTTAAGTAGTTTAAGTTTTTTAAAAACCAAAAGGAGCAAAAATTAAAAAAGTTTATATCTTTTTAACATAAAAGCATTTTTAATAGATTAAAAGTCTTTTAAAAATAGGAGCAAAATTTAATGGGTAGTTTTTATGGCTTGTACAAAAGGGGCAGTATTATAGTAGTTATAGCCCTTAAAACATAGGACAGTATTAAAGAAATTAAATTTCGGTACATAGGGGCAGTTTTTATAGTATTTTATATTCTTGTACATAGGGGCAGTTTAAGTTTTTTACCCCTTGTACATGGGGGGCAGTATTATATTTAAATTTTTGTAAAAAGGGGGGCATATTAAAATTTTTAAATTCTTGTACAAAGGGGGCAAAATTAAAAAGTTAAAATTCTTGTACATAGGGGGCAGAAATTATAGTTTTTATTCTTGTACATGGGGGCAGAAAATTATAGTATTTATGCTTGTAAAATGAAATTAGGGGCATTATTAAAAGTTAAATTCTTGTACATGGGGGGCATATTAAAGTAGATTTCTTGTCAATGGAGGCAGTTTTTAATAAAATTAAAACCCTTTTACATGGAGCAGAATTAAATTATTTTATATTCTTGAACATTGGGGGCAGTTTTATATATTTTAATTTATAGTTTTGGGGGTACTAGGGGTGCATAAAAGGGGGAAATAATGGGGGTAACATAGGGGGGGGTTAATTTAATAGTAGTTTTATATAATGTTTTTACATAGGACAGTATTATATTTATTTAAAAATTCTTGAAACAAAAGGGACAGTATTATAGAATTATTTTCTTGTACAAGGGCAGTTTTAAAATTTTAAGTTATATTCTTTTCCATGGGGGCAGTATTGCAGTTAAAACCCTTTTTACAAAGGGGGCAGTTTTACGGGTAGTTTAAAATTCTTGAAACATGGGGCAATATTAAAAGAAAGGTTACTTTCCCTTGTAAAAGGGGGGCAGAAATTTTAGAATTTTAAAATTCTTAATTTTAAATGCACAAAAAAGGTTTCTAAACGCAGAGTAAATGACTTCAATTTGAAATGAAATCATTTGTGCCCCAAGGAAAAAAACTTTTTAAAATTGTCGGGGTTCCCCGCCACTTTGTCCCCCCTGTTGACTTTTTTTCTGCTTTTTTAAAACTTTTTTTTTTTTTAGTTTTTTTTTTTTTTTCTTCCTACAATCTTTGGTATTAGATCACTTCATGTTTTATGCTCTGAGGGCAGGTATGTGGTGATTTCATGTGTGAAAATATTGCATTACCGCATCTTGAGATTTACCAGTATGAAGACTGGTACACAGTGTAGCTCAAACACGCAGAAGAATAATCAATGCCAAACATCAAATCTGGGGGATAGAGGGCAAACATGGCGAGAGAAGTGGTACTGTGCATTCTCCATGTATACAGAATTAGAACAGATACTGAGAACTACACTCAGCATACATACTAGAGAAGTGGCACTGTGCAGTGTCAATATATACAGAATATGAGCAAATTCTGAAAAGTATACCCAACAGACAGGGCTAGAGAAGTGGTACCTTTGAGGTATACAGAATAAAAGCAAATACCGAGAATTACATGCAGGAGTAGAAAA
This sequence comes from Phyllomedusa bahiana, assembly GCA_025379985.1. Lineage (NCBI taxonomy): Eukaryota > Metazoa > Chordata > Amphibia > Anura > Hylidae > Phyllomedusa > Phyllomedusa bahiana. Next base: position 255,782 of record JAODAL010000289.1, on the reverse strand, counting down.
TTGGTACTGTGCAGTGTGCAGATATTCAATATAAAAGCAGGACTGAGAAATACACCCATCAAACAAAAATATAGAAGTGGCACTGTGCAGTGTCCATGCATAGAAACTTAGAATAGATACTAAGAATTATACCCATCAAACAGGACAGGAGAAGTGGCACTGTGCAGTACATTTATATATAGAATAAGAGCAGATACTGAGAATTACACACAGCATGCAGGACTAGAGAAGTGGTACTGTGCAGTGTCCATATAAACAGACTAAGAGCAGAAATTGAGAATTACACACAGTACCATTTCTCTAGTGCTGTGTGTAATTCTCTGTATCTGCTCTTAGTCTGTATATATGGACACTGCACAGTACTACTTCTCTAATCCTGTATGCTGTGTCCATATATACAGACTAAGTAGATTTACTGAGAATTACACACCGCATGCATGACGAGAGAAGTGGTACTGTGCAGTGTCCATATAAACAGACTAAGAGCAGATATTGAGAATTACACACAGCACACAGGACTAGAGAAGTGGTACTGCGTGTAATTCTCAATATCTGCTCTTAGTCTGTTTATATGGACTCTGCACAGTACCACTTCTCTAGTCCTGCATGCTATGTGTAATTCTCAGTATCTGCTCTTATTCTATATATAAATGGGCTCTGCACAGTGCCACTTCTCCTGTCATGTTTGATGGGTCCATATATACAGACTAAGTAGATATACTGAGAATTACAACATACAGGACTAGAGAAGTGGTACTGTGCAGTGTCCCATGTGTGCAGAATAATATTGAGAATACTGAGAATTTAACCCAACAGAGAAGAAGTACTGTGCAGTATTCATAAATGCAGAATTATGTGGGTGCCTAACCATACAGAACAAGAGAAGTGGTACTGTGTAGTGTCACGTTTTCCTTGGGACCGTTTTCTTTCTTTTCTCTTATCTATCTCTATCCATGATGGGGTCAGTATTTGGAAGGTGCGTATCCCTGAGGTATTGTGGCATTTCGGGTCTAGGACTACATTTGCTTCACAGCACAGTATGACTTCCCTGGGTGCTGTAGGGAGTGTCCCCTGCTTGTCCATTCCCTGGCTCGTCGTCTTTGCCCCCATATCTCCATTATTCCGGCTGATAAATATCAGGTGAGCAGATAATGTGCTGGTGTTTTCTGCCGTAATATTTTAGATTCCTTCTCATAATCGCCTATAATAAGAGTCCTATCAGCGCCGAGCAGCCCCGAGCTTCATAGGGACCACACGGAACCGTCGCCCCCGGGGCTCTCGACATAATCATTTTCCCAGACTTGCAGCGGATGCTCATGTTTAATCCACATCTTGCTGGCAGCTGCCTAAGCCCCTACAATAGAGAGCGGCGTCCTCCGATGGGCTGATAAGGGGCTGCCCACTTCACATGCAGGATGTATTGTGATTTACAAGGGAGATTGAAAGTGTCTTATCTATCAGCTGCAGAGGTGACACCATAATCTGGAAGGGGCTCTGTGCTTATCTCCAGGTAGGACCTCCACCCCCAGCAATGCCTTTCCCGCTACCATCTCGACAACCGGGGGTTACAATCTATTCAGCCAGAATATTCATTTCTCACCAGCGGCCGGGGTCCGGGTCCTAGAGGTGCAGTGCCGGCTGACAGGATCCTCACCCCTATTGATTGGGGCAAAGGTTTATGCCAGAAGAGATGCCCCAGGATAACCGCCTGTAATTTAGTGTTCCCATCATGTGATCAATAGTTTCTGTACAGCAGAACTGAATTCATTTACATATCAAGCAGAAGACGCCGCTTATTCTAGTGTTCAGTCTCTCAATGTAATCGTCATACAGAAAAGTGAGGAGGCTGATAGACCATACAGTGGGTACGTTACCTGAGACTGCTGGATCGTATAGGTGCAGGGTTTACCTGTATGGAGGCTGTTGCATCCTATGGCGGGAGGAGATTAGCTGTATAGAGACTATTGCATCATACAAGTTGGTTGTAACCTGTATATGGAGACTATTGGGTCGGACAGGAAAGGGCGGAGATTGTACAGGTAAGCGGGTTACCTATACAGAGACTATTACATTTAAGGCTATGTTCACACGGGGTAATTTTGACGCGCATTTCGCTGGGTATTTGCTCTCTAATACGGGCGAGATGCCAAAATTACAGTAATCCATAGTTCTCATAGAGAACTATGGATTACGCCTCCTCACCCCGCTTGTACAATACGATCGTATTGTACATGCGAGGAGATAAGTGACATGTCAATTACTTGCGGCGATTACGCGCCGCGAGTAATGAATGTCAATGGGGCCGGCGCCACTGTACATCGTGTGAACATACCCGTACAGTGGAGGGGGCGACCGGTACAGAGATTACGCAAACACGACACAATAGCAGCAGCGCTCTGAGCACTAAAAACAGTCAAAGGGATTATAGGAATTTTTTCAAAAAACATTTCTGATACTTCAAAATACATAAAATTTGTGGTTCTTATTGTACATTTTTTTAATCAAAACTGTAATTGCTCGTCTACTGCGACAAGGTGACCTCAATACAGATGGGGACCTACTCTAACATGTTACCTCCCTTGGTATCTGTTCAGACCTCTTCAGGGAGAGAAGTTCCCAGCTTCACTCTGCTTTGGATAAAAGCGGCAGCATACACCTGTACTCTTTTTTTTTTTTTTTTTTTTTTTAAATTGTCTTGGATATGCTGACCAATTTTTGCTCTTTGGACTGTTTACATTGGGGAGTGGCTAGCCCCCATTTTTGTTGTGCACACACATACTGTTTTTTTTTTTGTAAACATAATTTTTATTACATTTTACAATAACAAAAACATATAATAATTTTCCATTAGATGAGATACCACTTGATACACAAAGAAATAATATAAGGCATCATTACTACAGATAAGAAAAGTACTAAGCAATGAAAGTACAAAATAGCACTAATGACATACTTTGGTATCATAATAATAAGAATGAAGCAAAAGAAGTCTCCATCTTCACTAAAGAAAAAAAGCCAAAAAATAATAAAAAAGTAACCCCCCCCCCCCCCCCCCTCCCAAAAAAACAAAACAACACAGAACAGTGGTCCCCATACGCAGTTATGTATAAGAGACATAATCACATACACCTATGTAATCAAGTAAGGTCTGGAATAAAAAATGAAAACAAATCCTGTTCTGATACAATGCTGCGGGATTGTCACACGGCCCTCGTCCCCTAAAGCCCGAGGGAGAGAAATAGATAGAGGACAAAGTCACCCCCAACTCTGACGCACAGTCACCAAGGCAGTATCCAGGGCACGGTGTCAGGATATGGCTGAGGTAAAGCTCCCAGGTTATGGGGTACAGACATCCAAAGCCCCCAGAGTGCCCGCTAGGTGAGAGGAGAGATACCAGGAGGTGTAAACAAAAGGCTGCATGATCTCCTTGATCTCCTGGGGGGTGTAAAAGTTACCTATGAACTCCTGCCATTTCTTGAAAAATTTAGAGCATTGGGATTCCTTAGTCCTGATGATGTCGATTCTGTCCATTTCGAGATGATGTTTTACCACCTGGATCACTTCCTGCAATGTAGGGACGGTTGGTTCCAACCATTTGGCCAGGAGGCTTCTTTTCGCCGCTAATAAAAAAAATGTTGTGGTAAATTATGGAACAGGAGCTGTGTTGGCTCTAAAGTTAAATGACACCGAAACTTAAGATTCGGAGTTTGTATGACTGTCTCCCAGAACTTCATGGTTTCCACAGAGGTCCATATACTATGGACAAAATCCGTGCGGGGGGTGCCACACTTAGGACAGGACGTCAAACGGTCTGGACAAGCTGGATGGGGGGGATATTAAAGCCGTAAATTGTGGAATGGGCAATTCTAAACAATATGTCCCTCCACTTCTCATTAACTATATTTTTGTGGATCTTCAGCCATCCCTGGAGAATTGTAGTAGAAATCTCCTGGTTAGGATATACCTTCTCCCACTTAGAAAAAATCCTGCAAGCCCCTCGTCCTCTGAACCCCTACGAAGACCAGCATATAGCGCTGATAGAGAGTGGTCTGTTGAAGAAGTAGGGCCAAGACATTATCAAAAGCATTCAGCTTAAAATGAGACGGCTTCATGTCCTTACTTCTATAAAAACTCACTATTTGGGAGTAAGCCAAAAAATGCGATGGTGGCAAGGAATATTTTTGAATAATTCTGAGAGAGAGTAAATCCGTTGGTGGGAAGGGTGAATAAGCTGGGAAATAGTTAAGATCCCTTTACTCCTCCAGACTTTAAATTGGGGGTTATCAAGGCCAGGTTTGAATTCTGGGTGCCCATAGATAGGAAGGTATCTACTGGTCTGGCAGGGCAGAGAGAACAGGGTTCTACAGACCTTCCAGGCTCCGATCGTGTCCCTCACAATGAGGCTATGTTTCGCCATCTTAGGAAGAGCAGAATATTTGGTATGAAGAAGGCCTGGAAGCGTCCATGGGTGAACCAGAGCCGCCTCAGTAGAGAGATTGGAATATCTGGAAGACTGTTTAACCCGATCCGTGACGCAGGAGGCTGGCTAGATTATACAACCTCAGATCCGGCAAATTCAGCCCCCACACCTCCCCTATCCCTTGGGAGGATCAGTTTCGCTAGGGCTATCCGGGGGCATTTTTTATTCCATAGGAAAGAAGTGAAAGCGGTATAAAGTTGGCGGACATCTTTATGTCTAAGCAATAAGGGGATTACACAGACTGTTTTTAACCAAAATCACCAATTCAATAAGGTCCAATGCTCAGTCTACAGTCATTATATCACATAAACATGTTAACCCCACAAAATATATTTTGACAAAATGTACAAAAAGATCATAGGGGAAATATATAGTTGAGACCCAATTCTTTAGTTGATTCAATAATAGAATATTAAAATATCAATATAATTTATGTCACAAATAGAGCAAATTTAAGGCTAAAACAATTAAAAATAATGTCCCATATCAAACAAGGCATACAAATCACACCATTCCTGAATATAGAAAGTTATCTAAGGTGTATAACCTATAGTATTTAACATTAGTATTACAGTGTCTTATATTAGAGATCAAGTGATTAAATAGTATATAGACACATCAAGATGGGCATACAATAATGCCAAAACCTCTCACACACAATACATTACCAAGTGTATACAGGAAGGGAGGAGAGCACTGCAAGAATGGAAATGGATAGTCTCGACGCGCGTTTCGCCAAGCTTTCTCAAGAGGCTTCCTCCATTCCTGTATACAGTTGGTAATGTATTGTGTGTGAGAGGTGTGGCATTATTGTATGCCCATCTTGATGTGTCTATATACTATTTAATCACTTGATCTCTAATATAAGACACTGTAATACTAATGTTAAATACTATAGGTTATACACCTTAGATAACTTTCTATATTCAGGAATGGTGTGATTTGTATGCCTTGTTTGATATGGACATTATTTTTAATTGTTTTAGCCTTAAATTTGCTCTATTTGTGACATATTAGTTTTTAATATTTATTATTGAATCAATAAAGATTGTCAATATATATTTCCCTATGACTTTTTTGTCATTGTTTTTAACCAAAGCAGAGTGTAGCTGGAATCCTCATTTCCTGAAAATATGGAGGTCTGAACAGACACCAAGTGAGGTACTATGTCCGAGTTGGACCCCCCATCTGTAGTGAGGTCACCTAGTTGTGGTAGATTACGATTTTGATCAAAAATGTTCACTAAGAACCTCAACTGTTCATGTTTTCTGAAGTAGCAGAAATGCTTTTTAAACAGATTCCTGTGTCCCCTTCGACTGGTTTTAGTGCCTGTAGAGCGCTGCTGATATTGGGTTGTGTTTCCATTGCATTTTGAGGCCATCCCAGCATGCACCTATACTCCCTTTTTTTAACTTTTTTTTAATTGCCTTGGATGTGCTGTTTACTTTTTGGTTTTTAGACTGTTCAGAGATTATTTGCATGTGCATGAGGGCATATTACCGGTATAGAGAATTGAGGGGGTTATCTGTCCTGAGACTTTTAGATCATACAGTGATGGAGGGTGAAGGTTACCTGTATGGAAACTATTAGATCATACAGTGGAGGTGGGGATATCTGTACAGATATCATACAATGATGGGAAGTTACCTGCACTATTACATCATAAAGTAGAGGGGGTAAAGAGAATATTTGAATATATAGGGGGGAAGGTTACCTGTACGGAGACTTGTAGATCATACAATGAAGGGGGTTAACTAAAAGGAGGTTAGTTGAACGTACATGTGATCCCCTATCAGTATGATCTCATTTCTCTATACAGGTAACATGCTCTCCTATACAGAGACTATTTATACCGCGCAGGGGGTTACCTGTACAGAGACTTGTCTATTATAAAGTAGAGGGATTAAGGAGATTATTTGAATGTATGGGAGGATGTTACCTGTATAGAGAACAGAGATCATATAGGTAGGTGGTTACCTGTATAGCGATTGACATCATAAAGTAGAAGACATAACCTGTAAGAGATTATTTGAATGTATAGGAAGGGATGTAATCTGTATAGAGAATTTAGATCATACAGGTAGGGGTCTACCTGTACAGAGACCACTAGTCATACTAGGAGGGGGACGTTACCGGAAGACAAGTTATTATGGGGGAGGAGGGACTTTTTTTTAGGTATGTGGAATTGGTCGGCTCTACCTGGACGCCGCCCCGTGGTGCACACATCAGCGTTCACATGGTTAACATGACCTGGTCTTTGACATATATCAAAGAAGTATAATCAAGTTAATTTACTACAAGGCAAATTCATTACTTAAAGCAGGGCCCATGTTAAATACAGCGCTGACCTTTACTGGCTGATTACACAAAGACGACACAATTAGATTAGTCCAAGACAAAAGGTCAGGCGCATTCACACTGTGGCCATTTTACACTACCTTGGAAGAGAAATCTCACAGGAGCCCGTAGGGAGAATAGGGGCCGGGAACGTCTCTTCTCCTGCTCACTGTGGCATCTTGATTATGTGCGGGTGACAGTGTTCGCCATGCCAGCCTCTGTCTACAATACTGTGAGTAATACTCCCCTTACCTGGTGCATCCCTAATGCAAAAACTGATACATAATACAAGAGTTAATGGAGATCTATGTGACCTTCTAGTACGGTATTAATAACCCTGAACCTAAAACATTCACTTTCTCTGACCTATAGGTTTCGCCTTATTGACCGTAGAGCATGGGTGTCAAGTGAATTTTTGACAAGAGCCACCTAAGCATTGCCATGGCTCCTCACGTAGTAGGTAAAAGGCCAAGATGTCCTTTAAGGTTACAAAATAGCCGGCCCCTTCCACCTCTTTAGCACCGAGCTTTCTACCTTAGAGGGCAGCTGTGAGTTCCTGAGCTGAGCAGTGTGGAGGTTCATGCCGATGCTCCAAATCCAAGATGGCGTCTGCTCCCTGTGCTACATGAAAAAACTTTGAGATTCTTGGTTCACATTTTTGATAAAAAAATGCTTAAGCTGCCCGCGAACTTACGTGATCTCAGGTCGGGCAGTCCTACACTATCTTTACCTCTCAATAGAGCCAAATCCAGGCCTCTCACTGGGTCAACCGACATCCATTATCCAGAGAGAAAGAAAATAAAAAAAAACACCAGACCTGCAAGCTGCACTCTTATGACAGCCTGTGAAAGTGGGCGTGGTGTAGAAAACCAAAATGGAAGCACCCCTTCTTCCCCATATCTATTAACAGCAATATACGGCAAAGACAACGTATGGTTCGGCACAAAAAAAAAACATGTCTGAAAAAACACTCTGCGAACCTAGGTGCCACTGGAAGGGTTGCGGCATGCATTATATTATATATATATATATATATATATATATATATATATATAATATAATATATAATATATATATTGCATATATATATAATATTATTGCATATATATATATATATATATATTGCATATATATATAAATATATATATTTATTTGCATATATATATATATATATATAATATATATATATATATAAGCAACTATTTTGCAGTCGTGTGCCGCCGGTAGTGTGTGTGTAATATATATATATTTATTACACACACCACTACCAGCGGCACACGACTGCAAAAAGGGCAATACATTACATGGAAATCCCTAAAGAAGCATTTATGCTATCTATCATACATGAAAAAAACTTTTGAGATTCTTGGTTCACATATTTTTGATCAAAAATGCTTAAGCTGCCCACGAACTTACAACGTGCTCCCTGTGCTGGCGCCTCTGCCAAGTGATGACTGCGTCCTCTGCGGAAAAAATGGAGAGCCGGTCCTTCTGTGTCCGAACCTTGTCCATCCATCTTTCGGTGCCTAGACCCTGCTCTGTTCACGTTGTTGAGACGGAACAAAGGTCCCCCCAAAATGGCCAACACTTTGTCCCTTGATCAATAAAAAAGCAGCTGCCAGATGGGTCTGGAAGGAGACCAACAGCCTGGCAGCCGCTTACCCCACGTTCCCCCGGTTAGTAGATGCCACCACCGTCTGCCCTTACATGTGTCGGCACTGTCAGCCACTTTCCCCACGTGTCCCCCCACCCCTCCCCTGCCCCCCCCGTTTAGTAAATGCCCCCACCGTCTGCCCTTACACTTGTTATCACTGGCAGCCGCTTACCCTATGTTCCCCCGGTTAGTAAATGCCACCACCGTCTGCCCTTTCTCGTGTTGGCACTGGCAGCCGCTTACCCCATGTTCCCCCGGTTAGTAAATGCCCCCACTGTCTGCCCTTACATGTGTCGGCACTGGCAGCCACTTACCCCACATTCCACCGGTTCGTAAATGCCCCCACTGTCTGCCCTTTCATTTTTCGGCACTGGCAGCCGCTTACCCCATGTTCCCCCGGTTAGTAAATGCCACCACTGTCTGCCCTTACACGTGTCGGCACTGGCAGCTGCTTACCCCATGTTCCCCCGGTTAGTAAATGCCACCACCGTCTGCCCTTACACGTGTCGGCACTGGCAGCGGCGTACCCCGTGTTCCCCCGGTTAGTAAATGGCCCCACCGTTTTGCCTTTACAGGTGTCGGCACTGGCAGCTGCTTACCCCATGTTCCCCCGGTTAGTAAATGCCACCACCGTCTGCCCTTACATGTGTCGGCACTGGCAGCAACTTACCCCATGTTCCCCCGGTTAGTAAATGCCACCACCGTCTGCCTTTACTAGTGTTGGCACTGGCAATGGAAGGAAGGACTTGTGCTTCAAGTGCCTCTTTCCATCCCATGATGCATTTGTCTGCACATCTCATCACATGGAGTGGGGTAATGCCTTCACTGTCCCTGATGGATTTTTCTGAGCCTAAGTGACCCCTCCAGGGAGGCTGAAGGTCTTGTCGAAACAAAGCCCAAGTTGGAAGAGATTAGTTCCATGCTGAAGTTGTAATCTTGAGTAACTGGACGAACAGCGTTTGATTCCGTAAACTCTCACTCCAGTCATCCGTCCCTAATGAGTCGGCTGTCCCAGAATGCCTCACACCGCAGGCCTTTGTTCCCATTCTCAGAAGTCAGCCCACTAATGGGCAAAAGCAAAAGACCCCCGGCCTATGAAGTCTGCGGCTGCGAGTCAGAATTAGAAGACTTTTAAGCTTTCTCTGCCGCTCTCCTGCCGGCTCCTTGTTTTCTGAGCTGAAGTTACATTGTTAAGATCAATCGTCTTCTGTTCCAGATGGAGGTAGAAGGTGTGAATAGAAAGAGGGGAGACCTGCGGCCGTCACCGCGCATTGTGATCCTCTCATCACCGCGCTGAATAATGCACACCGCTACATTTGTCGGGGAAAGTATTAATTGCACTTTCATCTGGCTGCATAATGCCCGGGGCAAAGCGTACTGGAAGTATGTGCCCCCTCCTCTCTGGACATCACCTGTAAACATCTCGTTCTGTGACCACGGACAATAATAGGGATCTGGTTCCCTCTCTGAAGTGATCAACACCATCCTCTTCTTGGAAGGTTTGCCTTGGATTTCAGAACCGTTACAGGGTCTCTTGCCCATTCAGCCACAGTTAGTGAGGTTGGGGGGAGCTGACGCTGGTGGTAAAACCGGGCTCAGGACTGCGCAGTCCACCACATCTGCTGCGGCATATGCCAACATTACAACCAATTCTTTAGCGTTGCCTTAAAATACAATACATATTGTTTTTGTTAAAAATCTGAGCTTGTTCTACGCCTACAGCTCCAATGCAGAATTATCTCTCATGGTAAGAGACCGAACAATTCCTACCAGTCTGATCCTGGAGACATTTACTTTTACATCTGTTTTTGTGTGGCATCCACTGATATCAGATGATAGTGGTAATATATAGGTATGTATCAGTGCTGTATACTCTACTTGTATGTATGTCTGTGTGTGTATGTATATGTATATGTATATATATATATATATATATATATATACATACATATATATATATGTGTTATATATATATAAATATATTTGACATACATATATATATATGTGTAATATTATATATATATACTACATACATATATATATATGTGTATATATATATATATGTGTGTATATATATACGTACATACATATATGTGTGTGTATATATATATATATATGTGTATATATACGTACATACATATATATATATATATGTGTGTGTGTGTATATATGTGTGTAAATATATATATATATACATACACACATATATATATATATATACACACAGTTGAAACCAGAAGTTTCCATACACTATATAAAAAAAGACATATCTGCATATTTTTTTTCTCACTATCTGACATGGAATCAGAATAAACCTTCCTTGTTTTAGGTCAATTAGGAACCAAAATTATTTATATTTACTAAATGCCAGAATAACAAGAGAGAGAATTTTTGTATTACTTTCAGCAAAGTCAAAAGTTTCCATGCATTTAATTACTATTTTGTAGCATTGCCCTTAAACTGTATGACTTGGGTCAAACCCTTTTATATATCCTTTCACAAGCTTCTCACAATAGTTGGTAGGAATTTTGGCCCCTTCCTCCTGACAGAACTGGTGTAACTGAGCCATGTTTGTAGATCGCCTTGCTCACACCTGCCTTTTCAGCTTTAACCCATACATTTTCAATAAGATTGAGACCAGGGCTTTGTGATGGCCGCTCCAAAACATTGACTTGGTTATTCTTAAGCCACTTTGTAACCAGTTTGGCAGTAGCTTCAGGTCATTGTCCATCTGGAAGACTCATTTACGCCAAAGCTTTAACTTCCTGGCTGATGTCTTGAGATGTTGCTTCAGTATTGCCACATAATCTTCTTTCCTCATAATTTTGTGAAATTCACCAGTTCCTCCTGCAGCAAAACAACCCCACAACATGATGCTGCCAGCCCTGTGTTTTACAGTTTGGATGATGTTCTTAGGCTTCCAAGCTTCACCCTTTTTCCTCCAATCATGATGATGGTCATTATGGCCAAACAGTTTGATTTTAGGTTCATCAGACCACAGGACATGTCTCCAGTAATGTAGGTCTTTGTTCCTTTGTGCATTTGCAAACATTAATCTAGCTTTCATATGTTTCTTTTGGAGTAAAGGCTTCTTCCTGGCAGATTGGCCTTTCAGCCCATGTTGATACAGTACTCGTTTCACTGTGGATAATGACACAATCTTACCAGCTGCTGCCAGTATCTTCACAGGGTCTTTTGCTGTTGTTCTTGGGTTGATATGCACATGTCTAACCAAAGCACATTCATCTCTGAGACACAGAACCCATCTCCTTCCTGAGCGGTATGATGGCTGCACATTCCCATCTTGGTTGTACTTGTGTATAATTGTTTGTACAGATGAACGAGGCATCTTCAGGTATCTGGAAATTGCACCCAAGGATGAACCAGACTTGTGCAAGTCCACAATTCTCTTCCTGATATCCTGGCTGATTTCTTAATACTTTCCCATGATGTTACACGCAGAAGCAGTGTGTTTCTGGTGTGATTTAAAATATATCCACAGCTGTATCTCTTACTCAGGTTTATTGGCAACATCTATCAGAAGCTTCCAAAGACAGGACATCATCCTATGGGCTGTCCCAAATTGTATGAAGGCAGAGTATTCCCAGTGTATGGAAACTTTTGACTTTGCAGAAAGTGATAAAAATGCCTTAAAATTCTCTCTCTCATTATTCTGGCATTTTGCAAATAGAAATAATTTTGGTTCTTAATTGACCTAAATAAGGTTTATTCTGATTTCATGTCAGACAGTGAGAAAATCATGCAGATGTGTCTTTTTATATAGTGGATGGAAACTTCTGGTTTCAACTGTACATGTATCATATTATATATAGCACTTACCAGGTTTTACAGTATATGTATATCTATTGGTGGATATTTTATGCAGTGCTAACCTGGTTAATTATATATAGGTGTGTGTCTATAGGTGGATACTGTGTAAAGTACTCACCTGGTTATATATAGGTGGATACGGTTTACAGCACTTACCTGGTTATAACTGTGTATCATCTATAGTTGAATATAGCACTCACCTGGTTATATATAAGTATGTATCTATACAGTATATAACACTCGTCTGGTTATACATAGGTGTGTAGCTATAGGTGGATACTGTATGCAGCACTTATGGTTACCTAGTTATATATAGGAGTGTATGGATATACTATATAGCACTTACCTGGTTATATATAGGTGTGTATAAGGGAATATTGTATACAGCCCTCACCTAGTTATATATAGATGTGTATGTATGGGGGGATATTGTATAATATATGTTGCACTCTCCTCTGTGGGTTGGTTTCAGCGTGCTTAACCCTCCACAGGGGGGCTTGTCTTCAAGGTGGGGGGGTGGTGGGGAGGTTTAAGACCTCTGAACATTTAGCCTGGGGCGCTAATATTTACACATATTTCAGAGAGAAATTTGATCAAATGACCTGTTTGAAAAATGACTGTGATTTTATTCATTGTCTTATGAATATGCGGTAAAATTCTAAGTATGAGGAGTAAGTGTGAGGCCCCCTAGACCCTCTATTATCCCGCTAATGAGCCCAGCGCAGCTCTTATTTACATGCGTTATTATGGGGATAATTCAGAGCCAGTGGGGATGTTTAGGAGACGGCGCCTTGGTAGTTACATTTCCATGCTTCAATGATCGTATGATACAATCTATAATGTGATTTCACCTGCATAACAAATGCAGAGGGAGCAATCTGTTGTCTGCTGTTATCAGCCATTTCAGGGCATGGAGAGGCTAAATCTAGGGCAGGTAAAAACAATGTATAACGCTCCAGCACTGATATAACTTCTAGAGATATTTCTATTATATGTGACTGATATCAGAATCCCCTCTTATAATGCTCCAGCACTGATATAACCCCCAGAGACATTTCCATCATATGTGACTGATATCAGCCGCTCCTCTTATAACGCTCCAGCACTGATATAACCTCCAGAGACATTTCCATCATATGTGACTGATATCAGCCGCTCCTCTTATAACGCTCCAGCACTGATATAACCTCCAGAGACATTACATCATATGTGACTGATATCAGCCGCTCCTCTTATAACGCTCCAGCACTGATATAACCTCCAGAGACATTTCCATCATATGTGACTGATATCAGCCGCTCCTCTTATAGGAGGCTTTGGATGACCAGAGCTTTAGGCCCCCGTAAGATAGTGCAGTACTGCAGAGCAGCGAATTGTGGGAATACACAGTGGCTGTAGAGTCTTGTGCACATGGTGGAAATTGACATGAATTATATTATGGCATCTGTCTGCATTATGCACCAAAATCCGTGTCCTATTAACACGTACAGGAAACGGATGAGCCACATAGAATGGAGCTAATTCATAATCAAATCCACTGTACAAAATCAGGATTGTTAACCCTGCAGAGTTTCCTGGTGGAGACCCTAAAACCTGACCCCAGTCCCCTGCCACCTCTTCTGCCCAGTGCGGCTGATATTGGGTTCCTCCATTATATAAACTCTTTCTCTGTTTTATTCTGTTGTTCATCTTGTAACGTTTTTTGCTTTTGTGCTCGCAGCGGAAAAGAAGGGAATCCGCCTCGAGTTCATCGTCCGTGAAGAAGATGAAGAAGCCCTGAGGTTCTTGGCACCGTGACCAGTGAGAAAGTTTGGGTCGGCTCCAGTGTCTGTGCGCCTGCTGGGAGAACGCCACGAGGAGCCGCTGACATTCTGGTTTTAATTTATGTATATATTGTTTTACGTTTGCTGAATTAGATAGTGAGACAGAATGGGCGCAATCCCTGCAGCGTGGACGCACTGTGAGCAGCAAGCTGGGGCTGGCCAGGGTTTGTACCTTTTACTATGATAAAAGATACAGAAGTGATATGAGGGAACTTGGAAGCAGTGGATGTTGGGTGTGATGAGCGGAGACTGAGGGATCACATCGGGCAGTGTTATATGAATGGTCCATCTTGCCTCCCTTCTGTTTCTAATGGGCTCTCTGAAACCCATTCCTTGCACAGTGCAGTGATTTTGCACCTCCATACACTCTGCGCCTCCATACACTCTGCACCTCCATGACACCTTTTTCTCTGTGCTAGCTTGGAAAAAAAAAAAAAGTTGGGACTCCACCACTTGTCATCTCCCCTCCCCCACACAGGGGACAGTTGTCAGGAGCCCATACCTTTAGAATAAGTAGACTTCACCCAGAAAGGAATAGAGCAGCTAGAAATGATGCATGATGGGAAATGAATAAAATGAAAAGGATTAAACTTGTGTTGCAGTTTCTCCTTATCAGTAGGCAGTAACACTAATGATGGGTGATGAGGGCTCCTTTAAGTTCTTTTAGATGGAGGTCTTGCTGCACCGTGGTTCCTGTTGGAGCTATTTTTTCTGTTCCCCTACATCCAGTGTATGGAGAACAGTGTATTAACTTGTACTTGTTCTGACTCCTATGCTTTTGATGTAAGTAACTGAAGGTGATGTTTATTCGGAAATTTTTATCCTAAATAAAATAAAGAACTTTGTTACTGGCAAAATATTAGGGAAGATTGTATCAAAAGGGAAATAGAAATTATGGGCTGTATGCTTCATTTTAAATTAGCAATGACATCACCGTGAATGCAGCATAACCATTCACAAAGGAGCAGCTGTGACATCACTGAGGCCACAGCCTATCCATTTACTAGAGCCAACCCGTGACATCACGATGCAGTCTGTCCCCTAATTGGAGAGCAGTGGTGACACTGAGAATACAGCCTATCCATTTAATAGAGAGCAGCTGTGACATCTCTGACAATACAGCCTATCCATTTAATAGAGAGCAGCTGTGACATCTCTGACAATACAGCATCCATTTAATAGAGAGCAAGCTGTGACATCTTGACAATACAGCCTATCATTAATTGAGAGCAGCTGTGACATCCTGACATACAGCCTATCATTTATAGAGACAGCGGTGACATCTCTGAGAATGTAGCCTATCCATTATAGAGAGCGTAGTGACATCTCTGACAATACAGCCTATCCATTTAATAGAGAGCCGGTACATCTTGACAGTACAGCCTGATCCATTTATAGAGAGCAGCTGTGACATCTCGACAAACAGCCTATCCATTTATAGAGAGCAGCGGTGATCTCTGACAATACAGCCTATCCATTTAATAGAGAGCAGCTGTGACATCTCTGACAATACAGCCTATCCATTTAATAGAGAGCAGCGGTGACATCTCTGACAATACAGCCTATCCATTTAATAGAGAGCAGCGGTGACATCTCTGAGAATGTAGCCTATCCATTTAATAGAGAGCAGCGGTGACATCTCTGACAATACAGCCTATCCATTTAATAGAGCAGCGGTGACATCTCTGAGAATGTAGCCTATCCATTCACTAAAGATCCTTGCTCCTTACTTCCAGGTCCAAATTTTGGATCCTATCTATCAAGTGCCCCCATCATCCATGTCATGTGCCTTGCTGTGAGTGGAGTTACCTGTTCAGCAGTGTGCCTGCTGCGTGCACCTGGGGGTGAAGGACACTGCAAGGGGTATAATGACCAACCTTTTACTGGCAACAAGGAGAGCTGAGTGATCTGTATAAATCTGCCAGTGTCAGCTGATGGAAAGGTTCATAACCATTCATGTAAAATGATGTTGTTATATAAGTAGGAGGACACCACCTACCACTGCTTGATATACTCTGTGCTGCTGTGATCAATGTCTCGATCAGACTATGTTGTATAATAAAATCCTGTATTCTTTGTGTAAAGCGAGTATTTGGCAGCTTAGAGCATGTTCGAGGGGTGACACCTTCAGATTTTTGCCTTTAATGGTAACTCTTCAGTGGCAGTTTTTTTTTTTTCTGTGGGGCTATTCCATGTCTCGGCTGCGTGTTGCATAATCCACTGTTATTCTGCATTAAGGAAATAAGTCAAATCTGTAGCAGAAAAAAAATCTGTAATATAGTTCTCATAAACTACAGCGCGGATTCCCTTTCAGAATAATGGGCGATATATCCCGCCTGGTACAGAATCTGCATGTAAAAACAAAAACGGTGTGAACATAGCCCAAGACCAACCACACAGGACAACAGCGCGACCATCGCATGAAACAGGTAATATTTCACAACAGGAAATTTTGTAACAGTTGAGCGTTATCCCAGTCAGGAGGTGTGAAATGGAAAAATACCCAGTATGCACATTGGGGTGCTCACCCCTGGAGCTGTGTGGGGAGAGTTACGGGGGCTTTTTATCCTGCAGGGTCGCCCGGCTGCCTCTGCTGTGTCTTTGGGGCTGTAAATATTTCGCCGCTTCCTCTGCCGTTTATGACACTTGGGGTTCTCAGACAATTTGTGAAGCCATTTAGCTGAAGCTTCAAATCAATAGAGCAAATCCTCTGATAACCATTCACCAGCCTGAAATACGGGACGTGCGGAGTTTGTTTTTGTGACCCTGGAGACAATGTCCCTCCGTCTTTGACTTTGTTTTATTATCGGACAATGAGCTCCTCTTGCGGGAGAGGAAACCTATTTCACCAGAGATGGCAATATGACCCTTTTTTATTTTAAGGAACATTCCAGGTAACACTGATGCATGTTGATGTTGGAGAGGACAGAGCATGGTGATTTAGAGGAAATTCTTGTCATGCCCCACCCCCTTGGACATGCATCAGGGATCAGATTGCTTTTTCCTGTCGTGTTTCTTTAAAGACTAACATCAGAAATGGGTATTTCTGTTAAAACCAATATTATAGTCCTAAGCGATTAAAAATTACATCCAAAATCTTACTCTTCTCTAGGTGGGATAAGAGATATAACTGAATGGCAGGGCAAACTAATAGATTACTCATTACAAATAGTAGGTAATGATGTAATCATCTCTCTATTGTTCTCTGGACAGGCCTAGATAAAGATGAGACTTGCCTGACAGGACAATGACCGCAGTACATGAAATGAAAATGGGGTTAATCTTTTCTGCACTGGGGAGATTTCCAGCTCTCATCACCTCCCCCCACCTTCACCCCCATAAAAATAAAAAAAATCTTCAAAGGTCATAGAAGGAGAAAAGGGTAAACGAGTCCTCAGCCCTCCCCTCCTTAATAATCAGCAGTGTGAACAAGCACTAAGGGTATGTGTTTGCATATATTTTTAGATGTGTGTTTGGCTCTGTGTTTTGGACCCCAAACAGTCCCAAATATGCATCTAACAATGTGCAGTGTGATTTACATTGCGTTCAGACGAGTGATCTCAGATGCGGGTCTCATTGAACGGATCCGAAAGACGCATCAGAAAGAGGCAAAGAATTGTCATGTGAATTCTTGATCCGAAAGATGCAGCAGGAGCCCTATAATAAACTAACGGGTGCGATTCTGCTGCAGCCAAAACGCATCCAAACAGGCACCTGCGTGTAGGATGCGATTGACGCAGCGTTTTTGAATGCGGATTAACACACTGTGTGAACATATCCTTAAGACGTTCACTATAGTTATTAAAGGCCTGACCTGCCTGAAAGACAACCTCCCAGAACAGATGGATCCCAGCACAGGTGTGAGCATATCCTTAATATAAAATATATCAGTAATATATGACATGACTACTGAATGGTAATGTCACTATGTATGAATGGGGTGGGGACGGGTGGTGTACTCTTTCTTTGCACCAGTATTGGCACATCTACCCCAATTCACATATGTGCACACAGTAAGCAGATCAATAGTGCAGACTGAAAGTCTATGTTGGGCTTCTCCCTCCATCATGAACACGGGAAGGTCAAGGCTCTTGTACCGGTAGACTTGTCAGATGAAGTCTCGGTCCGCTGTCCTTAATGCTGTCTGTGTCGTGGTCACAAATCACTCGTTCTTGTCTCTCCAAGCTGAAGCTAGAAGGTCACAGAGTCCATCATCTGGCGGTGGAGATCACAGGCCGGAGATGACAACTCTCTCCATCTCTCAGGTGCTGCCTGCTGGACTGGAAACTACAGCCCCAGATGACGATGATGATCGGCCTCTGGAGAAAAGGATGTGGAACCCGGGAAAAAGAAGGGAGACGAACCCCATAAGGAATGATGAGGAACCCTGGAGGGAGGATGGACCACGTAGAAGATGAAGAACCTCAGAGAAGGAGAAGAACCGCAGAGTAGAAGACATGGAACCCTGCATATATATATATATTTGACTGTTGGACCTTGGTGAGGAATGAAAGCCTCACTGCAGCTGTTTCCACAACTCCTATAGACTTGGGGGCAGTGCCCTCTCCATACAAGGCCCCCTTATAATGAAGACTTTCTGGGAATTTGAAGGTCTGTGAACACAAGCTTCATGTATTATTTCTCATACTTTATATCTCACTGTCTCAATCTATCCTAACAGTCTTGAGTCTGTACCCAGGATGTGGAGAATGTGCCCTCATAAGTGGAAGGGCACTACCATGATATGTTGTACCTCAGTTGTGATTTATTATCATTTTGCCCGTATCAGGGTTCAGTTCTGGCTCCTTTTCAATATTCAACCAAATCTGTAACGAGTGCCAGTGGTGGAATAACCCTAAAATAACTTTGAAAAACAAAAATGACCCCTTCCTCTTTAATTGACGTCTGTTTTGTTCATATTTAGCACTAGCATGTAAGCTGCATACAGATCTGGATGGCACAGACTGGCATAAATCACAATAGTGTGGCAAAAGTGCAGGAGCGTCAGCTAATTCTAAGACTTACCCAGCGGCCAGTGTGGCTGCCCTTCCGCATGCTTGAAGTAGGTGGTATATTTTTCTGAGATGCGGCTAACTCCATCATTGCGCCTCTCTAGCACGGTACTGAGGTACTGCACTCAAATGATGTTACACAGCTCTGGCAATGTTTTTGTTTTGAACACCCACCGGCTGACGTCCCCTATCTTGTAGTGTCCGTATAGAAGTAAAATACATATCACCCACTAGACATCATTTGTATATGTACCGATAATGGTGTTGTCACACGGTGTGTTTTTTGATGTATTTTTTTATATTTTTTTGCAGTAAAACACAATTATTAATGCTTAGCATTTCTCAAAAAAAAAAAAAAAAAAAAAAAACGTGCCAAAAACCGCTCCATGTGAAAGCACTCTGGGTGAGATTATGTATTTTACTTGTATACAGACATTACAAGTTAGGTATTATGTATTTGTGAAAGCACCCTAATGGTGCCGAGTCTTATTACAGATCATGTGATCTCATCTATAAAATATCTGTATTCCCACTCATATTTGAACCCTTCCCATCCATGTATATGTATCTGTCTTCCACCCTGTAGATAGCCGCACCCCAGGTGATCATAAGCTGCCACAATCCACTCATTCTCGGGTCTTGAAAGTTGGGATAAACTCTCCAGATCACACAGGATGTGGACATTTTCCAGCTTTAAGTCCAGATCCACGTCCATCAGATCAAGGTGAGCAGTCAACAGTAATTCACATGGTCTCTGCCGCGCAGATCAATCTCTAGGCAGGTGCAGGTTTTGAATATATGGATTACCTGATCATCACATGGGCTGCACCCAAAATAAGAACAAACCTGATACCTAATAATGTTGGGTAAATGTTGTGACGCTGCTTGTCCACTTTATATTAAAAGAATGGCAGATATCCATAGACCAGTCCTATAAAACACGTGTGTGGTCTAGATGTGAGGACTAAAACTGCGCCCCCCTCCCCTCCCCACCGGACAGCCCCCCAAATAAGGCAGTGCTGCCTATGTAGGGGTGAGATTTGACAACGCGCCTGGTTGTAGCCTGGCAGAAACTCTTTGGCCGTATGTCGTGCAAGCCTGGAGTAAACCTAATATTGTGTGTTCCTTTAAGCTATGTCTACACGGCAATGCTAAAATGGTATTTTAACATCACAGTACCACGTCTTTTGTTGCGAGTTTTGCTGCAGTCGGTTTTATGCCGACCCATAACATACAACAGCTCTAGAATCTGCTGGAGGATAAAACATGTTCTATATTCCAGTGGTTTAGAAATCTGACAATAGAAAATCCGTGTCGTGTAGACTGCAGCTTGGATTTTCTATTGCACTCTATGGGTACTGATTAGTCAGATTTTTCTGGATTCAAAATACTTAATCTGAATGAAAGTCCGACAAAATTAACTGCTTTGTAGATTAAATAAAGCTAAGTTTTTTTTCCCACTATAGACATTTATCCTATGGATATGTGATAAGTGACTGCAGTGGATCCTAAGTCCCCCATCTTTCCTTACTGGGCTCGCACATTGAGGAGGTCTTTTAACGAAGCAGCGGTCAAACATGCAATTTGTTGCTCCGTTCCAAGTATATGGGACGAGCCAAGATAATGGAGCACAGCGTTTGGTCATCTTTGTCAGTCCCATAGACTTTTTCTAAATGGGGACCTACTGCAGCGGTATAATAAAGGGTGAGAGAGCAGAATTTGTAACCCTGCACTGCATACGGTAGAATTCTGAATACAGAGGTGTCCCAGCAACTCCAACCTGTGAGTCATAGTGCAATGATTTGTAAATGTACACGAGCAGCCTTCTGGCACATGATAAACACACAAGAAATCGTGTGAACATTTTCATTCAGATTTTTTTAAAATTATTTTTCCCTAACTTCAATTACCATTCCAGGCTACCAACAATTTAATTGTAAGAAACCCAAAATTCACTCATTGCAGGGTTCATTAGAAAACTGTGAAGTCTAAAGTTTTCCTATTCTGTATTTTGGCAATTTTTCATAACAACCAGAATTGCCCATCACCTGTCTTGTAATATCCATATATACATAACCAACCCCAAAAAGTGATGTAACTTGTTTATGTACCCGAAACATGGGGAAAGCCATCTAATTTGATATTTTAAGTTTTATACTTACGAACTGAAAATTTTATTTTCTTGTTTCCCTCCATTCTGTGTCCCTATGTGCTCTTCATTATGGAACTCGATGCCCTGATTAATGTGAACCCCATAGAGATGGCCCCTTGGCAGAGTAATCACCAGCACACAGACATGAATTTCACTTCTTTTTATTTTTGTTTTATTTTGTTCATTTATTATTCTTCACATGACTGGAGCAACGACCTCCGCCGAGCATGTGACATAACCGCGTCCAGACACTCCTGTATCGCAGCGGTGCGCCGTGACGCCACATCCAAACCAGGTCTCAGTGAGGGGCAGGAGGCTAATGATGAATGGACTGTCACTGGGAAGGGCCGATATCAAACCTGCGCGGCCTCTTCCAGGAAATTAGGGTGAAATGTTGGGACTGAGATGTAAACCTGCAAACCCGGACAGAGTGCAGCGTGAAGCACCTAACACGCCACTGTTCTCGTCACTGTTCACAGAGAATGTAACCGATGCCTTCAGAGTCTTCTCCTGTCAGGATGTGGGAAATGATGTTCAGTTCTTAATTCTACCTGGTTCTAGGAAAGCCGAGTGACCACCCCTATGGCTGCAGCTACAACCCTAACAAAGGGGCATCGCTCAACCCTCCAAAACCCCTGAAGCCGAGGTATGCAGCAGTACAGTTAAACAGATTTGCCATTCAGAAGTCCAAGAAAGCTGGGTGACCACCTGCATGACCTTGCAATGGTGGCTATAGGAACTGTCTAAAACAGTGCAGAAAACGGCTGGTGAAAATAGCTGACTGACAGAAGACGAGACCCAGGGGCTGAGATTCTTATTTTCGGCTGAGGAGATGCTAACTATAGGACCAGCCTCGATGTCTCCAATGTCGGGTCTCTGGGATTTTGCTCCAATCGTTGGTCCTTCCCATAACTTTGGGTCATAAATATAACATTCATCACAAAAATTCTAAATTTTTTTTCCTTTCTGCGCACCGTGTGACGCCGATTCCTTATCACCAACTTAAAAACTTATTTAGATATTTTTATTTTTGTAACTGTCAAGAACCTTTGTGTCCGATGACCACCAGAACTGTGCAGATTTCTTATCCAGAGTTGTTGTGCCCGGCTGTGGCTTCCCCTGGATTTACATGTCGTGTGTGGTGCTTGCTCCGTCTGTCACTGTCATCCTCCATGTGCCTAACATAAACCTTACTATGTCAATTATGTACTGAAATAAGAGACTAGCCCCTTAAACGGGCAACCCCTCTATGTCCTTCAGCAGAAGTGTCCTCCCGATATATCGGGGATGGAGAAAGCGGACCTGTGGCTTATACAGGACGAGCTGACGGCCACGGATGGGGCTTCTCATGAGCAGAATGAGCACTAAGTAAAATAAATATGAGACCTGCAGAACAATATTTTGCCCGTTGTGGGCGCTGCTGCTCGTTCTCCATGCAATGTTGTTTATTACTTCACTAATGAGGTGGAAACAAAAATCTAAAGGAACGCAATAATATCATTACCGGTGATTACAAAATGTGCCCTTCAAGAAGCAACTCTGGGCAGGAGTGACAGTGAGCGTGCCTTGTAGGCCCCAGCTTAACCCTACGGGAATGGAGCAGTCTTAGGTGGCTCAGGCATGATGGCAGAGGCTTAAAGGGTTTGTCCAGTTCATTAAAAGTATGGTTAAATGGAGCCAGGATGGAGAAAAATAGGGAAAAAAGTTCTACTAACCAGTGCGTCCCTGCTGCGCTACAGCACTTCAGAATCTACAGGACCCCCTGAATGTGGGTACATGCCACAGGAAGTGAAGAGGAGCTGATCCCAAGAGGCTTCAGAGTGACAGCGTTAGGGGGCCGGGTGGTAAATATCACTTTTTATCTATTTTTCCCCATCCTGGCACCACTTAAAGGACTGTTTCCACATAACCACTTCCTTCTAGCAGGTCAGGTCGTAGCCAGCTGCAAGCCCAGATTGTTACAGGATGAGGAGGACGTGCCTGCAGGATTCTCCCTAATCATGTCTATGGGAATTCTGTATATAGCTGAGTGAGGGTGCTAGGCTATATTCAGAATCTCTGTAATGAATGGGGAGGATGGCTGCAAGTATGTAACACGGTTGGCTATGACCTGACTTGTTAGAAGTAGGTTCATGGGAACACCCTCTTAATTATAATTTTAATGAATTGGACACCCCCCTTAATGTGGTATTGCACAAAGTAGGTAGGATAGGCCATTACTTTACAATTGGTGGGCATCTTGCCACTGACACCCCCACCAGTCTGTAGAAAGAACCGGATGCAGAGCTAATTCAGTGCTGCGGCCCCTTCACAGTCTTTCTGCCCTGAGCACCCACTGGAGTGGAGACTTGCAGCCGGCTCTATGCACATGGAGCACTGTTGCAATTCCCCTGCACCGTGGATGGTCGGGCGCTAATGTGCAGAGAAAATGACAGGAGACATGAGACTGAGGCGGTGACGCTGCCTCATCATCCCATGGATCATAAAATGCTAGCACAGCGCTATCCCTGTATAAGAACCAGTCAAGAATTTCAGAGGCTTCTCTACAGCAGCGACTTGGTTCTTAGTGCGTGAGGGTGCAGGACCCGCATACCCAGATTAGGTCTGGATATTACATTTTTGATGATTTAGGGATTTATTCCGATTTGCCATATTGTAGTCAGGAAAGAACTTTTCCTCTTGTATGGGGCATATGGCAGCCGCCTCATAAGGGGTTTTTGCCTTCTTCTAAATCAACCCTGTCAGGTTATAACTTTGACCTGTATTTTCTACCGTATCAACTGTAACAGCACCTGAAGACGGTCTGAAAATGTGATAATGTGCATCGCTACACAGCGCGGTCATCACTGCTCCATCCTGCTCGATGGACGATTATCAGGTCGCTCACGTTGAGTCACGGAGCACAATGGACGTTCACGGTCACACTTGCCAGTAACATCAGGGAGCAGTCATAAGGGAAGCCACGGATTCCCTTCCATAGAGGTCAATCACCTATCCCCATACACCAACCACAGGTGCACACAGAGCGTTGCGTAAATGAAGCGTCCTCCAATGTAAAAGCCACATGATCTTTTAATTCTGATCTGTTTCTAGTCCTCACTGTTGTAGAGGTTCCTGCTGGCGCTCATGAGAGGAGACAGTGTCCAAGCTGAAAACCCATCCAGACACAGAGCTGCTTACACTGAGGGTTTGTTACAATGTACTATTACATTTATTGTTTGTGAGCAGAACACATCAGCACCACAAACCTCTCGCCTGGACTCTGGGCTGTTTAGTATATTCCGCACTGAAAAATTGTAACAAACTTCCAGCTGCGCGGATACCGGTTCAGACTGGGTTTTCACTGCTTGTGAACAATGTTCTCATTCATTGACAACAAGCAGATCTCTTGAACGTGGTGAGGAGTAAAGACAAATTCTATTTAGAATTAGTAGAACATTGAGCTTCATTTACATAAAACCCTCTTAAAGGAGAAGTGACTGTCACGGTAGATTAGCAGCGACTAAACCCATTGATCTAGAAGCTTCCAGGTAAGGGCTCCATCTACGAATTTAACCTCAGCCGCTTTGTTTGGAAGTATTTTTGCGCTTGTCGTCGCCCTCCTGCTCCGTCAGTCACATTCTTTATAATAAGCACACACCATTAATAACTTTGCTCCGCCTTCTCCAATCATCAAAAATTTCAACTTTCCATCTACTGTAAATTCTCATCGTCCCCAGCGGGTGAAACACTTCAGTGTAGAATCTCGGCCGTCCGGATGATGCTGAGGTTGGATTATGGAGTCTTGTCTACTAAGCCACCCCAGGACCCCTGGGAGAAGAGGCAGGTAGGAGAGATGAGGGTGGAGATGTCACTGTCTAAGGGAAAGCGGATGGAGTGTAACAGATCTTCATGGTGGAG
Source organism: Phyllomedusa bahiana (assembly GCA_025379985.1). Taxonomy (NCBI): domain Eukaryota; kingdom Metazoa; phylum Chordata; class Amphibia; order Anura; family Hylidae; genus Phyllomedusa; species Phyllomedusa bahiana. The sequence continues at coordinate 230,593 of JAODAL010000289.1, read as the reverse complement.
TTGTATGTACAGCGATGGCTTGATTCTCACATCAGAGGTCGGTCCGTAACAATGCGTCGTCCTCCACCTAATGTCCTGTATCTGGTCTGTCCACCCAAGTGGACGCAGTAAGGAAAGAGCTACATGCAGCCTCCTGCCCCCACTCCCACCCCGTAGCCCGGCTCCCCCAACTACACTAGATGCGCCTGGAGGTCTGCTTGAAGATGAAGCCTCGGTGAGCAAGAGTCTTCATGATGTTGGCGATGTTCCTGCAGTCATCTGTGGAGAGAGAAGATGACGTGTGAGACATGGAGATCAGGAGATTCCAGTTCTGGAGTTGTCCATGGATCTGGCACAGATGAGGGACAATAAGGTGGTCGGCAATAAAACACAAAACTTTTCCATACAAAGCTTAGCTGCCTGATTACATCTCACAGGGATCAACAGCAGAAGAGGACGCCTCTCAGGCTGTGTTCACACAGCATATTGCAGGCGTATTTCAGTGCACACTGTGCGTGACGCTATTCGCCTGTTGCTTCAGAAGCACGTACTTCTGAGGAGCTCCCATGGACATTCACTTTTGCTGGGAAAAAGTGACATCTCGTCTTTCTCCTGGCGCGTATTGTACGCCATGGAAAACAGCAGGTGATAGCTCTCAAAGAGAGCTATGAATTACCCTACTTGTGGGGCGCAATTAGACGTATTGCAGCAAAATTACGCGCTGAATTAGGTCCCGCAAATACGACGTGTGAACATCCCCTAACACGTTTCGACAATGTAATGTGAGGGTGTGTACGATTCTGCCGTTGGACCATGGGGACGATGCAGTTTTTAGCAAGTACTTACATGACATTGCATGTGGGTTTAGTCTTTTTTTGTTTAGCTCACGATTTACAGTCAGAAATGCGTCCCATTAATTTCTATATGGTTTTGGATGCGGATCTGTGATAAAAACCACATGCAAATGTCATGCACACATTTTGTACGAGGTTTTTAGCCTTCCCCATTGACATCAATGGTAAAATTTTCCATGTGGAATAAATGTTCTAAGTTTTTCAACAGTGAAAATCCGACTGACGAAAATATGCATTGTATGAACCACAACGCGTATTGAGGTCAATGTGGATGGGTCACCTTTAGTTTTAGTATTTGAAAGGGGTTGTCTCACTACAAGGATTGCTTTTTAAGATCTTGCAAAAACAAGTCACTTTGCAATATGTGTCCATTAACAGTATCCTATCTATTCTGAGATATCTTCTCTTTGTATGGGCTGCATCAAATAGCTACCGACCTGTTCAATCTCTCATGATAGGCTGCCAGCGCTGGTTGCTATAGCTACAGACCTGGCTTCTACCGCAGCCTAATAGTAAACACGCCCCTGAATTCAAAGTAAAACCAAGAAAACAGGACTGAGGTAGGATGAATCAATGTAGTGAGACAACCCCTTTAAATCGGAATCCATGTGCACAGAGCCTAAAAAGAATACTGAAAAATCTGCAAATTTTCAAGGAAAAGCCCTTCTTTTAGGGTAAAAAAGTAAAAGTGTGTATATGTTAAACAGATACCACATGAATATGCTTTAGTGGATCCGTCAAACGTACGTTATAACGTTCACACTTTTCAGGATGGGGGTGTGTACTTACCCTTTGGTGCATAAACGAGTCAGATCTAAAATTATTCGACTTATTTATGGTTATAACCTCAGCTCAACATGTATAAGATCTACCATAATGTGGCCTCTCATAGGGGCCAGAGCTTTAATCTTTGTGCAACATGCAGGATTGATTGGTTAGGTCTGCCCCGTATCCATTGGATACGTCCTGTCCATAAAGAACAGCCCTGACCAATCAATCCTGCAAGGAATGCAGGAACTGCGGTCCCCAAAGTACAACCGAACTTCTGTTCCTACAACCCAGCGAGAGCGCCTGTAAACCTTGTATGAGGCATCCCCTCTGCGACTCCGTATTAGTATCTCAGCAGCCGGGGGAATTTGTCTAATCACTTGTATATTAACGATTGCTTGTTTTCTCTCAATGCCGCTATTATCTCTTGCCTTCATTGTAGAACATCTCCCTGAGATTTAAAGCAGGGGCCCCTCTATATAACGCTCCGCGCTCAGCCGCTTCATATATGGACCCCTCTTTCCATTAAGGAACCAAACTTCTTGTTAAATACTGTTCCCACTGAAGGGTTAATGGACGTGGGGGAGGGGCAGGGCGACGTTAAATTGATTCCTGCTGTCTATATTTCATGTTGGAAATTGGCTTGTAAATCCAGGTTTTGATCTATGAGAACCGTCTCCTTAAGAAAAAGCAAAAGTAAATGTGTAATTTCTCCCTTGACAGAACACGGCAGGGACGGCCATCCTTCTTCCTTCTCCCCTCCGTCGTGGGACAGCTGCGTCGTGTCGGATTAACACTTTTTCTTCCTCGCCCCTGCGCCTTGATGTCTCCATTTCATTACGCCGCGGCCATTTATCAAGCTGTTACCGTAAGGGTGACTTTGCCAACTTGCATGTGGCAGTGCCCTGGTACCGGGGAGGGGGGTGCGGTGCAGGGAATGAGGATGGATGTGCGCTGGAAGGACGGCCGTATTCCTAGTGATGTGTAAATGATAAAGAAGACTTGACATCCATCTCCTCCTGTAAACCTGCCGAGCGCGTTATAATCAGGCCCGGGCCATAATAATGTGGAATTAGGTCTCTCTATCACGCAGGGGCCGCTTAATCACAGTATAAAGGGTGCGTGCGCTGTTTATCATAATTGAACTGTATCCGGGCTAATTGCGGCCATATTTCACTGTCTCTGAGGCTCCGGTGCCGTCTGAGAGCCGGAGCGAGGTGCTAACGACAGAGGGGAGCGCGGCACAGGCGTCGAGGGGCGTCCCAGAACCTCTAATGTTACCGTATGAAGTGTCCACACGCAAAGACGGCTGCAATGATGGCGCTGCGCTAAGTTAGCGTTAACAAGAAACAAAATATGATGTAATAAAGTGTAAGAATCCTGCATAAAGGCTCAAATGTCACATGAAGGGGACACCGGGGACATAGGGGAGAGCCAGGCTGTGGCTAAAAAAGGTGACATAGTGTAATGAAGACGTGTAAGTAACAATGAGGAGTCTTGGTTCACTACTCAATTCTCTCCCGTTTTGTGCACGCAGCTCCTATGCAGATCTATGAATATGGTTACAGACTGCAAACAAATCCAGCATAGTTTGATCCTGCAGTCATGTGACGGCCTACAGACAACAGAAGAGGACGGCACACAGAAAAGATCAGCACATAGGTCGGCACAGGGGCTGTGGAAACAAACCGCAGGAGTTTCTGGATCAAAACATTTTGAAAAAAATTAAATGGTGGATCAACAGCAAAATCTGCTCCAAAAGTGGAGAAGCAGCGGCTGCCGATGTTACTGTGACCCCTATCTCCGTGACTGGCAGTACAACAGCGCCCCCCGCTGGGATCTGATGAATATGTACAGTAGGCGGGCGCCATCTTCATGCCCGTTACGTATTGAGAAACCTGGGTGGTGGGCAGAGGCGTAAGTTGGAGCTTCGGGGCCCTAGTGCAAAAAGTGAAATGGGCCCCCCAGCTACATGTCCCACTTACAATCTCCTATGTGACAGGATGGCTTTTGGGCCTCCTTAGGCTGCAGGGCCCGGTAGCGACTGCTGCCTCTACACCCCGTATAGCTACGGTCCTGGCGGTGGGTATGACTGATGTGGGTGGGCTTTACTGTGTAGAAACAAACCATCTTGCTGCTCCGGCCTCTGGGGAGCTGGGTGGCATCGCCTTCACGAGTTGTAATCATGTCATCCAGCATTGTCCAAATCAGTGAAACATAAGATCTCCAGCCGCCGTCTCTATCTCTGTAACCCCCCCCCATACATTATATAATATAATGCACCGTTCTTTCCTAATGAATGAGCCCGGTCTAATGAGAGAAGTGATGTGAATTGTTCAGCACAGAGTAATTAATGCGGTGTAAATTCACTTGTAAAAATTAGGAGCGTGACGCTCCAGAGGGTAGACACTCAGAATACTTGGGGCAGGGGTCTCATCCAGTACCCTCTCAGGGCGCTAGAAAAGCTGAGTGATATCCCCTGGGTGGAGGGCGACAGAAGCTTTACTGGTTGTATATAAACAGTGAAGAAGAATTTCTAACAAGAAGACTGTGAAAAGTTACAGAGGATCAGTCAGCCCATGGTCTCGGTATTAGTTGTCAGAGCAGCAGTTTGTGCTCCAGAGCTTCCCTCTTTACTGGGGACAGGAAGACGTAACAATTGTCGGCCATTTTATTGGCCACAGAGCGAAGTTTCCTGGTCATTGGGTCACCCACCTGCATAGGATAATATAGAGTTCGGATTTCCCGCTGGCCCAGTACATTGGAGCTAAGGGAATCCGATACGAATCCAGCGTAAGAGAGAACATGTTCTATCTTCCACAGGACGGCCGGCAGTTTAGAAACCCCACGATAGAAAATCCGTGCTATGAAGACTACAGCACGTATTTTCTATTGCGGTCTATGGGGCACTGGTTACAGTCGGATTTTCTATTGAGGTCTATGGGGCACCGGTTAGTCGGATTTTCTATTGTGGTCTATGGGGCACCAGTTACAGTCGGATTTTCTATTGCGGTCTACGGGGCACTGGTTATAGTCGGTTTTCTATTGCGGTCTATGGGGCACTGGTTATAGTCGGATTTTCTATTGCGGTCTATGGGGCACTGGTTACAGGTGGATTTTCTATTGCGGTCTATGGGCACTGGTTACAGTCGGATTTTCTATTGCGGTCTATGGGGCACTGATTACACTCGGATTTTCTATTGCGGTCTATGGGCATTGATTACGCTCGGATTTTCTATTGCGGTCTATGGGCATTGATTACGCTCGGATTTTCTATTGCGGTCTATGGGCATTGATTACGCTCGGATTTTCTATTGCGGTCTATGGGGCACTGGTTACGCTCGGATTTTCTGTTGTGGTCTATGGGGCACTGGTTACAGTCGGATTTTTTATTGCGGTCTATGGGGCACTGGTTACAGTCGGATTTTCTATTGAGGTCTATGGGGCACCGGTTACAGTCGGATTTTTATTGCGGTCTATGGGGCACAGATTACAGTCAGATTTTCTATTGAGGTCTATGGGTCATCGGTTACAGTTGGATTTTTGGCGGATTCTAAATACTGAATCCACTGAAAATCCAACCATAAACCAGTGCTTTGTAGACAGGGCCTTACGATGAGGTAATAGGACCCACGTGACAGCCCACACGCCCCAGGGAAGGCATTGTAGGCATTGTAGTCCACTTATTTCCATGGTTCCACAGTCCATGTAGATCTATGATTTCCCCAATAAGCTCAGACCCCGGATCTACATTGCTCGTGTGTACTCGGGATGTCGGAGGACATTCTGCAGATAAGGTCACCTACAGCGGACGAAAAAAAGCAGCAAGTTTTAATTAAGCGTAGAGCTGCTCCAGAGCGGGGGCCGCATGTTCCAGCTCTAGGTATATGCGCCGAGCATGGGCCTCTCACCGCACTGCACAACGACTCATTTCAGTAATTTTTAGCTAATGGACGGGGTTATGTCCCCAATAACTTAGCAGTGGGGATCGTCACTCTGCACTGGCAGCTACCATCATGGAGCAGAGACTGCACCCGGTGCAGGAACAGCAGTGTTAACTCTTCTTATGGACAAATCCCCATGGACGTCCTTGCTAGAGGCCGCTGATGGCTGCACTGGGCAGTGATCACCTCTATGGGACCTAGAACTCTGCTCTCATGATCACGCATACAGGCCCGTCTTACAGGCTGTCAGTAAAAGTCTGATCCTTGGCTCAGATGCCAGAATATTGGATATCCTGAACCATCGGATGCACATACTTGGTTTCACTACAGCAGCTCATGATGAGGCTTCCTAAATAATTGTGATCTCCAAGGGCAACCAAGGGCCAGACTATCAGGTAACTTCTTGTTATTCCCCCCAAAAAAGGGTTATTTATATTGTGTGACAAATATCAAGGAGTTTGCTCACCACATTGATTAGATTTAAACGTGTTGACAAAGGTAACATCAATCCCTGCTGGGTCTTATCAGCAGCACGGGAGCCTGTTTATCTTTGTAACTGACACATTTTAACCCTATAAAGCTCTGTATCCTTGTTCCCTGTTGTTCAAACCCCTCCTTCAGCCATGTCCCTCTAACAGGATCAGCTGGGAACAGTAGAGCTAAAATGTCAGTTAGTGCTCCCTGAACAGGAGGTGAGGGCCTGAAGCTGCTTGTTGGTCTGTCATACAGCATGGTGAAAACACTAATTTAAATACTGGATTAAGGGACTGCTGCATGTCCCAATCACCCCCATCCCCATTGCCCTTGTGTTGTCATCAATTGTCCTCTATAGATATTACACATCTTAACAACCAATGTGGGAACTATCACAGCTCACAGAGGAGACACAACCCAGCTTTCCCGGAGTCCTGAACAGCAACGGATCTGGTGCTGCATTCCTTGGTCTGTTCAGAGGATTATACTTCAGGCGCTGCTCCCGGATTGTGTATTGAACATGCTGGATAATTGCTGAGTATTCCCCACCAGTGAGTGGCAGGGATTAGCCAGGTCTGGGGGATTACGCGCTCTCTGACCTGTACACGTGAACTTCCATATCATCAAACTTACAGCGGTCGATAGAGCACAGAGCGGACGCCGCGTCAATACAGCGCCCACAACACAGAGCAGGACCTGGCGACTTTATACGGATTATCTTATCAATTCACACAACAAAGTGTCTGGAGGGAGGGGGGGGCTGCAGCTGACAGCGCTGACCCCTCACACCTCCCGAGAGACATTAGCAGCCTGGAAAATCCAGGAACCCTGCTGACCTCTATGGAGAAAACTTCAGAGCTGGAGCAGGAAAAGTTCTGCAACTTTCTGATGAGTTACATATAACATCTGTTTGCAGTCAATGAATGGAAGCAACCATGTTTCAGCCAGAAGCTAAAAGCCGAACCTGAGCTAATAACCCACATATACAGACTAACAGGAGCGGTACTGTGCAGTGCTCATAGCTACAGAACAACATACAGAGAATTACCCTCAGCATACAGGACTAGAGAAGGGGTACTGTGCAGTGTTCATAGCTACAGAACAACATACAGAGAATTACCCTCCGCATACAGGACTAGAGAAGTGGTACTGTGCAGTGTTCATAGCTACAGAACAACATACAGAGAATTACCCTCCGCATACAGGACTAGAGAAGTGGTACTGTGCAGTGTTCATAGCTACAGAACAACATACAGAGAATTACACTCCGCATACAGGACTAGAGAAGTGGTACTGTGATGCTCATGCTAAGAATAACATACAGAATTACCTCCGCATACAGGATTAGAGAAGTGTACGTGCAGTTTCATACACAGAACAACAAAGAAATTTACCCTCAGCATACAGGACTAAGAAAGTGGTACGTCGTCCATGCTAGAGAATAACATACAGAGAATTACCTCCGCATACAGGATAAGAAGTGTACGTGCATGTTCATAGCTACAGAACAACATACAGAGAATTACCCTCAGCATACAGGACTAGAGAAGTGGTACTGTGCAGTGTTCATAGCTAGAGAATAACATACAGAGAATTATACCCAGCATACAGGAGTAGAGAAGTGGTACTGTGCAGTGTTCATAGCTACAGAATAACATACAGAGAATTATACCCAGCATAGAGGACTAGAGAAGTGGTTCTGTGCAGTGTTCATAGCTACAGAACAACATACAGAGAATTATACCCAGCATACAGGACTAGAGAAGTGGTACTGTGCAGTGTGCATAGCTACAGAACAACATACAGAGAATTACCCTCCGCATACAGGACTAGAGAAGTGGTACTGTGCAGTGTTCATAGCTACAGAACAACATACAGAGAATTACCCTCAGCATACAGGACTAGAGAAGTGGTACTGTGCAGTGATCATAGCTACAGAAAAACATACAGAGAATTACCCTCAGCATACAGGATTAGAGAAGTGGTACTGTGCAGTGCTCATAGCTACAGAACAACATACAGAGAATTACCCTCAGCATACAGGATTAGAGAAGTGGTACTGTGCAGTGCTCATAGCTACAGAATAACATACAGAGAATTACCCTCAGCATACAGGATTAGAGAAGTGGTACTGTGCAGTGCTCATAGCTACAGAATAACATACAGAGAATTACCCTCAGCATACAGGACTAGAGAAGTGGTACTGTGCAGTGTTCATAGCTACAGAATAACATACAGAGAATTATACCCAGCATACAGGACTAGAGAAGTGGTACTGTGCAGTGTTCATAGCTACAGAATAAGAACAGATACAGAGAATTACCATCCGCATACAGGACTAGAGAAGTGGTACTGTGCAGTGTTCATAGCAACAGAATAAGAACAGATACAGAGAATTACCCTCAGCATACAGGACTAGGAAAGGGGGTACTGTGCAGTTTTCATGTATACGGGGAAAGAAAAGTGGTACTGTGCAAAGTCCATATACACAGAATAAGAGCAGATACTGATACTTATCACCATCATAGAGGACTAGAGAAGTGGTACTGTGCCGTGTCCATTTATACAGCATATGAGCAGATACTGAGAATTACACCCAGCATACAGGACTAGAGAAGTAGTACTGTGCAGTGTCCATATATACAGAATAAGAGCAGATAATGAGTACTGTACACGGGACTGGAGCAGTGACACTTGGCTGTATCCATATATACATAAGAGCATATTCTGCAAATTATCCTTCGGGTGCAGTACAAAATTTGCTGCACTGGTCAGTGTCCATAGATACAGCAAACAGGACTAGAAAAGTGGTATTTGTATAGAAACCCTCTATCCTGACCCTATACATTAAGAAATGATCTTGGTATTTTATAATTGTACATCTGTATTTAAAGGTACGGCGCATTTGTCTCCTGGTGACACGATGGAGTCCGGGGCTGGAGTCCATTGGCGGCAGCGCATTACACAGCACACGAGCTCCTTCAGTCTTGGCCTGTAAACTTCTCGTCGATGCCAAGCCAGCAGGATCCCGCTCAGTAAATCACTTAGCAGGACAGATTCCCATCAGCAGCGAGGTAAACACGCTTATTATAATTATCCCCACATCAAAAAACGGAATAAAATAACAATGGCGGAACATGCGGCTAATATGCAATTACAGCTCCTCATTGATTTTACCATGTAATCCGCTGCTACTGATTTAATAACACATCAGGCGCCGGCTCAGGAGACGCACAATTTTATAAACTCTAATCAAAAACTCAGAGACAGAAAACAAGGCGACCCGAGGCAGCGCAGCTTCGTCAACGGTGGGTGGAGTCAGTAATGGCGGCGGTGGCGACATGCATTTAAGGGGATGTTCGCACTGTGTTTGAATATGTTTTCGGATCCAAAAAACGTATTCAAAAGTGCTGCGCAAAACGCATCCAACGCGTGCCCAAAGTGTGCTGCGTGTTTGGCTGCGTTTTGGCTGCAGCAGGAACGCTCCCTATAGTTTTAAATAGGGCGTCTGCTGCGTCAGACGGATCAGGAATTGACATGACACTTCTTTGAACGGATCCAAAAGACTTAACAGAAAGACGCATGTAAAACGCGCATCGGTGATCATTCGTCTGGACGCTGATGCGTGTTTTACATTGAAAGCAATGTAATCACACTGCACATTGTTAGATGCGGGTTTGGATCCGTTTTGGCTCCGAAAAAAGGAACCAAACACGCATCTAAGAAACGCAGTGTGAACATCCCCTTAGAGATCTTCACCCGGTGCTGTGATACAATTAATGAGCACTCAAATAAGTTGGATGTAATTTTGAAGGCGCAATGGTTACACAATGCATATTACAAGGCGGGGAAAAAAACTTCTTGAAAAACTCCCAACAAAAAATCCTCATCAGAAGATATTTTAACGCTGTGCTGGTCGTGGGTTTCACATTTTGTGCGCCCAAGGAGTCATCGGACTGTCCCTATCAGTCACGCAATGGTATTGAGGCCGTTCACGGGACGGTGTTTTTAGGATGCCAATAATTAGGATCCTTGTTGGATCTTGAAAAATCGCATAACCAAAACGCAGCGTTGATCGGAATCCTAAACTGATCCAACACGTATCGAAACAAGCGCTGCGTGTTTGGAAAGCAGGCAGGACGCACTTTTCACAATAGTTTGTAATCTAGCAAAGGGCACCGTGCCTGCGTCTTTAAAAAAACAAGAAAATGACATGAGCAATGTCTTGTCACTATTCCGAAAGTATCAATGTAGACACTCAGTTGGGATCACTTTGTTCCTACACGCTGGATTGGTGTGTTCAAATTCTAAAGCACATGTAAATCACCACTACAAAATAATAGAATGACAGTGTTTTGGGGTCCAACAGATGGAGTCCAAAAGTGGCATCTAAAAAAAACGTATGTTGAACACAGACCCAACACGCCGTGTGAACAGACCCTTAGCCTCTTACTACATTGCACATAACTACCCGATAGTCCCAAAAGGCCAGGTTCACATACGCCGACCGAAGTTTCCGATCCGGTGGTTCCGTGGTAGACCCTCGCTATTTTTTACTACCCCTTCCAAGACGGAAACGTCCAGGAACCCCTTGTAATATAGATAGTATCCTTCGGGTTGTTCCCCCGTTGTAAAATTGATCCACACGGCTTACCATGATTTCTACCTCTGCGAACGTAATCATAATATGGAATCTATAGATCTACAATGGGAATCTTATGGGATCCGAATCCAAAACCACTAACCGTGAACCGGCGCTTATGGCTACCACCACAGCGCTGTTTTAATTCGACATCTAGATCGAAATTTGTCTCTACCGATCAGAAGAGACGGGTGATTTTCCTCCCAGTGCATGTACAATGAATTCTGTGCTACAGAGTGAGAAAAGGCCTGGAATAATTAATGGAGAATGGGCGCCGGGTCCCATGAACGCTCCGCCATGTCCTTGAGACATTTAAAATTAATTTTTCATTTTCACAGGGGTCCATAAAAGTGTTTATGAATCATGGGCGGTGAAGGTTATGGAAGCCGCTGTGACTGCCATCCTGAGCTTTATTATTCATTAAAATATATATTAAGTCGACACAGTAACGTCACCTCCCTGACACGGCTGCGGACAGGTGATAATGCGGCAGATGGGGCCGTGTCCCGAAGGGGAGGTGGGGGTAAAGGACATTTGTGTTTTCCTCTCTAACCCTGGACTGAACCGTTTCATTCACATCTCGGCCCTAAATCAATCGCTGTCGTATTATTACAATATCAATAGACAATATTCCTACAATAACCGTATTGATTTTTCAGTGCCGTCTATGGAATGGGGGCCGGCTGCAGCAGCGGGGGAGGGGGAGTTAGGATATTCATTTTTTAATAAATCTGCGCTCTTATACATCAGTCACAAAAATGAGATGTGGGAAGCGCGGCCGCTGGTTGGTTTTCATTAGGCCGATTGAATATAAAGTAATATGTTTATGTAGGACATTGAGGTAATGTGATAATCCGGCCGCGCACAAGGCACAAATCCACTTAGCGGCTCTGTCAGGGGGACAAGAAAAATGTGCACATAAAGAGAGTGGGATCAGGAGGGAACGGACCATGAACCAGGGGTAATGTGCAGGCCAGGAGTCCGTGCCACCACCTTATCACCGGCTCAGCAGGAGACCGACGAGAAGCTGTGAGGAAAAGGCACCAGCACGGAGATTGCCCCATCAAATCACCCCCTAGCGACTGACCGGCGTAGACCTGTGAGCTGACACTTCTCAGGGTAGAGGGGTAAGGGGATGTACACACACGGTATATTTGTTGGTGCGTTGCGCAATTCCGCCACTAATGTGCTGCTTTTTTTTTTTTTTGCGAAAATAACGGTAATTGGCATTAGCTCTCCAAGAGAGAAAGTGTAATTACGACATCGCCTCCCCGGGCGTACAATACAATCGTACTGTACACCGGGGGGGAGAAGTAACATGTCAATTGTTTGCGGCGCTTACGTGCATGTGAATGGGGCCGGTTCCCTGTGCTTTAGAAGCACGTGCTGATCAGTGCGTGCTTCCAAAACACGTGGGGAGGGGTGTTTCTCCACGATGAGCGGAGACACAGTCCCTCCCATTTGAGAAGCACAGATTCCGTCCGAAAACCATTACGGAAATGGTGCTTGCTCTATGACCTGCCGCCGGAAACCGGCCCGACTAAGGACCCCGTGCAGTGGGATGCTGCACAGGGTTTTTCCATAGAGCACAATTGTGCTCATTTTCCGGACGGTTTTTCAAGCGGTGGACTGAAAAACCTCAAACCGGGCTGAAAAACCGTCGCTAAAAACCGAGCAGTGGGGACATGGCCCTAAGGGTGTATTCCACACAGCGATATTTATTATCCGTTTTTTAAGACTGACAATCAACCGATGCTTTTTTAAATGCGTCTTTGTGAAGCTCTTTCGTTATCGATCCTTTTCAAAGAAATTGCTGTTCATTTCTTTATATCCTTTTGACACAGCAGGTCAGCGCCCTGTTTAAAACTATAGGGTGCGATCCTGCTGCAGCAAAAACGCATCCAAGCACACACCTGCCTGTTGGATGCGTTTTGGACGCGTTTTACGCAGCGCTTTTAAATGTGTTTTTCAGATATCAAAAACGCTGTGTGAACATACCCTAACCCAGGCATCCTCAAACTGCGGCCGGTATCTCCAGCTAGTTGGGAAACACTACAACAACTTCCATCATGCAGTTTTTATATAAACTATAACAAGTGGGTCATGAAGCTTGGGAGTTGTAGTTTTTCCCAAGCAGCTTAGGAGGGCCCTCGAGTTGAGGAGCCTGTCCCTAACCGAAGAACCGCAAGAACACGGTCATACGCTGTAAGTTCCTTCTTATCAAACCGTGAAACAATTCTATTGCGACACAAAATTTTTTGCAACTTATGAACACACCCATCCAGGTCGTGAGCAAATGCAAAAGAGAACAAGGCAACATGGGAAAGTACTCCGCCAGGCATGAGTGGAGAAATTGGGTAAATTTTGCAGGATGGGCTGAGGGGGAGATATGGACGGTAAGAGAGGCGATGGTGGAGAGTTCCAATATGTTTAATAACAAGTTTTTGTGATTTTTTACAATAATGCTTATTTTGGGCGCATTTCGCCACGTAAGTGAGATGCGTACATAACTGGCGTTCTAATCCTAGCTGAAAATGCGCCCCAATCATTACAGTAATCACACAAGTTCTCATTGAAAGCGTATGGATTACGCCTCCTCTTCGCCCGCGTGTACAATATGATCGTTATTGTACGCGGCGGGAGATAAGTGACATGTCATTTATTCACGGCGCTTACGCGCCGCGAGTAATGACAGTCTATGGGGCCGAGCGGCGGGCTGCCGGCTCCCCCGCATCGCGGGATTACGCGACGATCAGCGCGACTCCCCCGAACACCCGGCGTAATAGCGGGGTGTACAGTACGCCCCGCAGTTAAGCTTTGTGAACATACCCTAAAAGACAGATGGAAGTAGTTCCAGGTGAATACACCACAAAGGAGAAAGCCCAAAAGCGTAATGGTCCCAATGACGAGGACAGAACTTGAAGAGACTGTTCCAAAGTTCTGGACTTGTTGTTTTCAGTGAGCAGCACCGGTCGAGGGCTCTTGTTTACAAGTGCCCCATTGTACAAGTGCAGTGACCTGAAAGCAAGGGTCTCATCACAGGACAGAAGGATTGGTGCAGAGTCGGTTTGGTTAATAGATTTACCCCGTCTGGAAAATTAAGATGTACAGTAGTGCAGGTGAGAAATGAATGGGGGCCTGGACGTTACCTGTCTGTAGTATGAGGGAGGCGAGTGTGTGCTGTGCAAGGATCAGGGTCACGAAGCAGCAGCCATCAGCAGAGCGGGCGGCTGTAATGTTCTCATCTTGTGGGAGCAGGAAGACTGATCGCTGACGGGTGTGCAGCTGAAACAGGGTCCATAGTATTAATCTGACCCACACTTTGATGTTTAAGTGGTCCTGTGAACACGTGGTGCGCCGACCTCACCAGTTGGGACTGACACATGGCCGTCCAATGTTAAGATAAGCGGCAAATATCGTTCTTTAATGAAGATACAGATGCTAGCATCCCTACATCACACAGTTCACCGCACGGTCTAGGCTCAACCCTGTAAATGGGAGACAATGAGCTCGTCATGTAAACAGGTTTTTGTGACTATCTTGTAGCAAATTTTTCTCGCATTAGTAAGCCGATCAAGAAAACGAGTGACAGAGAGAGGAAACCAAGAAGACAGAAACATAAAGCACAAATATGAAATACTATGAACAGCCTGGAGAATACGGAGTCAACCTCACCCCCCTGAACCGCTAGAAAAACAGAACAAAATATTAATCTACCGAAACAGCATAATCAGAATGCACAGAAAACCTAATCTGGTTACTGATCATGGAGTTACATCCTGTATTAAACTCCAATCTGCACTCACTAATTTCTGCTGTGAGCCGTCCACTGTGTACATATCATTACTTACCCTTTACATGATCCTGGTTACATCCATATTATACTCCAGAGCTGCACATCACTATTCCTGCAGGTTCAGTCACTGTGTATCATATACATTACATTACTTATCCTGAACGTTGATCCGAGTTACATTGCCACATATACTCCAGAGCTGCACACACATTACAATTTCTGCTAAGGTAGTCAGGTTCACTGGTGTACATTAACATTACTTATCCTTGTTCTGATCCTATTACACCCTGTATTATACTACAGAGCTGCACTCACTATCTGCTGGTGCAGTCCACCTATGTGTACAAACATTACTTATCCTAAACTGGATCCTGAGTTAAATCTGTATTCTACTCCAGACTGCACTCGACTTTATTCCTGCTGGGTGGCAGTTCACTGAGTACATGACATTGAACATATCCTTGTTACTGAGAACCTGAGTTAACATCCTAGTATTATACTCCAGAGCTGCACTCACTATATCTGCTGTGCAGTCAACTAAGGCACAGTACATTACTTATCCCTGTACTGATCCTGAGTTGTGTGTTGTGGTGTTTACACTCCATGTATTAATACTCCAGTGAGCTGCACTCCAATTCTGCTGGAGCAGGTCACTATGCCACATACATTACATATCCTGGTACTGCGTGAACCCTAGTTACCCCTGTATTATACCCAGAGCTGCACTCTAACTACTCAGCAGGTGGATTGTCCCTGTATACACACATTAGATACATTATTCTCTACTAATCCTGTGTTACATTCTGTATACTCCAGAGCTGCATTGTGAATGCATTATATCCAGTGTCAGTATGACACAGGATGCTGTAGATTGGTAAACAGCACAGTATGCCCCTGATACAGAGACTTACTACATAGACTACCCTGGAGCTATTCTGGATCCCAATGGCTGTCCGTGAAGAGAGTCCCCAGGCTCAATGGGGCACTGGGAAACCTGGTGACCGGACTGACAGGGGAGTCCCTTTTGATCATGCCACGGTCAGGAAGCCGCATACCCCACTATGAGGCAACAACGTCAAAAGATGTCACTACCAATAGAGAACTCGTACTGCCCGCCATCAAAAGACAGTGGGTGGTTGTTCAGGGGTTAAAAGGACATAAAGCCTGGTAGGTGAAAAATTGGTTCTTTCTAAAGGGAATCTATCACCAATATAATTTTATTTACTAACTAAAATGAGACACCGATACATATTCTTTTCTTCTTAGCTGTTTTACATTTCTGATTGTAGATTTTTGTTTTTGATTTTTTGTATATGACTATGGGGGCAGCCATCTTGCCTGAGCTGCTTTAAGCAGCATTTAGATAGATGCTTTACAGCAGCTGCATGAACATAGGAGCCTGTGAACAGAAGAAGCCCCATTGATGCTCTGTGACCTGGGAAGAAGTCAGTGTGCAGGGAGGTGAAAGGGTGAACTGTGACTATCTCCTATTGTGACTGGTGGATCCTGTGTTATCTTCACAATGGTGTCACCTTTAGGTGTAATCCTGCCTGTACTGATAATAAATAAACTGATGAAAAGCTTTCTCTACAGAGCAAGAAGAGTCAAAACTAGAATTAGGCTTAGTGGTCAAAGTGAAAACTGCAGGAATATCGATAGTGAGATGAAAATAAAAAAAACATAAAATTCTTTAAAAATATGTCTAACTTAAAGGGGTTGTCTTATCTCATAATTTCATAGGATGCATGAATGCAATAATGCTGCTTTGCTCTGTCACTTCCTGGTCAAGCTGTCTGTAATTAGCATATGAGCTCCCTGTATTCAGACTTCTCTGTTTATCAGTCTAGATTAGCTAAATTACCTTCTCTGAGGTCTGGAGAAGCTTCTGAACTAATATAAACAATAGAGTAATTACTGTCTTTTGTCTGAAAGATCAGATAACACACAAGCTCTCACTGCTGCCACTACCCGTGTGATGACTTCACTCCCTGCTATCAGATAGAACAAACAGCAGGGGCTAGGGAGTACACAGGTCGGTCACTTGGGAAACCAGAGAGAGCTCAGAAGGTGATAAAATCACTTGTAGCTCCTTAACAAAAAAAGATGAACAACGCAATATATTTGGAAAACGTCTTCATTTTGTTTTCCTTACATTTTGAAAGCTAATCTTTGTAGTGAGACAACCCCTTTAAAAACACGAGTTAAAAAATAACTCCTTTTTTGAGGACATATTCCTTTTAAGAAAAACTAGTTAGTGTTAGTCAGTATGAACGGTGGAGGACCTTAGAAGACAGATTAGGGCCTGTTCACATGACAAATTCTAATGTGTATTCTGACGGAGGTTTTACATTGGAATCTGTGTCGAAATCTGCTTAATATCTGCATTCCATTAATTTCAATGAGAAATTCACATCATCGTCCACAATGGGAGCCACAACATATTCTTCTTCCGTCATGGATACAATACGCAATACAGAAATAAAACAAGAAGTCACATTTCATTTTTTGAACACTGACTCTCATGAGATTCTGTTTGGGGAGCTGAGGCAGGGATTAGCCTCATTGTTCAAAACCGTGGGGAAAATCACTGCTGCAAAGTGTGCAGCTCAAATCCAAGGTGATATTCGTGCTGGAATTTTCCACTTGAAAATTCAAGAAAAATTGAGAAAATTCAGGACTACTCTCCCTACGTGTGGGCAACCTGTTAAGGTCACTCCAAGAAAGCAACAGACAGTGACTCCAAGAGGTGAGAAAGAACCCAAAGGTCCAAGCAAAACACTTCCTGAATATTCTACAAACCTCCTTTCATGCTCCAGTATCAGAAATACACTGAACAAGAATGGTGTTCACAGAAGGACACCATGAAGGAAGCCGCTGCTGTCAAATATAAGCATGGCGCTCCGTCTCAGTTTTGTCCCAGATCACCTGGATGTTCCGAAAATGCTTCTGGGAAAATGTTTTATGGACAAGTAAGACAAAAATTTATATTTTTAGCACAAATACACAATTATTATTATTATTATTTATTTTTAAAGCGCCATTGATTCCAGGGCGCTGTACAATCGAGGGGTTACATACAATACATAAGTCAAACGAGTACAAAGATAAATGAACAATGACAATTGGCAGGACAGAGGAAGAGAGGACCCTACCCGCGAGGGCTTACAATCTACAAGGAGGGGGAAAGAGACAGGAGGTGGGGGCAGACATGTATGAGGGGGAAGTTGTGACAAGTTTAGTGAAGGTTGTGGGCAAGCCTGAAGAAATGGTTTTCAGTTACTTTTGAAGTTGGTGAGAGTGGGGAGAGTCTGATGTGTTTGGGGCAGTGAGTTCCAGAGTGTGGGGGAAGCACGAGAGAAGTCTTGGAGACGGTTGTGTGAGGAGCTGATAATGGGGGAGCAGAGGAGAAGGTCCTGTGAGGAGCGGAGATTGCGTGAGGGGAGATACCTGGAAATTTGGGCAGAGATGTATGGAGGAGAGAGGTCATGGAGAGCCTTGTAGGTCATGGTTAGTAGCTTGAAATGAATTCGCTGGGCAATGGGAAGCCAGTGAAGGGATTGGCAGAGGGGAGAGGCAGAGGAGTAGCGAGGAGAGAGAGGAATCAGACGGGCAGCAGAGTTAATGGATGGATTGGAGGGAGCGAGGTGCTAGCTGGGAGGCCACAGAGAAGGATGTAATGACATGTTTAAGGGGAAAAGAACACTGCACTCTAACACCAAATCCTCAGACCCACTAAATATGGAGGAGGGTACGACGAGCTGCATTAGGGTAAATTCACTTGACTGATTTGAACGGTGAATTTTCAGTGTCCAAATCAGCGTCAAAACCTTGTCTGAAAAGCGCCTCAATGCAGAACTGTTCAGATGACGTTTTCAACGAGGTTTTCCAACACTGTTCTCTTTCTGAAACACCCAAACCAAGTAATAGCCAGGGCCAAGGTTTTGAAGCTCTCCATTAATTCCTTTTGGGATTTTGAGCATTGAAAATGCTTGAAGAATTAACATGACGCTTCTTTTTCAGCGTCTAAAACAGCGTCCAAAGAAGCGCAGAAAAACCTTGTCGTGTGTGAACTACAAGCCACTTCTACCTATCAATCAATTAAAGTGAACTGGGGGCATTTTGGAGTTTTTTTTCGACGCTGTTTTGGGCGTGGAAACACACTGAAACAGCGTCAAAATCAACCGAGTGAACATAGCCTTACTGCCTTAAAGGGGTTTTGCCACGATCTCATTTCATACCTCCTGTATCCAGCTCTTCAGCTCTGTGTGCTCAGGAAGGGCGTGTGTGATTTGTTTGAATTGCATATCATGTGACCCAACAGGATGACATCACCAGGACTTTCCTCTCTGTAGTTAAAGAAAGGTCTGTTTATGTAACGCATTGTGAGTAGCTGAGAGGTAAAGTTTTTGCCTCCAGGCACAAGGGTTCAAATCCCTGCAGGAACCAAACCTGTGTTTTTTTTTGTTTGTTTTTTTTTCTCTTTCTCAATGCACATACCTCATTGAGGTTTCTCTTTTTATTTATTTGCACTATTTGAGTAACTACTAAGGAGTACAGAGGAAGGGAGTAGAGTGACAGCACATGGGGTTTGAACACTCAGTAGCTGCCTAAAAGGAGAAGTGATGTCTGAGCATGTGCGACCTGAGGAGCTCTCAGCCCTGGTTGTATCCCCTGGAGATGAGCTGTAAACAGTGGATCACTAAGGGAGCGGCTAAAACAAAAACGGTGCAGAATTTTTAATAATAATGAATGGGGAAAATGTTTATTTCATTTGCAAGCTTCCCACGTCAATTTTACTTTGTGGCAAAACCCCTTTAAGGCCTGGACACCTAATAATCATTAAGAGAACAAAGGTGAACATTTTAAATGAGAATATAAGGGCAGCACAGAACATTACCTGAAGCTGAAGCGACAATAAAACAAGACAATGATCCAAAGCATGGTTGAGAAATAAGATATTGCTTTGGGATGGCCTAGTCACAGTACTGACCTTAAACCTGCTGAGATATTGTGGTCAAAACTGAAGAGGGCTGAGCATGCAAAGGGTCCCAGAAATATTGAACTAGAACAAATTTGTCGGGAGGAATGGTCAAAAATTCCTCCTTAAAGGTAGACTTCCATCAGAAAGAGGTATTTTTGTTACAACCAATATTCCTGAAAAACTAGCTTTTTTGCCAATATTTTTTTTTTTATTCTGGGAGTTCTATGCAATTAAAAATAACATATAAACTCTCGTCCTTTTTTAGCTTTAATAGTTAAAAGATAAAACTCCTGAATGGCGGGGCAGACTAATCTAACTTTACTGCAGCTACTGCTTATCTCTATGTAGTCTCATTACAAATAATAGGTAATGACATAACGATCCCTATATTGTTCTTTGGGCAGGGATAGATAAGATTAGACTAGGCTGACAGGTACAATGACAAGACCTACACATGAAAGAATAATGGAGTGATCTTTTTCTGCAGTGGTGGTGGTGGTGATGGGAGTATTGAGCTTTCTTCACACTGATCAGGTCCTGCTGATAAGAATTACACCTTTCAGGCAATAGTTGGCCTGGAAGAGAACCATCAAGCAATCCTCTCACTTCTGAGCTATCAGAGCTCACAAAGGGGAAGACAAACCAGAAAGTCATGGACCTTTAAAAATTATATAAAAAACAACCACCCAATTAGAAAAAAAAATTCATATAATAGTTGCATATCGCTTGTCAGTACGTGAAAGATTTTTTTTTGATGGTCGTATCCCGGTAACGATGTGCAAATCTTATTTACAGCTACAAAAAACATTAAAGTGGTTGTCTCACTTTATCGAGTCATCATACCGCAGTCCTTTTTTCTCAGTTTCATTTTTGAATGTACTGGTTTTACTGGCTACTACTGGTCTGCAGTTATGAGCTGCTGGGGACACCAGGTCTGTAGCTATAGCGACCAGCGCTGGCAGCCTATCAGGAGAGATCAAACAGGTCTGCAGCTATAGCAACCTGAGGAGCTGATGTAGCCCATACAGGAGGGAATATCTAGGAATAGGTAGGACACTGTTAATGGACACATATTGCAAAGTGACTTGTTTTTGCAGGATCTTTAACATACAAGGCAATCCTTGTAGTGAGACAACCCCTTTAAGCAAAAGAGACTGCTGCTAAAGCAGTATTAAATTCAGGGTTCACTCACCATTTTTTCCTGCACTGTAGATGTTTACGCAATGTTCTCAACAATAGACATGGACAGTACAATGGTCAGTGAGTTATTGGCTTACATTATGTTTGTCTATAACTGTGACTTACAAAACAATCAGATCATGTTACTAGTGATCAATGCAGAAATCCAGGTCATTTCAAAGGTTTCACTTACTTTTTCTTGCATGTATATAATCATGCATGTGGGGGTGCACTGGTTTCTGTTATCTTTGGGCTTTTTATCCAGTAACATAAATATATTTTACAGTATTATCATGTGCCTGGTTATCTTCATACCTGCTTTTGCTTGTACACACCAGCTAAGCACTACTGCAATGTAAAGCATGGTGGAGAGCCAGAGCCAGGAAGGGAAGTTCAGTCTCAAATAGACCATATTACTAAGCTGCTAAGACATGATCAGGATGAGCTTGATGAAGCGAAACGCGTTGCATTTGTTCTTTTATGTAAATAAATTCTGACATTTAATCCTGTGGAATCTATTGCTGGATTTCCTATTGTGTCAGTTTGATATATCTATACTTATTAAACAGTATTTTAATTTGATTACTGCTCCATGTCATCAGTTACACTCCTCATGTGATAAGGCTGAAGATATGGGAGCAGTAGCACTGGCCGGACCCAATTCCTGTTGCTCTTTGCATCGAACTAAATGGACCAACTTATTATATATTTTGGGAGTCGGTCCCTTTTATGACGACTCCGACTCCTGCAAAATAGGCTCCAGCTCCACAGCCCTGGCTTCCAGTGGACTCCATCTGTGCGAGGTTTCCCCTGCGCCCCTGACAGAACCAGGCTCCTGGGCTCTTTCTAAGCTTTCATGTGTGTTGTACCATAATCATACAACCGTACTAGGTGAGCACTTTTCAACATCCATGACCTGTTTTAATACATATGTTACAATATGACGTGAGGTACGTCTGTCTCGATTACTTTTGTCCAGCACATCTTTGTATAAGCTGTTAAATTAATCATACAGTAGCTGTTTCCTTATGGGTGAGAGCAGCAGTGTAAAGCATGGGGAGAATAGCAGCAGCCTCAGCCTCTAATGAGTCAGGTGGTGAATTTCAGACAACCTTACACACCAACAGACAATGGAGCTAAGCTGAAGTCACTAAATATAGCTGTGTCTTAAAGGGAATGTGTCATCACAAAAATTACTTATTGTTTAACTCACATTTTTATGTTAAACACATTTTTTAGGAATTTTTGGATATTTTTTTTTAATTTTCCAGATCACTTTCAATATTTTTTTAATAATTCTTAAGTCCTGTAGTTTTCACTTTGGCCACTAAGTCTGACACTTCCTGTTCTGTTTAGAGAGCTTTTCAGTGTCTGCTCATTATCAGTAAAAGCAGGGTCACACTGAAAGGAGACACCATTGTGTACAGATAACACAGACTCCACCTGTCACAAGAGGAGATGTCACAGCTCCCCCTCTCCCCTCCCTGCACAGTGAATACTCTCCTATACAAGTCTATGGGACAGAATCTGTCTTAAGAATCCTATGGGCATGAAGCTGCTGTAAAGTATCTCTCTGACTGCTGTTAAAGCCGTGCAAGCAAGAATGTCTTCCCCACAATCATATATAGAGAAATCTACAATCAGGAAATAAAAACGGCCGAGAGGAAAAGAATATGGATCAGGGGCTTGATTTAATAAGGAAAAAAAAATTCCCTTTAATGTAGCAGAACTGAAACTGGAGGTATTACCTGGATATAGTATATTATATTGTATGACCAGGACATCCAGGGTAAGCTGAACACAAGGGGTTAACATCAGGCACATCCACCTTGACCATTTCTCTTGTGCCAGTTATGATGACAGCCAGTGGACAAATATTAAGAAAAACTTTGCTCATTATCCCCAATTACTGCTGCGCCTCACACCTCATTTCTCTGCCAGCAAAAGCAAATTAGTTTTCTATTGACACGATCACTCGGTGCAGGACAGAGATCACCAGGAGCCGTGGCTCCCCGGATTTATAATTGCACAATTAATACTAATTTTCCCAATTTTATGGCTGTTCTCCTGTCATTAACGGAGCCTGGTCCTGCCGCCTGCAACCGAACCGAAGGCTGCAGGAAATTCTGAACAGAAGGATTATCCATTCTCTGAGAGGTAAGTGACTGGGCTTACATGAGAAAGGCGCCCAAAATCAAAGAACGGCCCGAAAGTCTCTGCTCCGGAGTTGTCTTAGTATTCTCATGGTCTCATACACAGGTAAGAGATGTAGGGTAACGACCACTATTACAGTGTCTAGTTTAGGGGTCATCTGGATTTCCGCAAACCCTGGATGACAGACACACAAAATTGTTGTTCCCCTTCCGTTAAAGCAAGGTAAGTCCATAATAGTCACTGAAATAACTTAAAACTGACATAGGTAACAAATTGAAATTTACTGAAAATCAATTTATGAAAATCAGACATTGCTTTTGAATTTTTGTTTAACCGAAAAATGTTAAAAAAACAAACAAACAACTGAAACTGGCCTGGACAAAAATGATGGTTCCCTTAACTTAACCCCTTAACGACCACCCACCAACTGTAGATGGCGGGCGGTGCAGGTCTAGAGATGTCACTGCAGAAAGAGAGGTTTAACAGCCCTGTTCCTACCGTAGTGCAGTCTCTGTAAGCACCGGGAAGTGGAGGAAATCTCCGATCCCAAGCACTTAACCATTTGACTGCCGCGGCCGTGAATGCGGCATAATCCCCTGCTCCATCGGGTGATCAGGACTCCCAGTGACCATATGGAGTCCGGGGAATGTCTGGACAGTAAGCTTTGTGGACCTAGAGTAGCCCACAGGTTGCCTGTATAGGAAGCCTGCAGTCAGGGCACACTGGGTGCTGCCCTGACTGCTACCTGTATCGGTATAACACGGATTGTAATGTATGACCATACATGAATGTGCTAATACATTACTAAGTGTAAAAAAAGTGTTAAATATTTATCCCTTAATGGGATTAAAAAAATAAACAAAAAAGATATAAAGTGTAGAAAAAAATAAATAATAAAATACAAATAAATATTTAATAAAAAATTAGTTTGCATACATTACACAAAAAACCTCCACATATTAGGTATCTGCAAGACTGTAGTATCCTGCAGGAATTCTGCAGTAATTTATTTGTGAACTTAAGCTATGCCCCCAAAACATACAATTTCTGCATACAACTTCTCCTCATTCAACTGCGGCACTTAAAAATAAAAAAGTTACGACTGTTGAAATGCAGGGAGGCAAAAACTAAAAAATTAAGCTGTTCATTAAGGCTTTTCAGGCCTGGGGCTTAAAGGGTTAGAGGGATTTACGCACTACAATGATTAGCTTTAAACATGTAGGGACAGATAATTGAAGACTTTTTCTAAATACATTCCTTTGTTGATTTTTCTTTAGTCAGGAGATAAAGAAGATTTTATTTCCTCTTAGAGCACACAGGTTTCTCTAGTTATATGCCAAAAATCTAAAATTCCAAATGGCACACAATATATGAACTACAGCATACAAATTCATGATACCGGGTAGATAAAATTTTTTAAAACTTGAGACTCATTTCACTGAGCATTATCCCGAACGTTTTTTGGCCCAAAAGGATCTTTGTCGAGGTTGTATCTCAACAAAATCTCCACTGTAGATCCAGGTTTCTCTAGTTATGACCATCTTTCTCCCCCACCTCTCCCTGCTCTCTCTTTTATCTCCCATTGCTCCAAGCTGCCGTCACTCACTCAGTCCATCCATGGTAAGTCACCTCCTGCAGAATCTCATCTCTAGTAACGGATTTTGAAAGCTAAGTAAACATCCTATAAAGCTCTGCAGCCTGAGTACTACACTTTATAAATCTCTTGCACTCGTTACTGTAATAGGAATAGCTAGGAACAGCAGAGCTGATGTATCAATTACTGCTATAGACTCACCCACAGTCTAAACAGCATGATGAGAAAAACACTTTATTATTTTGCTTCACAAGTTTTTGAGGCCATCCCTGCAAGCAAACTATTCCCATATCTCTCTTCTGCACCTGTCCACAGGTATTTTGGCCAACTTCTCCAAACTGCAGGCTTTAGCTCCTTCCAAAGATGTTCAATAGGAATTAGATTTGGGCTCGTAGAAGCCACCGCAGAATGGTCCAATGCCTTGCTCTTAGCCATTCTCGGATGTTTGTGGTTGTGTGTTTGGATCATTACTCTGTTCAAGGACCCATGACCTGTGACTAAGACCAAGCTTTTTAAAAGTGGGTAGCGCATTTGGCTCCAGAATGCATGGATAGTCTTGAGATTTCATTGCACCCTGCACAGATTAAAGACACCCTGTTCCAGATTCGGCAAAATAGTGACAAAAAATCTTAAATGAGCCTCCATGTTTAGCAGTAGGTACAATGTTCCTTTCTTTGTATGCTTCATTTTTGCATCTGTGAAGATGGAGCTGATGTGACTAACCAAAAAGCTCCAGATCTGTCTCATCCATCCCAAGGACATTCTCCCAGAAGCTTTGTGACTTAACAATATGCATTTTGACAAATTCCAATCTCTTTTTTTTATGATTTGCTTTCAACGTTGGTTTCCCCCTCAGCCGTCTTCCATCAATTCCACTTTGGCAAAGACAGCGACAGATGGTGCGATCTGACACCGATGTACCTTGACCTTGGAATTCACCTCTAATCTCTTTGGAAGTTGTTCTGAGCTCTTTGGTTA
Organism: Phyllomedusa bahiana; assembly: GCA_025379985.1. Classification (NCBI taxonomy): domain Eukaryota; kingdom Metazoa; phylum Chordata; class Amphibia; order Anura; family Hylidae; genus Phyllomedusa; species Phyllomedusa bahiana. The sequence continues at coordinate 205,250 of JAODAL010000289.1, read as the reverse complement.
CCATTTGCTTTATCCGTTTCTTTAATCTGTCATCAATTTTCCTCTTGTGGCCATGTCCAGTGAGGTTGGCTACAGTCCCATAGACCTTAAACTTCTGAATAATACGTGCAAGTGAAGTAACAGAACATCAGGCTATTCAGAAATTGTCATACAGCCTTTACCTTTAACAAGTTTGTTTGTGATGTTCTTTTTAGTCTTCTGGGGCAGCTCCCTCCTTAGCTTACTTTGGTGTCAGGCTTCATTATAGTCCTGGTTAACTGAAAACCAGGACGCTCAGGATGAACAGATCTTTAGGGCTAAATATGCCTGGTGGTACTGCAAAGAAGAGTGGGAGGACACAGTGACTATAATGATTGCATTCATTCCAAGTAACTTCTGTAAGTACCACTAGTAATGATGCAGGATCTGTGGGAGGTATCCTGGGGAGGGTGCCAGGGATCTATATGAAGGATCCTGGGGAGATGGGATGGGTCAATGAAAGTTTGTAGGGAAAGGGATATGATACTCCAGGGAGGAGAGGCTGGGGTCTTTGAGAGGATCATGGTTAAGGGGTCGTGATGCTGAGATTATCCTCAGAATGGATGCTGGAATCTACGAAGTGAAAACATGGAAGGGTGACTGGGAACTATGAGAAGATCTGGAAACTTTTACTATAGGGGAGTCCTGTTAAGCAGTTGTAGTATCTACTGGGGGGAACTTGGAGATCTCTGAGAGAGTCTACAAAGTGATCTTAGGAAGTCCTGTAATATAAGGGACAATTCTAGGAAGTGATGCTGGGAACTATAAGAGATCCTGAGAAGGTGTCCTAGGATGAATGGGACAGTTCTTGGAAGCGTTGCCAGAATCTATAAGGGGATCCTGGGGAGATAGGATAGAATATATGGGACTGTTCTGGGGAGGGGTGCAAGGATCTATAGGGGGATCCTGGGGTGGTGGTGTCCACTGATGTATAAGACAGTCCTGGGAAGGGGTCCCAGAATCTCTAGGGGAATTCTGGAAAGGTGTCCTGGGATGTATAAGACAGCTCTCATGAGAGCTGTCATGATCTATAGGCGGATCCTGAAGAGGTGTCATGGGATGTATAAGACAGTTCAGGGAAGGGGTTGTGGCATCCAGAGCGGGATCATGGGGAGGTGTGATGAGAAGCATGGGACAGTTCAGGGAAGGTGTGTTGGGTTCGAGAGGGAGATCGGGTGGGATGTATTGGAAAGTTCTGGAAAGGTAGTGCCAGGATCTATAGTGGGATCCTGGGAAAGTGGGATGGGATGTATAGGACAGTTTTGGGAACATGTGCCAAGATCTAAAGGGAGGTATATTGGGAATTATGGGACAGTCCCGGGCAGGGATGTCAGGATCGACAGGGGGATCCTAGGGAGGTGTTTTGGGATGTATGAGACATTTCTGGGAAGATGTGCTGAGATCTATAGGGGGATCCTGGGAAAGTTGGCTGGGATGTATAGGACAGTTCTTGGAAGGTGTGCTGGGATCTATAGGGGGATCCTGGGGAGGTGTCTTTGGATGTATAGGACAGTTCTTGGAAGGTGTGCTGGGATCTATAGGGGGATCCTGGGGAGGTGTCTTTTGATGTATGGGACAGTTCTTGGAAGGTGAGCTGGGATCTATAGGGGGGATCCTGGGGAGGTACATTGGGATATATGGGACAGTCCCGGGCAGGGGTGTCAGGATCTATAGGGGAATCCTAGGGAGGTGTTTTGGGATGTATAGGACAGTTCTTGGAAAGTGTGCTGGGATCTATAGGGGGATCCTGGGGAGGTGTTTTGGGATGTATAGGACAGTTCTTGGAAAGTGTGCTGGGATCTATAGGGGGATCCTGGGGAGGTGTCTTTGTATGTATGGGACAGTTCTTGGAAAGTGTGCTGGGATCTATAGGGGGATCCTGGGGCGGTGTCTTTGTATGTATGGGACAGTTCTTGGAAGGTGTGCTGGGATCTATAGGGGGATCCTGGGAAAGTTGGTGTTGTATATGGGACAGTTCTTGGAAAGTGTGCTGGGATCTATTGGGGATCCTGGGAGGTCTTTGGATGTATAGGACAGTTCTTCGGAAAGGTGTGCTGGATCTATAGGGGGATCCTGGGGAGGTGTCTTTGTATGTATGGGACAGTTCTTGGAAGGTGTGCTGGGATCTATAGGGGGATCCTGGGGAGGTGTCTTTTGATGTATGGGCCAGTTCTTAATGTGATAAATACAACCCTTGGAAAGTCGATGACAGTGATCGCCTGTGAGGAGATAATCAATTTAAATCGTGCAGCACATTTCAGCCTGCGCTGCTCCCCAGGTCTTGATTACAGGATGTTAATGTCTGTTTGGACCATCCAACGTCACATATCTTCATTACCAGGAAATAAAGTCTCTACCGTTTTTGGATGCTGCCTGGTAATGTAAGGGCTATAACTCATGGCGCCCTCATGGGTCGCTGCGGTCAGCCACAGACCAGGCGCTTTACATCCAGCTTTAGATAAGTGAAGGTCCTTCGGTTTCCACTGCAGCCCCGCTACCCCGGATGTGCCTGACATTACTTTATATGTGGATGACAGTGACCTCTCTGCTGCCTGTACGAGCCTCGGCTGCAATCGTCTGACCACAAATCATAAAATGGACAGATATTGGCCGCTCATCATTTCAACAAGTCACCAGGATGTGGCCTTTACAGAAAGCCGCCCCTGAATCCGTCTGCTGCACACAACCCCGACTGATATGGAGGAATAGATCATGTGTGATGTCCGAACCCGCTGGAGGTCGCATTGTACACCGCAAAGTCGCCATCCGGTGCAGAATGTCATATTGTGACGCTGAGAGGAGGACGGACGCAAAGTCTCTGATTTCTTACTTGTTCTTGTTCAGCTGCAGACGATCGGTCACAAGTAACAGGTTGTCTAATGAACAAAGTATCGACCGCGCTCGTATCCCGGGCAGATTGCTCGCAATGAGAGGGGCAGATGCATTACGAGAAGCTATTAACCCCCTGACCTGACACTGACAGTATAATGCCAATGTTACAATTCACAAGACTCGTTCATCTTGTCCTGGAGGAGACACCGGGAACCTGTGCCTCACGTCTCCATCACTAGGGCCATGGATAGGTCTATTGAGAAAAACCAAACTACCCCGGAAGAGCCTAACATTCTGCACCCCTTGTTCCCTCCCTGCACCTGTGGCATGCAGCCCAGCTGTCAATCACCTTCAGCTCTTCCTGTATCAGTGACCAGTCTGTATATGTCGTAGTAGGTATGACCTCTGTGGGCATCCACAACTATCCTGACTGCTCACAAGACACATTCATGGTGATGATGAGCCCTCAAAAATAGGAGTGTGTCCCAAAAACTGCACTTTGATGAGGTCTCCAAACCGACCTCTTCAAATCCTATTGCCGTAAGTCCCTGCAAGGAAAAAAGGATAAGGGGTCTCTCCTCACTGAGCCTTAAGACCAGTCATTGCTCCTGTATAGTCTGCATTCTAGGTATGATTCCCCCACACTGGGTGTGGGCCAGCATTAGCCCCAATGGTCACAGCAATGGTGGCAGAGAGTGACCGCCTGGCATCAGTCACCGGTACACAGAACAATTTATATGAAGAAACCAAAATAAAACAGGAAAAGATGAGAGGAATCTTCAAAAACAATCATCCCCAAAATCTATACAGTGACCGCCAATGTTATTGCAACGGACCCTACATTCAAATACATTCATCCCCATCATCCATCACACACAGGATCCCATCATCCATACACAGGATCTCCATCATTCATACACAGGATCCCCATCATTCACACATAGGATCCCCATCATTTACACAAAGGATCCCCACCATTCACACACAGGATCTCCATCATTCACACATAGGATCTCCATCATCCATACACAGGATCTCCATCATTCATACACAGGATCCCCATCATTCACACATAGGATCCCCATCATCCATACACAGGATCCCCATCATTCACACAAAAGGATCCCATCATCCATACAAGGATCCCCATCCATACACTAGGATCCCCTCATCATTTCACAAAATAGGATCCCCATCATTCACACATAGGATCCCCATCATTCACACATAGGATCCCCATCATTCACACACAGGATCCCCATCATTCACACACAGGATCCCCATCATCCATACACAGGATCTTCATCATACACACACAGGATCCCCATCATCCATACACAGGATTCCCATCATCCACACACAGGATTCCCATCATCCACACAAAGGATCTTCATCATTCACACACAGGATCCCCATAATTTACACAAAGGATCCCCAGCATTCACACACAGGATCCCTATCATTCGCACACAGGATCCCCATCATCCATACACAGCATCCCCATCAATTACACATAGGATCTCCAACATACACACACAGGACCCCCATCATTCACACACAGGATCCCGATCATTGATACAAAGGATCCCCATCATCCACACACAGGATCCCCATCATTTATACAAAGGATCACCATCATCCACACAAAGGATCCCCATCATTTATACACCGGATCACCATCATCCACACACAGGATCCCCATCATTCACATAGGGTGACATGTCAGAAAAGAGGCGGCGCCACACCAGTTTTACGGTGCATTAAATGAATGTATAGTGCCCCTGAATGAATGAACCTGTCAAAAATCTGGCGTGTGGTATACCCTGCATAGTATTATTGATGCGCCTAATCTAGATGCATAGCATACTGTAGGCACATAGCATATCACTGCTAGCATACAGTGGGGAATACAAGTATTTAGTCAGCCACCAATTGTGCAAGTTCTCTCACTTAAAGATGAGAGGCCTGTAATTGACATCATAGGTCGACCTCAACTATCAGAGACAAAATGAGAAAACAAATCCAGAAAATCACCTTGTCTGATTTGGAAAATGGTGGAAAATAAGTATTTGGTCAAAAACAAAAGTTCATCTCAATACTTTGTTATATCCTTTGTTGGCAATGACAGAGGTCAAATGTTTTCAGTAAGTCTTCAGACGGGCCTGGATATGTACTGGTTTAAGCAGCGGGACACGTCTGGCACTGCAGGATCTCTCATCTTTTTAAGTGGGAGAAGTTGAACAATTGGTGGCTGACTAAATACTTTTCCCCCCACTGTATTTGATGAGCCTACTTTAGGGAAATTTAAAAATGTTTTTGTCCCCCGGCGTAAAATGAAACCAAAGTTTTTTTTGGTTAAAACTAAAAGTTAAATTTGATATAAAAAAAAGGGGGCATCAACATTTTTTTTTTTTGGGAAATAAAATTACACCAAAGCCCAGGGTTGCAGCCCTAAGGGGAAACCATTTTTCCCCAAAACCCCTATGGGGTTACCCCCTGTTTCATTCCCCCCTCGGGACCCTATCATCCACAGACAGGATCCTCATCAACTACATAGTCCTTATATAGTGCCCGCCATCATTAAATTGGGAAACGGGACCCAAAAACCCCCTGCAGTACCCCCAACATCCTTACCCCGGGTTCCCCATCATTAAAACCCACATAAATCCCCCCCCCAATCCATTACAAAAAATTTCCTAATCATTTACACACGGGGATTCCCTTCTTTCCACAAACAGGTTTTTCCAACCCATCCAAAACAAAAGGTTTCCCCCAATTCATTCCACCCCAAGAATTCCCTCATCCACACACAGGATTCCCATCTTTTCCCCACACAGGTTTTCCCCATTATCCCCACACACAGGTTTTTTCACCTTTCCCAAAACACAAAAACCCCAATCATCCAAAACAAAAGGTTTCCCATCTTTTCACCCCAAAAGAATTCCCATCATCCCTCACACAGGATCCCATCATCCCTCACACACAGGATCCCATCTTTTCCAACATAGGGGGGAACTTTGTAGAAAAGAGCCCCCTTCCCCAGGGCCATTTTTTTTAAGGGCGCTTTAAATGAGTGTATAGCTTTATTTGCAAACTTTTAAAAAGGGAAAAATTCGGGAGACCCAGGGGGCCGGCGCGCTTTTAGCGGGGCCCGGGGCCAAAAATTTTGCATGGGCCACCCCCATTTTGGGCCCTTTAGGGCCCCCCCCCTTTTCAAAAAAAAGCCCACCCCCAAACCCCCACCCTAACTCCCATAACGTTTTGGGAAGAAACCCCAGGAAAAGTCCCCTTAAAACCCGGGGTAGTACCCCCCATAACCAGGTAGTGCCCCTTACGGGCCGTAAGGATGCCCCTTGAACCCAAAGAAAGATGCCCCCCTGTAGCCGGGAAAGAGCCAAAAATTTGTAGCCAGGTAGATCCCCCCCCTTTTTTTTAGCCAGGTAGGACCCCCTTTTGTTAGCCAGGTAGGGGGCCCCCTTTGTTAACCCGGGTTTAGGTCCCCCCCTTGGTTGCCAGGTAGTTGCCCCCTTTGGTTCCGGGTAGTGCCCCATCTGTTTCCCAGGTAGAACCCCCCCAAATTTTTGCCAGGTATTCCCCCCCTCTTTTGGCCGGGGTTGGGTTGCCCCCTCGGGTTTGCCGGTAGTCCCCCCCATCGTTAGCCAGGTAGTGCCCCCATCTGTTCCCCAGGTAGTGCCCCACTGTTGCCGGTAGTGCCCCCTTGTGCCAGTAGTGCCCCCTTGTTCCCAGGTGTGCCCCCTTTTTGTTCCCAGTAGTGCCCCATTGTTGCCAGGTGATCCCCCCCATTTTTGCCGGTAGTTGCCCCCTGTTGCCAGGTAGTGCCCCCTTGTTCCCAGGTGATGCCCCCCATTGTTGCCAGCTAAAGCCCCCATTGTTCCCCAGGTAGTGCCCCCTCTGTTCCCAGGTAGTGCCCCCATTTTCCCGGGTGATGCCCCCTCGTTGCCGGGGTAGTCCCCCCCATTGTTTGCCGGGGTGATGCCCCATTGTTGCCGGTAGTTCCCCTCTCTTTGAGGTAGTCCCCCCATTGTTGCCAGGTGATGCCCCATTGTTCCCACTGAAACCCCCCCATTGTTCCCAGGTGTGCCCCCTCTGTTGCCAGGTTTTTCCCCCCCATGTTGCAGGTGATCCCCCCTTGTTGCCATATCCCCCCTTTGTTCCCAGTGATCCCCCATTGTTGCCATAGTTGCCCTCTCTTTTCCCCAGGTATGCCCCCTTTTGTTGCCATAGAGCCCCTAAAAGCTAAAAAAAATAAAATAAAAAAATTCCCTTACCTAACCGGCCCTGAGCGGGGGGCCCCCTCCGTCCGTCTTTCGGGCCGGGGGGAAAGGGGAGAGCAGCCGCCGTCATCCCCTCGCCGGCGTCACTTCCCCCTCGCCTCGAATGTATGTGCGGCGCACACACCGGCCCCTTTACATACAGGGGGGAGGAGGGAGGCCCCTCCTCCCCTCCTCCCCGCACAGTGAGACCGCGGGCGGGTGAGCGGCCATGCGCGCTTTCCCCCGCCTGTAGGGCGGCCGGGGGGGCCAAGAGTTGCGCACCCGCTCTCTTGCCCGCGGAAAATTAAGGACCCCCCCGCCTGCGGCGGGCGGGGGAATCCAACCCCCAGGGAGGGGGGGGGGGACCCCAAATAGCGGGCCCCCCCGCCAAAAAACGGGGAGAGTTGGCATGTATGGTGTATAGTGCCCCAAAATGAAAAAACCTGTAAAAAATTGGGTCTTGTATACCTTGCATAGTATAATTGATGCCCCTTTCTAGAGCTAGCATATCATTGCTAGCTATTTGATGAAAACCTACTTTAGGCGATTAAATGTGTCGTCCCCGGCTAAATGCCCCTGTTTTAACAGGTTTTTTTTGTGAAAAAATTACACCAAAGAAAGGTTTTGCAGCCCAAATGGGAATAGTGCCCTAACCCCTTATTAGTACCGCCCATCATTCCCCCCAGGCCCCTACACCCCAAGCAGGATCCCATCAACCCCCTTCCTTATATAGTGCCCGCCATCATTATTGCACAGGACCCTATAATCCACTCGCAGTCACCCCCATCATCCATACACAGGATTCCCATCATTCCCACAAAAATTCCCCCATATCCCACACAGGATTCCCATCATTCACACACGTTTTTCCCCATCCACACACAGGATTCCCTTTTCTTTCCACAATTTTAAAATCCCTATTTAGTGCTCCACGAGATGCGTCCCCCCCCTCATTCACATAATCCTTATAATTTCCCTGATAAATATGGTGATCACAGTCATACCCATCATCCGCCCACAAATGGAACGGCGCCCTCACAACACATAATGTAAATGACGATGGGAGGGGAGTGCGTCACGTAGATGCGGCCGGCGCCGGGACCTCCCCTCCCCCTTTATTAAGAGCTAATTTCTCTTGCTGTAATAAGCTCACTTGGAATAATTAGCGTATTTTACGTAATAATGAAATTATGGAGATGGAGATCACTTATTCAAACAAGTCCCCAATACCATATTTTTAAATATTAGACTTAATTAGAGATTATCACTCTGCAGAAGTGAGTGAGGCCCGGGGTAGGTGGCGCGTCTGCGGGTAGCGTGCGCGCCAGGCCTCATAAACTGTTTATTAAGAGCGGGTGAGGGCGGCATAATGATGTGTTTCAGAATTGGGGCTCTATAATTTAAGCCCTGGTCCTGTAGGCAAAAAAAGCATTCAAATGACTCAATTATACATCCTTTATCCGGGCACGATTAAGCGCGGCGGCCGTCCCTCCACCCTCGTCCTGCTGCATCGTGGGAAAGGGCTTCATCCCCCTTAAAAACCCAGTAATAAAACACTAAACTTGTTAAGGATTAAAAACAAATGAGGAGGGGGGGGGGGTAAAATTAGGAGCAGAGCTTGTGTCTGATGAGGGAGGGGGAGCCCTCATTGTGGGGGGCTGTGTAATGACATAGTACTACAAGGCTAAGAAGCGAAGGGGGGCAGGAGGGTCCGGCCATAAATCACAGTAATTAAGTTAAAGTGAAAATCAACTTCTGCATTCAGCTAAATGACTTCATTTGCATATTGTCTGTTAAAAAGAGAAAATAAGAGGGGGGCAGTAATATGTATGCAAAATACAGGGAGAAGGAGAAGACGAGTGCAGCATCAGAGCGAGCGGGCGGCTGGCGCGGAGGTCACCACCATCCCTGACCTGGTCGCCTGTTCTCTACCATTTATTTCCAATTCTATCTCTGTACACTCTCCTCTGTGGTAGAAACCTGCTCAGCCTGAGCTTCCTGGTTCATGAGTAAAATAGAACTGGAAGAACATCTTAGATTCGGAACTCTGGAGTGCACCTTCAGCAACTCCTAAATATCACAAAATACTGTAACATATATATTGTAAGTAATACAATAATAGCCAAATCTGACCAACAATATGGCTGCCCCAGGAAGTGGTTAATAGCAAGGAACAATAGTGAACAATGGGTGCAGGGTCGGCCCAGTTGTAGGGATGTCACACCATCCACGGCATTAAAGGGGGTGTAACGAAGGTTAAAAAATGCTTGTTTGTCATGATGAAAAACAGAAGAAGAGAATCGTACTCACTTCCAGGTCGCTCCATTCCATCCCGACGACCGACCTGGTGATCACACCTTTAGGTGTGAACGTTCATGTGACAGCCAATCACAGGCCACAACCTCACGGGCATGTGACCTCTGTGGCCTGTGATTGGCTGCACCTGTCACATGAACGATAAACATTCACAGCTACAGGTGAGATCACCAGGACGGTCGTCGGGATGTAATGGAGCGACCTGGAGGTGAGTGTGATTCTCTTCTTCTATTTTTCATCACGACGAACAAGCATTTTGAATCTCTGGAACGCCCCTTTAAGAGTCGATACTAGGAACCATAGCCTCATTTAGTAAAAATTTCTTTGTTGCCCCTAGCAACCAATCAGAGGTCACAGCAACCAATCAGAGCTCAGCTTTTATTTTCCCAGAGCAGTTTAAAAAATGAAAGCTGCGCTCTGATTGGTCGCTATGAGCTCTAATTGGTTGCTATGGGCTCTGATAGGTAGCTATGAGCTCTAATTGGTCGCTATGAGCTCTAATTGGTGGCTATGAGCTCTGAATCGTCGCTTTTGGCTCTGATTGGTTGCTATGGGCTCTGATTGGTTGCTATGAGCTGATTGGTTGCTATGGACTCTGATAGGTGGCTATGAGCTCTGAATGGTTGCTATGGGCTCTGATTGGTTGCTATGGGCTCTGATAGGTAGCTATGAGCTCTGAATGGTCGCTGTGGGCTCTGATAGGCTGCTATGGGCTCTGATTGGTTGCTATGGGTTCTGATAGGTGGTTATGAGTTCTGAATGGTTGCTATGGGCACTGAATGGTTGCTTTTGGCTCTGATTGGTTGCTATGGACTCTGATGGGTGGCTATGGACTCTGATAGGTGGCTATGGGCTCTGATAGGTGGCTATGAGCTCTGAATGGTTGCTATGGGCTCTGATAGGTGGCTATGAGCTCTGAATGGTTGCTATGGGCTCTGATAGGTAGCTATGAGCTCTGAATGGTCGCTGTGGGCTCTGATAGGCTGTTATGGACTCTGATGGGTGGCTATGGGCTCTGATAGGTGGCTACGGGCTCTGATAGGTGGCTACGGGCTCTGATAGGTGGCTATGAGCTCTGAATGGTTGCTATGGGCTCTGATAGGTAGCTATGAGCTCTGAATGGTCGCTGTGGGCTCTGATAGGCTGTTATGGACTCTGATGGGTGGCTATGGGCTCTGATAGGTGGCTACGGGCTCTGATAGGTGGCTACGGGCTCTGATAGGTGGCTATGAGCTCTGAATGGTCGCTGTGGGCTCTGATAGGCTGCTATGGACTCTGATAGGTGGCTATGGGCTCTGATACATGGCTATGAACTCTGAATGTTTGCTATGGGCTTTGAATGGTTGCTATGGGCTCTGATAGGTGGCTATGAGCTCTGATTGGTGGCTATGGGCTCTGATTGGTTGCTATGAGCTCTGATTGGTTGCTATGAGCTCTGAATAGTGGCTATGGGATCTGATACTTGGCTATGAGCGCTGATTGGTTGCTATGAGCTCTGATAAGTTGCTATGAGCTCTGATAGGTGGCTATGAGCTCTGATTGGTGGCTATGGGCTCTGATTGGTGGCTATGGGCTCTGATAGGTTGCTATGGGCTCTGATTGGTTGCTATGAGCTCTGATAGGTTGCTAGGGGCTGTTATTGGTTGCTATGGGTAACAAATACAGTCGTTCCGTGAGACCATTTTGATAATTGAGGTTCAAAAAGTACAAACATTGTCAGCTTGTTGCGAAACATTCCCTTCTAGGATGTATCTGTTTGTGGCCCCTGTAAAGCCGTCGTCACAGGTCGTCACTCAGCTTTCCCGGACTCCTGAATGGCAGACACCTGCTTGGTTCTGTCTCGTCAGACAAGCCTCGAGCTCTGGAGATACCAGAGAAGCCGAAGACGCGGGGCTGGGGGGCCGAAGTTAGAGCATGAAGGTGGAAGAAGCGGCAGATAGGCAGCCATTTATTACGCTGAATAACTAATCTGAGATTTTATGATGCTGGTTTTCCGTTACCGCGCATTTTATATTACAGGAGGAAATTAAGGGGAGCGGGGAGAGAGGCCGGCGACCATCTTTCTACGTTACTGCTTGTCTGCCATTTGCAAATCATTATTAATTGAGGCCGGGGAGGCCTGTGCGGCAGGGGCAGCGCGCCCGGACAGTAGCAGCAGACACATATCTCTTCATCAAGGCCTAAGCCGCGCACTGGGCTCAGCCAATTACCCCCCCTGATTGGGCTCAGATAAGGGAAGGAGGGTGTTCCTCCCCCGTCTTCTTAACAAATTAAGGAATAAATAGGATTTCCACACGTGGGGCGTACAGGAGCAGGGAGGCGGTAATGAAAAACTATATATCACAATCAGCCGGACAGCTCTATTCATAGCAGACAGCAGCAGCTCTCTGTACATCAGCTCATCCTGACTGATGGCTCCTACTCAACCCAGAGAAGCAGGGCCACCACAGTGGGCGCGGGACCCCCAGCAATGGCGCAGGCCAATAGGGGATCAATATCGGTTCCAAATAAGCATTGGAGTGATGAGCGGTCACAGCACAGAGGACTAGTAGAGTTAAATGTCACTTCGAGAAGTGCCCTACAAGTCCTGAGGACACTCCTCCATCACCGGCCGTTGTGGATGTCATGTCAGCCCAGGTACATTTTTTGGACTGAGCCTCTCGTCATTTTACATACTTGAAAAAGTTGCAGTCATGTCCAGGTCCTGGTGCCTTCAGGAGCCCAAATGTCCCTCAGCCATAGTGACACCATACACAATTGGGAGATGCCACACCTCTATATAGATTTGGTTATGGAAGGTTACTCATAGCTGTCACAAAGAGATGGGTTGTGATATTCATGTTGAACATTTTCAAATTAAATTCCCAGTAGGTGGCGCCGTTCCATGCACTGCTCTTCATTTACACAATGCTACAGCTAGATAGAAACTCTATCCAATGAGATTACATCTTGGTGGATCAGGATCAGAGAGATTATAGATGTAATGGACAGACATGGATGGTTAGAGATAGATAACTACCACAATTGAAGTGAGATAACTACCACGATCAGAATGAGATGAATGGCTAGATTAAAGTGAGACAACTACCACAATTGGAGTGCGATAACTACCACAATCAGAATGGGATGAACAGCAAGATTAAAGTGAGATAACTACCACAATTAGAGTGAGATAACTACCACAATTAGAGTGAGATAACTACCACAATTGGAGTGCGATAACTACCACAATCAGAATGGGATGAACAGCAAGATTAAAGTGAGATAACTACCACAACTAGAGTGAGATAACTACCACAATAACAGTGAGATGACTACCACAACTGAAGTGAGATAACTACCACAACTGAAGTGAGATAACTACCACAATCAGAATGAGATGAATGGCTAGATTAAAGTGAGATAACTACCACCAATAGAGTGAGATAACTACCACAATCAGAATGAGATGAATGGCTAGATTAAAGTGAGACAACTACAACAATTAGTGAGATGACTACCATGATTAGAGTGCAATAACTACCACAATCAGAATGAGATGAATAGCAAGATTAAAGTGAGATAACTACCACAACTTGAGGGAGATGACTAACATGATTAGAGCAAAATAACTACCTTGATTAGAGTTAAATGACTAACACGATAAGAGTGAGATGACGAAAAGTAGAGTGAGACGAATACCGTGACTAGAATGAGACAACTACCGCGACTAGAGTGAGATGACTACCGCGACTAGAGTGAAATGACTACCGCGACTAGAGTGAGACGACTACTGCCATTAGTGAGATGACTACCACGACTAGAGCGAGATGACTACCACGACTATAATGAGACGACTACTGCCATTAGAGTGAGATGACTACCGTGACTAGAGTGAGACGACTACTGCCATTAGAGTGAGATGACTACCGCGACTAGAGTGAGATGACTACCGCGACTAGAGTGAGACGACTACTGCCATTAGTGAGATGACTACCACGACTAGAGCGAGATGACTACCACGACTAGAATGAGACGACTACTGCCATTAGAGTGAGATGACTACCGCGACTAGAGCGAGATGACTACCGTGACTAGAGTGAGACGACTACTGCCATTAGAGTGAGATGACTACCGCGACTAGAGTGAGATGACTCCTGCAAATAGAGTGAGACGACTCCCGCGACTAGAGTAAGGCGACTACCGCCATTAGAGACGACTACCGCGACTAGAGTAAGGCGACTACCGCCATTAGAGTAAGATGATTATCACGATTAGACAGATTATTAGAGCCACAGTTCTCCCACCGTTAAGAGCCAGATAACTAGCATTAGAGTGAGATGATAACCATGATTAGAGTCACACAACTACCATGTTACCCCTTCTCTTCTATAGGGGAGGCATCCGTTGCTGTTGCACTGTGCAGCACAATTCAGATGACTATTCCGCCTGCACCTCTGATGTCTGTGTCAGCAGTCAAACATTTCACTGAAAATGACCAATTAATCTGAATTTCTTCCTGATCCAATGTAAAACATGTAATGTATAAGGAGTCAATGCATGGAAGTAAGAGCGAGGTTAAAAGGCCGCACAAGCGCTGCATGGCTGTGACTAATATAAAATGTAACAGACGGAGCCCCCGATAAATGAGATTCCCGATACTTCCCACCATCATCATCCTCACGACACAACCCATGTCCACCTGCCATTTATCCACGTCCGCTGGTCACTCCCCCACATTTATTATAATCGTACCCGGGCAGCCGCCATTTGTAAGACATGTCAGGGCCAGATGTGTCACTGATGATTCAATTCTGTTCAAGTGTAAATCAATTGTTCTCCAGCTAAAGGTCCATCAGTCTCTGTGGCTGCAGCTGCCTCCAGCAATGAAAGGGTTAATGCCTTACTATCCGGAGACCCAGTCATCACCGAGCAGGAAGAAAACCCTTCAGTGATACGTGAATCTGCAACTTTAGGTTTAACTTCCTAGTTTTCTGCTTGCTGTCAGTGAATGGAAATTTTCATTGCTCATATACAGAGGCAATAAACCTATTCTGACCTAGACCTGCTCACACAGCTGAGGGTTTGTTACTATGTGTCCATGTAGACACCTCCCTGTGAGCTAAACTGAGAAGCAGCGCAAATCACTCCTGTCCTGGGATCCTGGGAAGAAGCCTTTTATCGACACTGACATATTGTAACAAACACTGCAACGAAACCCAGCTTATTCCCTTTATAATGAGGGGATAGAACTCACCTGCATACCTCCCTGCTGTTTTCAATAACTCTGCTTGCTGTCGTTTCATAGGAACTGATAAATATCAGTTCTGATAAAGTGACTGACACACGGGTGCATGGCTCGTCACAGCTGCAGTTATTACAGCATTACAACTTGCATTGCTTACTTATGGTTATCAAGATCTCTGCTTGCTGTCATTTCAAGGGAACTTTCATGATTTACTCCTGGAAAATAAATATCAGTCCTGATAATGTGATGGACCCACAGATACATGGCTTGTTACAGTTACTACTGCATTACACCGTGCATTAATGCCTTGTGATTTTTAATATCTCTGCTTGCTGTCATTTCATAGGAGCTTTAGTTGTTTACTTCAGTGCAGGAGATGTGATGGACACACAGGTAAAGGGCTTGTTACAGTTGCGTTTATTACAGCATTATATCTGCCAGCATTTACTTATGGTTATCAATATCTCTGCTTGCTTTCATTTCATAGGAACTTTCATTGCTGACTCCTGGGAGATGTTATGGACATACAGGTGCACGGCTTGATACAGGTGCAGTTACTAGAGCGTCACACCCTGCACCAGTTCTATAATGGTGCTTTCACACAGTTTTGGTGAAGTTTTAACTGCGCTCCAATTAAACTGCCTTTATTACCAGCAAGCTTCTTTCAGTTGTCTAAATTGTTCCGAAAGGTGTTTCAAGTAAGTAATCAGTGACTGTGTGTGACGTCTTGTGGATACAAACACGTAGATTAATGACTTACTCTCCAAACAGTTTAGGTAAGTGCATAAAGCTTGCTGGCAATAAAGGCAGTTGAATTGGAGCGCAGTTAAAACTGCAGCAAAACTGCGCCGTGTGAAAGCCCCCTAACCCCTTAAACTGAAGGACTGAAAAGTACTTAAAGGGGTTGTCTCACTACATTGATTCATCTCACCTCAGTCCTGTTTTCTTGGTTTCATTTTGAATTCAGGGGGTGTTTACTGGATTCCACTAGGCTGCAGTATAAGCCAGGTCTGTAGCTATAGTAACCAGTGCTGACAGCCTATCATGAGAGATTAAACAGGTCTGTAGCTATAGCGACCTGAGGAGCTGATGCAGCCCATACAAGAGGGGATATCTATGAATAGGTAGGACACACGTTAATGGACATATATTGCAAAGTGACTTGTTTTTGCAAGATCTTTCATAAAAAGCAATCCCTGTAGTGAGACAACCCCTTTAATGACCAGCTAATTTTTGTAGCTTTTGCCTCTTTGTGTTTCAACGGTCATAACTTTTTTATCTTTTAAGTGACACAATGGTATGGGGCTTGTTTTGTGCGGGAGAAGTTATATTTTTTGGGGGGGGTGGGAGGGCAGCGCAGTTTGTTTACAAATACATTACTGCAGAATTTTTTTTTATAATTTTTTTACACCATTCACATTAAGATGGTTAGATTCTACAGGTTATTATGGTCGTTTGAACACCTAATATGTGTAGGTTTTCTATGTGTGCAATGTATGCACAATTATTTTTTATTAAATATTTATTTTTATTTTATTATTTTTATTTTTTCTACACTTTTTTTTTTTCAAATAAATCCCATGAAGGGATAACTGTTTTACATTTCTTTTTATACTAAGTAATGTATTAGCATATTCATATATGCTAATACATTACAATCTGTGTCAGTATGACCAGGGCCGGTACGACGGGTAGGCAGAGATAGGCGATCGCCTAGGGCGCCTACTCCTGCCTGTCACCAAGGGGCGCAGACAGGGGCCCCGAACCTCGCCGGGCTCCAGGCCGCTGTCGTGGGCCTGGAGCCCAGCGGTCTCTTTAGCTGTATGTGTTTCCGCACATACAGCTGAGGGCTTCTGCGGAGCAGAGAGCGAGCGCTCCCTGCTCCGCAGACAGTGTCGGACCGGCTCAGGGTCCGACACAGTGGGGCCGCCGCGGCCTGAGTGCCCCTATATCTATATACCTGCCTGAGAGTGGTGCCCCTATATCTATATACCTGCCTGAGAGTGCCCTTATATCTATATACCTGCCTGAGAGTGGTGCCCCTATATCTATATACCTGCCTGAGAGTGCCCCTATATCTATATACCTGCCTGAGAGTGACCCTATGTCTATATACCTGCCTGTTTTAAGTAACAATCATTAGTCTGGTAGATTTGCTCCATGTATAGGTGTATTATTTGGTGATTGTTATTTATAAGGTATTTCCTGTCACACATAGGAGAGCGATTTTGAAAACGCAAATTTGTCAGAGCTGATTTTCATTGTGCAGTGACTGCTGAGGAGATGGACAGGAGCTATGTGGAATATGCAGAAAACTAGTGACAAAACCTGGCGCAGGGGTGAGAGGAATTAGTGTGGGGGGGTGCAATTTTTTGGGGAATCAGGGGGGCGTCATTGGCTGTGCTTGCCGAGGGCCCCAAATGCCTTGTCCTGGCCCTGAGTATGACACAGGCAGCAGTCAAGGCAGCACAGTCTGCTTTGACTGCAGGCTTGTTACACAGACAGCCTCTAGTTTCCCAGGGTTGACTATTCAGACATTCCTAGGGCTCCATTGGGTCACTGGGAGTCCGGATCATCTGACAGAACAGGGGGAAAGCCCTTTGATTATGCTTCGGTCACTGACTGCGGCAATCAAAGGGTTAAGTGCTGGGGATTGGAGGTTTCTTCCACTTCCCAGCACTTGCAGAGACTGCTCTAGGAACAGAGCTGTGAAGTACAGCTCTGTTCCTAGTGTCGCTGGGAGCCACAAAACCCCTGTTCTGCAGCGATGCCAAAAGATGTCACTGCACACGAACGACTTGAAATGCCCACTGTCTTTTGGTTGTTAAGGGGTTAAACACAGTAATTGATCACTCACTTGTGACACCTTTTCAAACAATTTAGATAACTGAAAAGAGCTTGGCAGTTTAATTGCTGTGCAGTGCTGTTAGTAACAAAAAAAATAACCAAAACTGCACCATGTGAAAGCACCTTTAGGCCTCGTTCACACGGCTTATTTTGGCGCGGATTGGAGCCGTACTGCGCGCCGGATTTGCGCTGCAGTACGGCTCCAATCCGTCGCAGTAATTACGGTAATCCACCGTTCTCATAGATAACAGTGGATTCCGTCGCTTCTACCCGCTCGGCAAATCCGCCGGGCGGGGAGAAAGTGACATGCACATTATCCAGGTGCAATACACGCCGTGGATAATGAAAGTCTATGGGGCCGGCGGGCAGCGCCGCCGCCCCGCCTCCCGCCCCTTATTCAAGCCGGAATTGCGAGCGTAATCCGGATCGCAATTACGGCTTGAATAAGCCGTGTGAACATGGCCTTAGGGTGCTTTCACACGGTGCGTTTTTGTTGCATTTTTTATGCGTTTTTCAATGCGTTTTTTATGCAGGAAGGCACTGCAATTAATGCTGTACATTGCTGCACAAGAATCGCGGCAAAAATTGCGGTAAATTTGCGTTAAAATCGCGGTAATTCCCGCGATTTTTGTGCATCATTGTGCATCATTAATTGAAAAACGCATCAAAAACGCACAGTGTGAAAGCACCCTTAGGGTGCTGTCACACAGCGCAGTTTTGGTGCAGTTTTAACTGCTCCAATTAAACTGCCTTTATTACCAGCAAGCTTCTTTCACTTATCTTAACTGTTTGGAAAGTGAGTAATCAGTGTGTTTATAATCAGAAACTTCAAACACAGTAATTGATTACTTACTTGAAACACCTTTCTGAACACTTTAGACAACTGAAAGAAGCTTGCTGGTAATAAAGGCAGTTTAATTGGAGCACAGTTAAAACTGCACCAAAAAAGCACTGTGTGAAAGCAGCCTTAGGTCATGTCCCCACGGCACGGTTTTTCAGCCAGTTCTCGGTTTTGAAAACAAGCTGCAAACCGGCTGAAAAACTTTTACACAGACCTTAATGGAAAATCCATGCAGCGGTCCCCACTGCACGGATTTTCCGCCCGGCGTTTTTTCAGACTGACGGCAGTCCGAAGAACATAGAACATGTTCATTCTTCCGACCGGTTTTCGAACGCAATATGAACATGCCTATGTGTAGGGGGAGGGATTTTCTCCGCAAACCGCAGAGAAAAGCCAGCCCCCGGGGGCCGTGTGCACGGCACAAAAACAGGACAAATATCAGTTGGATAAACCAACCAGTATTTGTCCTCTGCCGTGTAAACGGCCCCTTATGTTTTTCATTAACCCTGCCCGCTTTAATTTCATAGGAACTTTCATTGCTTAGGGTATGTTCACACAGCTGATTTAGAGGCTGATTCTGAGGCAGATTCAGCGCTGTATCTGCCCTAAAAATTAGAGTCCAATCTGCCTGCAATCCGCCTTACATTCTTTCTAATAGAAAATCACCTCATTGTTCACATCACAATGATTTTCCTCAGTGCTGATTTCAGTGCTAAAAAAGAACTGACATGTCAATTCTTGAGGCAGATTCTGCACTAAATCCTCACCCCACATTATAGTATATAGGAGGCTGAAAATCGTCATCAAATCCACGTCCAAAATCTGCCCTTACAGGAGCTGATTTCAGATGAGGATTCAATGCCGATTCTGCGCTGAAAATCAGCCATGTGAACACATCCTTAGCCCCGGTTCACACGGCTTATTCAAGCCGGAATTGCGAGCCGGATTGCGCTCGCAATTCCGGCTTGAATAAGGGGCGGGGGCGCGGCCCGCCGGCCCCATAGACTTACAGTATCCACGGCGCGTGTTGCGCCTGGATAATGTGCATGTCAGTTTCTCCCCGCCCGGCGGATTCGCCGAGTGGGAAAGAGCGAGAGAATCCACTGTTCTCTATGAGAACTGTGGATTACCGTAAAGACTGCGATTGGCGCCGTACTGCAGCGCAAATCCGGCGCGCAGTATGGCGCCAATCCGCACCGAAATAAGCCGTGTGAACGGCCCCTTAGGCTCTGTCCACGCGACTGGTATTTCAAGTCAGATTCCGACTTCAAATGCTCGTTTGAAAGTAAATCATCCACATTGACCTAAATAGAAAATGCGTATTTTGACGGTCGGTTTTAAGAGTAAAAAAAATATTAAAACATGTTCATTATATTCCATGTGCAAAATGTACTATTGAGGTTAATGGGGACGGCTAAACACCTAGTGTAAAACACTTCAAAAAATGCATGCAAAACCCCATAGAAATGAATGGAACTTGTTTTCTGACTGTAAATCCGCTAGAAAAAAAGCACCAAAATCCACATGAAGTACTCGCTGAAAACACTTTTTTTTTTTCAACAGTAGAATCTGTTGAAAATATGACGAGTAAATTTTACTCATCGTCTGGACGTATCCTTATGTTCCAAAGATGTGATGGACAAACGGGTACACGGCTCCTTAAAGAGGTTGTCTCACTACATTGAGTCATGTTACCACAGTCCTGTTTTCTTGGTTTCACTTTGAATTCAGGGGCGTGTTTACTGGCTTCTACTAGGCTGCAGTAGAAGCCAGGTCTGTAGCTATAGCGACCAGCACTGGCAGCTCATCAGGAGAGATCAAACAGGTCTGTAGCTATATATTGCTGTCATTTCATTGCTTACTCCCCAGAGATGTGATGGACACACGGGTGCACCACTCATTAGGGCCCATTTAAATGGCAATGGACAAATACTGCTCGGGGAGGATCGGGACTGCTGCACGGGTTTTCCATAGAAGCCCCTTGTGCTCGTTTGCGGCTGGTTTTTCAGATGGTCTGCAAAACCGCAAACCGTCTGAAAAACCGGCCGAATACTCGTGCCGTGTGGACATGCCCTTACAGTTGCAGTTATTAGGCTATGTTCACACGGCTTAACTGCGGGACGTAATTACGCCCCACAATTCCGCCGTGTGGCCGGAGGCGGGGCGGGAGCGAGGGAGGGAGCGGGGGGCCGGCACTGCACCGGCCCATAGACTTGCATTACTAGCAGCACGTATACGCCGCTGGTAATTCACATGTCTATTATCTCCCCCCTCGGCGTATTCGCCGAGCAGGGAGAGAAGATGTAATCCATAGTTCTCTATGAGAACTGTGGATTACCGTAGTTACTGGGACGTATTCAGCCCGTAATTTGCACACTCCGACGCGTAATTACAGACTGAAAGTTTTAAGCCATGTGAACATAGCCTTAGAGCTTTGCACCACGCAGACAGCACTAAAATGGTGACAACACATGGCCATCTGGAAGTGACCCTCTGAGTGTAGAGTCAGATTCCCGCACACGGCTGCCTGGTCCCGTATCCTTATGTCTCCTGCGGCGAATGTGTCAAAAGCCCTAACATGATCCCCATTTCTCTCTTTCATACGTAAATCAAAAAGTAGCGGTGCGGCCCTCAAAGCCGAGCGAGGTGCATTTCACTGGGTTTGAGCAGGGAACTAAATACTTGATTTTGTAGCGGCACCTTCATCTTCCAGGGAGACTGTGGCCTATTTTTACACACTGGCACCGAATCACTGGCGCTACCTTTGTCTCCATTCTGCAGGAGACAGATCAAACCCAACGATTCCTCCATCGTCCTCTCTCTCCCGGAGAGTGCGGTGCGGCGCGGGGAATCTGTGACATGAAGACAGGGCTTTGAAAACCTCCAAAAGTGTTTTATTAAAAGAGTTCTAAAAACTGATTTAAAGTCAGTCGGATCCTCAGAAGGCAGCGCTGCCCCAGAAAGCCGCGGTAATAGGAACATGCCACTCTATGGGGTCATTTACCGGGGTTCTGAGCCTCTATGCAAAACACCAGAAGAAAAGAGCGGCCGCTCGTTACCGGCCATCCATCTCCCAGGCATGGAGCTGCTCAACACGACCTCCGCTGCCCGGTGACCATCTACCTGAGAACAGAACGTTCCTGCTCACAGGATCTGCTCCAGTAATGGGTGACGATGGTTGTGTGCGAAGACCAGAAGTAAAGCAAATGTGATAATGTAGCGCACCATGCTCCCCGACCGTCGGAAGACAGTGCAGTATTTTAACTTTGCCGCACAGCGGTTTTTGGCACGATTTTTGTGCAAGAAAGCATGGTCGGATTTCCCCCCGTACGATGAGGCTAAGGTTATGTCTACATAGCACAGGTTTTTGATCGGATTTTTGGTGGATTCAGTATTTAGAATCCGTAGAAAATCCAACTGTAAACTTGTGCCCTATAGATCGCAATGGAAAATCTGCGCTGTAGTCTACACAGCACAGATATTTTCTGAGCGGTTTTGAAATCCGCTGGATTCTGTCAGATCTTCTGCCCGTATTGCCGTCAGATTCCTGTACATTGAATGTATGGGGCCAACGGCAAATCCTAACATTGACAACGGCTTTTAGCGCAAACCCACGGCACAAACCGCAGCCCAGCGATGTTGAAATGTCGTCGGATTTTGGACGCTGTGTAGACATAACCTAAGAGAATCCGATGGGAATCCGGCGGAAAATAGAACATGTTCTATCTTCTGCTGGACGACAGCTCAGTAGAAAATCTGTGCTGTGTAGACTACAGCACGGATTTTCTATAGAGGTCTACACAGCACAGTCAGATTCAATATTTAGAATCTGCCGAAAATCCGTGTCTGTGCTGTGTAGACATGGCGTAAGGAGAGGGAGACTGCAGGACACGTGTACATAATCTATAGCTCCCTGTTATCAGCCACCTCAGACTAAGGACAGGAATACTGCAGGACACTTGTATATAATCTACAGCTCCCTGTTATCAACCACCTCAGATGAGAGAGGGGGCATCTTCACACTTACCTTCTGAATAGCCATTTTTGGTAAAAAAAACAAAACAAAAAAAAAAACTGCATGCTTTAACGTTCATGTTCACACAAAAGAAGTGTGTATTAGTAAAAGCCTTTACTGACCTGTTATTTTCCGATGTTAAAAACCCCATCAAAAGTGCAAAAAAAGTACTACAAAAAACAAAGCAAAATCTGTAGTGCGTTTTATACAGTTATCATTATCACGTCCTACTTCTGTTGGCAGGGTGTGGCTCATGAAGGAAGTCAGGTATGATGAGCTGGCTTGGTGGTAATATAAGGTGTGTAATAGGCTGTCTGCACACATACTGTATACATCATAAACTGCATGCTTTTAGGCTTCATGCATTTTTTCACTGTGGTCCGTGGTACTACCCACTTTCCATACAGCACTCTCGCTCCTACTGAATCACCACTGCCTGCATCTTGCTGCTATCTGTGCCTCCACGCTCCTTCCCCATGTGATACCACTTCCACCTCCTCTGGATTAAAGGAGTTGTTTCACTACGATGATTCATCTTACCTCAGTCCTGTTTTCTTGGTTTCACTTTGAATTCAGGGGTGTGTTTACTGGCTTCCACTAGGCTGCAGTAAGAGCCAGGTCTGTAGCTATATTGACCAGTGCTGGAAGCCTATCAGGAGAGATCAAACAGGTCTGTAGCTATAGCGACCTGAGGAGCTGATGCAGCCTATACAAGAGGAGATATCTAGGAATAGGTAGGACACTGTTAATGGACACACATAGCAAAGTGACTTGTTTTTGCAAGATCTTTAACATAAAAAGCAGCAATCCTTGTAGCAAGACAACCCCTTTAAGGTTTATTTACTAAACCGAAACATCACATCTCAAGTCACATCTACATCTTATGCCTCTGACCATTGCTGAATTGGAAGGTTATTGCCTACAAGCATTGCGATACCAGGACATGATCAAATACATGATTTCTTCAAGTTAAAATTGTGTGCCGTGGACTTTATAGATACGATTAGGATTGCAATATCCTTTCCTCTGGCAACAACATAATGTATCGACCCTAATGCTGGACATTCTCTAATAACTTGATGTATTATGATGTATTTTGTGATCCAAAAAATGTGGAAAAACACTGCGAGAAATGCATTTTTGGTGCAGAAAAAAAAAACCGGGGGTGTCTATCAAGAGCAAAATGCCACGAAGTGCATGAGAAAACCCTCCACCTACAGAATGCGTTGTCTTGAAACAGAGCGAGAAAAAAAAAAATTACAAAGAACAAAGCAACGTCTGTGGTGTATTTTATACAGCATGCTTATAGTCACGTCTCATTATTATAACAACTTCCTACATGGCTCAAGAAGAAAGTCACATGTGGTGAGCTGACTTGGTGGGTACATAAAGTGTGCGATAGGCTGTTTGCACACATATCCCTCGTTGCTGTCATGGGTAAGGGTGCTTTCACACGGTGCGTGTTTGATGTGTTTTTTGTGCAGGAAGGAAACAGCAATTAATCTGTACGTTGCTGCACAAAAATCGCGGTAAAATCACGATTTTTACCGCAATTTTTGACGGTTTTTTTTGTGCAGCAACATACAGCATTAATTGCTGTGACTTCCTGCACAAAAAACACATAACAAATGCACCGTGTGAAAGCACCCTTAGCTGCGCTCCAATTAAACTACCTTGTTTACCAGCAAGCTTCTTCCAGTTGTCTAACTTATTTGAAAATGTGTTTCAAAATAAGTAATCAATTACAGTGTGTGAAGTCTTGTGGATTACTAACACACTGATTACTCACTTTCCAAACAGTTTAGAGAAGTGAAAGAAGCTTGCTGGTAATAAAGGCAGTTTATCTGGAGCACAGTTAAAACTGCACCAAAACTGCGCTGTGTGAAAGCTCCCTAAAACAGGCAATTTATCAGATCTGCAAAAGGGGAGGATTATGGCTTTCGGGCCAAGGGTGGCAGTTTCTCTTCTCCTTTATAAATCAAATTATAATTCTTCACACTGTCATATTTTATTGTGTGGAGGTAAAATTGCGTTTACAATAAACTGAGATTTAAAGGTGAAATCATCCCCAGGAGTCTGAACCTGAAATGTTGTAAAATCTGTACCATGCTACAGAGCCCTGGACCGCAACATGACAGGTGAATGGCACTGCCCCTTTAAATGTGGTCTCAATGGCATCCCCTGTAATAAAGCCATTATATGGAGACATTACCGAGCAGAGAACAGGCCAGGATTGGGAAGAAAATTAAAACGGCTCCTTCTCATCATCCCATTAAGAGAATGTTTTACTTCAGATCATTAAATATGTATATCTTATTACACGCCTTGTTAGAGTATTGAGCTTCATTGACTGATAATAAATTCTGGGCCTCATCTTGGCTATAAAGTTATCAGGAGGTGATGAGAGCTCAATAAGGCAGCCATGCACATAATACCCCAGGAGCTTCAAAAAGATCATTACCTTATATGTCAAAATTAAAGTGAAATACGCCTTATTAACGCTGGTTCCGGGTGCGCGCGCGCTAAATTCTGTGATGCCCAAAACAATGCAAGGAAATGGCAGTTTTATGGGACATGTGCACCGCCCGGAGGATGCTATTCGGAGGAGTAATTGGCTGTATTCATTTCTTCTGGTCTTTAGCCTCTCAGTAAGCTCTGACCAAATTCTTCAGCTTGTTAATAAATTTTAACATAGATTTTGCCTGATGTTCAGGGGAACAGTGCCATTCTGTGATCCCCTCTATAGATATCATGAGCAAAGAATGGATTAGGAAGGAAATATAGAGAGATTCATGTTTAATCGGGGGCGTACCCTATCCTTGGTGTCCGCCCATGCGTGGCACCGCCCATGCACTCAAGTCCCACCCCCAAGGAGCTGCCCTATGGCAATTCTTCCTATTAGACTATACCCACCATCCCAATGCAGCCAGTCATATTAGCAGAGGATTTGCGTTGCTATCAGTTGGAAAGAATTGTTCATATCTGAGGTTGGACCAAGCTGGGCCGTTTATGTGTGACAAGATGATATCATGGATGCTGGAGCCAATTTAGCTTCTACAATAAATTGCAATACAATTCTGTAAATCCCACTCAGTGCCCCTTCCCTCCCCAGTTAAAAAAAAAAGACAAGAAGCGGTATCCATTCTTTTATATTTCCTATCCCATAAGAAGAAGGTCAGGGCCATTTACACTTCCCTGGCGAGGACACTTTCTTGCGGCTCCTATCGTGTTGGCCGGCGCTCTGATCAATTGTGTGTATCAAGTTTTAAGTGAAACTTAAACCGACCGTGCTCCCCCCTCCCCGGCAACACATCTTTCATCACATCACTTCCTCCAGACAAACAAGGTGACGAGCGTTCAGGGCCACGCGGATCGATACTGGGACAGAGATCAGCGGCAGGAAAACCAATCGCAGATCAGATTAAACCTGACTCTCGGAGTAGTGCAATACAATTGTCGAGAAAAATCTGATGGAGAAAGTGAGAATAACAGGAGGCGAGGAGATGACGGCTAATGCGCGGCGGCCTCGGACGGTTTAATCTGTGACAGGCGAGGATTTGCTGAGCGCTATTATCAGGCCTCTCCGTCTGATAAAGGCTCCGTCTAATCTGTGCGCTGAGCTATTGGACTAATGCATTAGTGGCACAAGGTCTGTCGGAGAAGGTGATGGCGGCAGAACAATGGCCGAGGAAGGGGAGGGGGCGCAATCTTATTGCATCTATCAGCCTGTCTATAAGATTATACATTCATCCTCATGTGAAGTATAAGAAGCTTCTGACAAATGTCCGGGCAGAATCCACAGGATGATTCCTATCCGATCTCGCGGCTGTAAACCGGTGATGACAGGGGTATTTCGTGTAAATAATAATCATCATATAATAAATGGTTCTGCTGGCTGTCAGTGAATGGAGGTATTATTCTTTACAGCAGAGGTTGGACACCAATCCGGACCCACTCAACACACCTGATCCACTGTAACAAACGATGCACCGCTATCAGCTGGACATGATCGGAACCAGTTGTTTTGCTGTAAATATAAATGTATCGAGCCACTGACAGCAAGCAGAGATCTTGGTGTAGAATTCAACAGAATTTTTAGAGGCCTGGTGTGATGGCCTCTTCCTTACTCTCCAGTTCAGAGCTCACCTGTCTGACAGTCTGGTTGCTCTGGATTCCTCCAAAATGTGGCCCTAGCAACCAGTCTGTCTCTGTCATGATTGTGCCCGACAGACCCCCAGCTTTGAGCTCTGGTCGCCGGTCACGGCCGTTGCAACAAAAACCGCGGTTTCGACCGTAGTTTATATTTGTTTTCACCAATGTGAACACTGTCATACTCTCTCTGTTAATTGATTCCTGGCCACCACCCATAGTCTGTGTCCTCCAGCACTCGGCTAGGTCACTTATTTCCTTGCAAGTCTTTTTGATTGACAGCCTTGTAGTCCAACCCGCACGTTTGTTGCTTCCACCTATCACCTCTGTTCTTTATTCTCTGGTCTGTCATAAAAGGGTTCCTGTGCATTTTCTCTTGCCTGTTTATACTGGTTACCTTTTGTGCCTGTAAGCTAGCCTGTTACTCTTTCTTGCTTTACCTGTTACCAGTCCTTGGCTATACTAACCGACTATTCCTCTGCTTAAAGGGGTTGTCTCACAACAAGGATTGCTTTTTATGTTAAAGGTCTTGCAAAAACAAGTCACTTTGCGATATGTGTCCATTAATAGTGTCCTACCTATTCCTTGATATCCCCTCTTGTATGGGCTGCATCAGCTCCTCAGGTTACTATAGCTACAGACCTGTTTAGTCTCTCCTGATAGGCTGCCAGCACTGGTCGCTATAGCTACAGACCTGGCTTCTACTGCAGCCTAGTGGAAGCCAGTAAACACGCCCCTCAATTCCAAATGAAACCAAGAAAACAGGACTGAGGTAAGATGAATCAATGTAGTGAGACAACCCTTTTAAGTGATTCTGTACTGCTTCTCCTGACTGTTGCTGATCTGGCTAGTTTGACCTTCCGTAATTGTGTTTAGTGTTAGTTGTGTCTGCGTCTTGTGTATTCACCTACTTAGTGTATCTTGCAGTTTTTGGTTGGAACCGACCTGTTAAGGAGTTGGACACCCCCAAAAGGCAGGGACAGTGGTTGGGAACAGCGTCAGGGCCTCACAGCTGGTGTCTACTCATGTGCCCCTGACTGGTTCCTCTCAGTCTCAGATGATTGAGGCCCTACAACCATGGATTGATCATTTTTGGACTTGCCGAGTACGTAAAGGGTTGTCTCATTACATCGAGTCATCTCACCTCAGTCTTGTTTTCTTGGTTTCACTTTGAATTCGGGGGCGTGTTTACTGGCTTCCACTAGGCTGCAGTAGAGGCCAGGTCTGTAGCTATAGCAACCAGTGCTGACAGCCTGTCAGGAGAGATCAAACAGGTCTGTAGCTATACCGACCTGAGGTGCTGAAGCAGTCCATACAAGAGGGGATATCTAGGAATAGGTAGGGCACTGTTAATAGACTTATATTGCAAAGTGACTTGTTTTTGCAAGATCTTTAACATAAAAAGCAATCCTTGTAGTGAGACAACCCCTTTAAGAGGGATACTCCACATGATTTAATACCCTCCACCCAAGATGAGGAACTGGTGGGAGGCCAATAAGTGGAAAATCCTTGTGTTTGACCTCGATCAGTTCAGAAAAACCATCACCTGAAAATGTCTGTGAAATTCTGTGCTCAACTTTTAAAACCTTTCCTGCACATTGACCTTTTGCATTGAGCAATGCTCATATGATACACGGATGAGTAAATAGCTCAGGGAATATAAGGACCGGCTACGGCGAAACACGAGAGTGCGACGAAGTAACGGAGGTTAATAAACAAACCTGTGGCTATGGCGGCCGCGCCAGAACTCGAGGTGGAATTGGGTTAAATTCGGCCTGTGAGCTTCTGGAACCAAGATGTTGTCAAGTGAATGAATGAGATTTCAGGGAGATGTACGGCCGGAGCGGCGAGTGACTCCACCGTCAATTCTGCAATTCCTGACCTCCGCCCCTCATCAACTGAAGAAAAGGGAGGAGAAGCGGACCGGAGTGGATGGCAGAATGGGGACACCATATTCCTTATTTCCAAGAGGCTTCGGTATCGATCTCTCCGTGCAGTCAGTGTCTTATGAGGTTATTCTGATCGATAGGAGCAGAAGAGAGAGGATAGGACACGGTCACACAATGGGCGCTCTCATGGAACACCGGCTTCTCAATTTAGCAGTGGATGATCTTAAAAGTAACATCAGTCGGTTACACGTAGCTCATCCTGCGCTTGGTGTGCTCAGATCAGTCCTGTACGCAGGGTCAGAGTCCCCGGGGACAGTGATAAATGAGTGATACCATGAACAGTATAAAGCAGAGGGACACACTTCTATTCCGTGATCAGCCATAACATTAAAACCAATATATGCCTAATATTGTGTAGGATGTCCTCATGCCACCAAAACCGCTCTCGCCCATCAAAGCATCCGACGGTGAAGTTAGCGGTCGATCCTTTAGGATCACACGTTCACACGGCTGATTTTGACGCTGTTTTCGGAGCATTTCCGTGCCCTAAACGCTGTCAAAAAAGCCTCCATAACGCCCCCTGTTCATTTTCATTGATTCCTATGTAAAGCAGCGTTGTAGTTCACACACAATGAGGTTTTTATGCGCCTCTTCTTTGGAAGCTGTTTTGGGCGCTGAAAAAGAAGTGTCATGTCAATTCTTGAAGCATTTCCAATGCAGAAAATCTCCACAGGAATCAATGAAGAGCTTCAAAATCTCGTCCAAAACCTCTGCGCATCTTTAAGATGTGTTTTCTTGACACCTTTCGGGTAAC
This sequence comes from Phyllomedusa bahiana, assembly GCA_025379985.1. Lineage (NCBI taxonomy): Eukaryota > Metazoa > Chordata > Amphibia > Anura > Hylidae > Phyllomedusa > Phyllomedusa bahiana. The sequence continues at coordinate 176,028 of JAODAL010000289.1, read as the reverse complement.
GACGCGTTTTCTCCCTGGCTATTAATTTGTATGGGTGTATCAGAAAGAAAATAGTGATGGAAAATTTTGTCCGAAACCTGATCAAAAACTCATCTGAAACAGCGCAGCAAAATCTCGACGGAAACCACGCGTAGAAAACCTGATCAAAACCTCGTCAAAACTTGTCTGAAAAGGCACTTTTGATTTCTACGCCGAAAATTCTACATCTAAATCAGCCTGTGAACATACCCTCAGCCTTGTGAGGTGCGGCCTTCATGCTTCCAACCTGTTTTCCAGCACATCCCACAGTCGACTTACGCCTCGTTCACACGGCTTATTTCAGAACGTATTTACAACGGATTGCCGATGTAAATACGTTCTGAAATCAGTTGAAAATCAGTTGCAAATAAGTGTCACTAAGTGTGGGAAGTATTTGTAACTGATTTCCCGACGGATTCACCATCTACAATCATTGTGGTGGATGAACGTCCGGAAATAATTGACATGTCAATTGTTTTTCCGTCCGGATTGCCGTAGTCAATCCGCGGCGGCAATCCGGCACGGAAATACGCGTCGTGTGAACGACGAGCCGTATTTTATATTGAAATCAATAGAAAATAGGCTGTGACTTATTTTGGACGGATTTGCCGACGGATTGACGATCGTCAATCCGTCGGCAAATACGCGGCGAAATAAGCCGTGTGAACGAGGCCTTACACTGTTCCGACTTACATCTGTCCCCGAGTTACAAACGGAGACTTATGAGGCATGCTGGCACTTGTCGTTCAACAGCTACTATCTGCCGTGGAACATGGAACTACAAGTTCCAGCATACCACAGCAGCACATGAGGTGAAAATTAGAGATTGAACAGGTCTGTAGCTATAGCGACCTGAGCTGTTGCAGCCCATACATGAGGGGATATCTCAGAATAGGTAGGACACTGTTAATGGACACATGTTGCAAAGTGACTTGTTTCTGCAAGATCTTTAACATAAAAAGCAATCCTTGTAGTGAGACCACCCCTTTAAGTCACTGTCCTGCTGATAGAGACTATTGCCTTTAGGAAATAGCGCTGCCATGAAGAGAACTTGGTTTCTACAATATATAGGTAGATTATGCCAGGACCTAAGGTTTCCCTGCAGAACATTGCCCATCTCACTGCCTCCGCCGGCTTGTCTTCTTCCCATAGCACATCCTGGTGCCATCTCTTCCTCCGGTAAATAACGTACAATCACCCAGATATCCACAGGAAGCAATGGAAAATAGGATTTATCAGATCAGGCCACATTCTTCCATGGCTTAATGGTCCAGGTCTGACCTCCACATGGCCATTATAGGTGCTTTCAGCAGTGGATAGGGGTCAGCTACAGGCAAGCTGTGATGCATATACAACCCTAGTGGCAGTGCGTAATAATGACCAAGAGAAGCTGATTATAAAGTTGAAATAAGAAAGTGAGAAGATGGGAATTTATCTGAACGTCAATGAGTCCAAGACCAAAAAACAAGTCCACATAAAGATCAACAAGGAAGAAACAGAAATGGTTGACAGCTTAATTTTTCTTGGATCCCTCATTGATTTTAATGGTGGATCGACAGCAGAGATCAAGTGTCGATTGGCACTGGGATATGCAGCCATGGTGAGCATGAACCAAACATGGCAGTGCAAGGCTACCCGACTCGCCACCAAACTAAGACTGATCGCTGCCACTGTCTTCCCAATCACAACATATGGCTGTGAGACATGGATACTCACAAAAGCAGACAGGAAAAATCAATGCTTTTGACCTGTGTGGTGCTGGAGAAGACTTCCATGGACAGCTAGCATCAGCAACAAGGATGTTCTTCCTCGTATAAACCCAAAATTGACCCTGGAAGGATGTTCACCAGACGGAAACTGATCTTTTTTGATCATGTGATGAGGACGAATTCACCAGAAAAGCAGATTCTACTCAGGATGGTTAATGGTGAAAAACAACAGGGGAGACCAAAGGCCCGATGGATGGTTGTCATCAAGAGTGGCGCAGGAATGAGCATCAGGCAACTAAAAGTAGCTGTGGAAAACACGGGAGCATGACGAGAACTGGCCTACACCATATCCAAGGGTCGAAATGACTTAAAGGGGTTTTAACGTTTCATCATTTGGCAGCCGTGTAACGGTCGGGCGTTGACAAACGTATGCCGAAGCACTGACTGCAGATATCCAGGTGTGGATCCTCAGGGCCCACCGCAGGCACAGATGGCAGATGCCGGCGGTGGGTAGCCGAAGTGCAGGTCTGGGTACTGGAGGCTGATAAACGGATGCTGCAGTAAACATAAGACAGAGTCCCAGACAGGTGCCAGAATATATTTAGCAGCAGGTACAGCAGCAGATGTACAACAGGTAAGGGGTCAAGCTCTAGTGCAGAAGATAACAACGAACTGACAAAGAGTACAGGTAGGAGGTTCCTTAAGTAGCCAGGGGTCAGAGGTTACAGAGCAGGAACAGGAAGACTGTCTCAATAAATGCAGTGCAGTGACGCGCGCGTGCCCCTAGAGGGAGCAGGTGTGCGCACAGGACGCCAGGGAGCTGGAGGAAGCAGAGATGGTGAGGCTTCAGCAGTGGAAGGAGCCAGGACAGGTGCGTGCAGAGAACCAGGGACATCAAGGGATGTCGCAGCAGCGGCCAGGACATGAGAGACACGGGCACGCCGACGGTCCGTGGCGTGAACCGTGACAAGCCGCTTATACTGGTTGCTAAAGAGACCTTTTCCCGCCTTCTCTGGATCATCCAGATGGTCATTGGTGAACTTCAAACGGGCCTGGACATGTGCTGGTGTGAGCAGGGGGACCTGCAGGATTTTAATCCATGATGGTGCAGTGTGTTACTAACTGTAGTCTTTAAGACTGTGGTCCCAGCTCTCTTCAGGTCATTGACCAGGTCCTGCCGTGTAGTTCTGGGCTGATCCCTCACCTTTCTCATGATCATTGAGGCTCCACGAGGTGAGATCTTGCATGGAGCCCCAGACCGAGGGAGATTGACTGTTATCTTGAACTTCTTCCATTTTCTAATAATTGCGCCAACAGTTGTTGCCTTCTCACCAAGCTGCTTCCCTATTGTCCTATAGCCCATCCCAGCCTTGTGCAGGTCTACAATTTTCTCCCTGGTGTCCAAAGACAACTCTTTGGTCTTGGCCATGGTGGAGAGGTTGGAGTGTGATTGATTGAGTGTGGAAAGATGTCTTATACACAGGTAATGAGTTCAAACAGGTGCAATTAATACAGGTAATGAGCGCAGAGGAGGAGGGCTTCTTAATGAAAAACGAACAGGTCTGTGAGAGCCAGAATTCTTGCTGGTTGGTAGGTGATCAAATACGTATTTCATGCAATAAAATGCTAATTAATTATTTAAAAATCAAACAGAAGTTACTTTTTTAATAACAAAAAAAAGTTACAGAACTCTCCAACCTTTGTAGATGGGAAAATCACCAGTGTAAAACATACAGTGCCTTGTGAAAGTATTCTGCCCCCTTGAACTTTTCAACCTTTTGCCACATTTCAGGCTTCAAACATAAAGATATAAAATTGTAATTTTTTTTGTAAAGAATCAACAAGTGGAACAAAATTTATTGGATATTTTAAAGTTTTGTAAAAAAAATAAAAAACTGAAAAGTGGAGGGTGCAATATTATTCAGCCCCCTTAAAGGGGTTGTCTCACTACAAGGATTGCTTTTTATGTTAAAGATCTTGCAAAAACAAGTCACTTTCCAATATGTGTCCATTAACAGTGTCCTACCTATTCTGGGATATCCCCTCTTGTATGGGCTGCATCAGCTCCTCAGGTTGCTATAGCTACAGACCTGTTTGATCTCTCTTCATAGGCTGCCAGTACTGGTCGTTATAACTACAGAACTGGCTTCTACTGCAGCCTAGTAGAAGCCAATAAACACGCCCCTGAATTCAAAGTGTAACCAAGAAAACAGGACTGAGGTGAGATGAATCAATGTAGTGAGACAACCCCTTTAAGTTAATACTTCGTAGCGCCACCTTTTGCTGCGATTACAGCTGCAAGTCACTTGGGGTGTGTCTCTATCAGTTTTGCACATTGAGAGACTGAAATTCTTGCCCATTCTTCCTTGGCGCACAGCTGGAGCTCAGTGAGGTTGGATAGATAGTCTCCATCCATCTCTACAGAGAAATCACAAATATAAACACCGGAAGGCTAAATACCACCATTACCTGGACAACAATAACTGGCGACGTTGCTGGCCGCATCATTGCCTATAACTAATGGACATCAGCCATACACCACTAATCAAATGAGTTAAAGACAAAGGGGGAAAAAAGCAAATTGATTAGATCCTCAATAATCTGGAGACGTGACAAGGTCATCCATCGTTACACCTCACACCCCATGAAAAACTCAGACTGAACTCAGGACTCAGACACTTTGGGCGACATGTATGAACAGGGCTGCGCCAGATATCTGCCATCTTTTCAGCCTGGTACCAGGTGCATCCCCGTTCATACATTTTTAAATAGAGGCGGGCGCACTCGAACCATAGGAAAGCTACATATTTATAGCTTCACTACGGCATTTCTAGGTATTAAATAAAAGGGGTTTAATCGCTACAAAGATCATGTCTCAGATTATGTGGACAGTAAAAATAAGCAGTTTTGCAATTGGGTTGCATTACCTCAGTCACTTGGTTTAGAAGATTATGAGCTTTTCTGTAAATCTGTATTCTATTTCTGCTGCTGCTGGTCGGGACATCCCGCCTGGCCGGATCCCGCCCCCCTAGACACGCCCCCTGCACTGTGATTGGCTGGCTCACATTTCATTCAGCCTGTTGGGATACGCCCCAGACAGGAAACACCCCGGCCACGCCCCCCTGCGCTGTGATTGGCTGCCTGCACACTCTGTGTTTACTCCCCTCTGAGCTGTTAAAATCGATAGTGAAACCAAGGTCTGCTGGCTGTATACTCATCTCCCAGCTCTAGGGTGAATGATCTGGGCAATTACTGCCTGTTTAAGTCACAGATCCCCTCATATAACAGAGTCTTATAGAGTCTCCTGCCTGTTAACAGGGGGAGAGAAGGCTAGGAGGGCAGTGTGCATTGCTCCATATAACCCAGTCTGCTCCAAATAACCCAGAGGGGAAGGGGGGGCACTGTACACTCCTCACATGTCTCATCAGTTCAGGCTCTGTGTATAGCTGCATATACCACAGTCATACAGTCTCCTGTCTGGTAACAGAAGGGGAGGAGGGATGGGGCAGTGTGCACTCCTCACATGTCTCATCTATGTGTATAACTGCATATAGCACAGCAAGGAGCTTGTGGAGCCTGAAGGCTGCAGACATAAGAAGCATGCAGGAGGCTACAGAGATGTTATATCCAGACAACCTTCTGCATCCCCTGTTTCATACAAAATGATGATGTCACAGTGACACGCCTCCTGGGAGGAGAGACACGCCTGCTGAGAGGAGAGACACCCCTGCTGAGAGAAGAGACTCGCCCCTGGATTTCAAATTCAATCTCAGAGAATTAGCTGAAGAGCATGAACAGTTCAAACGATAAAACTCCTTGAAATATTAAATAGTAAAACTTCAAATCACCTCTTTCTTACAAATAAAAAATACATAAAAGTTACACATATTTGGTATCGCCGCATCCGTAAAAGTCTGATCTATTAAAATATAGCCTGTCCTATATATTTGCCGGAATAATTTCAAACCGCAGAATACGGATAACACTTCATTTATACTGAAGAGTGAACACCATAAAAACAAAACATGGCACAAGGTTTTTCACATTTCACCCCATTTGAAAAAAATAAAAATCGGTTTCCTAGTATATTTTATGGTATGGTCAATTGCACCATTAAAAAGTAAATTTTGTCCTGCAAAAAAAACAAGCCCTCATATGTCTCTATAGATGGAAAAATAAAAAAGTTATTGCTCTTGAAAGGCGGGGAGGAAAAAAACAGAGTCATATTGTTATGACTGGCTGTCAGAAAGGGGTTAAACTAAAATGTGTCCTGTAATTAGCATCACATGTGTCTTCAAACTTGTAATTAGTCAGTCTACCTATTCGAAGGGTGAAAATTAGTCACTGTGCTGTTTGGTATTATGGTGTATACGACACTGAACATGAACCAAATTAAGCTAAGCTTGACGTTCCCGTTACTACAGTTGCACGTTTTATTCAGAAATGTAATTTCTATAGGACTGTAGCCAACCTCCCTGAACATGACCACAAAAGGAAAATTGATGAGAAATTGAAGAGACAAATAATACGAATGGCAACTAAAGAGCCCAGAACAACTGCCAAAGAGATTAAAGGTGAACTCCAAGGTCAAGGTACATCAGCGCATCCGATCGCAACATCCATCGCTGTCTTTGCCAAAGTGGACTTAATGTAAGATGGCCAAAGAGGAAACCATTGTTGAAAGCAAATCATAAAAAAAGCAAAACTGGAATTTGCAGAAATGCATACTGACAAGCCACAAAGCCTCTACGAAAATGTTCTTTGGAAAGAGAAGACAAAACTGGAGCTTTTTGGCAACTCACATCAGCTCTACATTCACAGACGCAAAAATGAAGAATACAAAGAAAGGAACATTGTACCTAAAGTGAAATATGGAGGAGGCTTGGTTATGTTTTAGGCTATGGCTACACTGCAGAGCATTACGATCATATTTTTGGCGCTTTTAGGATTGTAAAAGCTCTGAAAATACGATCATTTCTGCAGCTCTATAGACTACAATAGAAAAGACGAGCTGTAGTCTCCACAGCTTTCAAAACCTGCAGTCTGAGAAGGCACCTTCATACCTGAGGCAGCTGGAGCCACTAATGAGTAGTTGGTCAGAATACCTATGGACAGGTGCAGAGGTCTCATAGAAAGTTATAGAAATCACTTTTTTTAAATTGCTTGTTGAACCACAATTCAAAAGCAATGTCTGATTTTCATAAGTTTATTTTCAGTAAATTTACATTTATTATTACTTTTGTCAGTTTCAAGTTATTTTAGTGACCATTGTGGGTTTTTCTTTTTACCAACAATTGTTCACGAGTCAGGCCGGCTGTTCACGAGTTGGTTAAGTAGTTAAAGGTTTCTGTCAGAGGTGTAACTGCAGCCATAAGAGAACAGATATGTCAAATAAGCAGCCTACTAAACTTTTCTAACCAGAAGATAAGGACTTTCGGTCTTGAGAATGAGTTCAATAGTAATGATGAATACTCATCACACATCTCTCTGCTGCTCCGCAGATCGTCCGCTGCCTTGATGAAAATCTGCTTACCCTTAATGAACAATCCGGCTAATTACCCCGCATTCTTTCACTGGGTCATGGAATGCTACAGCGTCACAAGGGTTAACAGTCGGCGGCTCAGGGGTCTTCGCTGCTCGCTGTATGTCAAACAGAAGGACATTTGCCTGCGCGTCTCAGCAGCATCAGCCTTGGGGCACAATCCACCTACATCCAATCTTTAGTCGGATACACATGTTTCCTTTCCAGCAGCGGATTATTTGTTATCATCAAATTACCGCTCTGATAAGATGGACTGGATGTGATAGCGCTGTCCCCCCCCCCCCTGCCCCGGGAACATCAGGCAAAGCGTTCATACAGTGAACAGGCAGCGCTAGTTTATTCAAATGTCAGCAGGAGGAGGCGATTACAGAGGGAAGAAACAGATAGCCCCCGGCTGCCATGTTCTCTGCCATCTGTCTTGACAGTAAGTGACAGCTCTGGCCTCGCAGGAGACTGGCAGGGGAGCACCTGCGTCAGATGAGCGCCGTCTGAGGACGATGTCAAGATGCCCGCTTCTGAATATCTATGGACCAGCAGCACCACCGATGGCAGATCTCCCATGCTGCATCAACGCTGGTCATACGCCAAAAAATGCACAGTCAGCGACCATTGCTGGGGTGGCAGAGGTTGATATTGTCTTGCAAATGCCTGCATTGGCTGCGGCTATACACAGGTATCACCCCTCGTCCACTGAAATCACCCACACTTAGTGCCATATGTATGAAAACTGTCTAGGTCTAAAACTCACTTTATTGCCCGTAGCAACCAATCAGAGCTCATAGCAACCAATCAGAGCGCCCCTTTCGTTTTTCCAGAGCACTATATGAAATAAGAGGGGCGCTCTGATTGGTTACTATGAGCTCTGACTGGTTGCTACGGGCAATAAAGTGAGTTTTAGACCTAGACAGTTTTCATACATGTGGCCCTTAGTGACTAGAATGCAATTTTATTGCATAATAGTTTTTTATCCCGATCACTGCTAGAGAGATGTTTCAGTGGTGGATGATGCGGCCTCAGCTGATTTGTTGTGACATGCAATGACTTTGTGTTTTAATTTCTTAGCATTTTTAGGATCTCTGCTTGCGATCAGGAAATGAAAACATTCGAAGGCTGAAAACCCGCACACACCCAATACTTCTCACTCCGCTGAGCGTTTGTAACATGTAGACAATCTTCTGAGAGGTGAAGGCAGCAGCAGCAGTAGGCATACCTCCCAACTGTCCCTATTTGGGAGGGACAGTCCCTATTTTTAACCCTTGTCCCTCTCAGTGCTGTAAATGTCCCTCTTTTTCATTGGGGAAATAGATTTTCAACAATAAACCGACTCTCTTGCTTTACAAAGTATCTGATTGCTTCCTCGCTGTGTATCACATAACAACTTCCTTAATATTTCATCATTGGCTACAGTGCAATCCTGAAAATGTCTCCCTTTTTGGCAATCTAAAAAGTTGGCATGTACGTATTTGGGCGTGGTTAGAGGCGTGCCTTTGTGTGATGTCACATGTTTGGGTGTGGTTGGAGGCGTGGCCTAATCTGTCCCTCTTTGCAAAATCTAAAAGTTGGGAGGTATGGCAGTAGGAATCGCTCCCCTCTCCTTATCATTTGTTATAATGTATCAGGATAACTTGGACAATTCAGGAAGACAACTCTGCAGTGTCAGACAAGAGTGCCTGGGGCCCCAGAGTGGAGCTGATTCTTAGGCTATGTTCACACGGCTTAATTGCGGGGCGTAATTACGCCATGTGGACGGGGGCGGGAGCGGGGGGCCGGCACCTCGCCGTCCCATAGACTATCATTACTAGCGGCGCGTATACACCGCTAGTAAATGACATGTCACTTATCTCCCCCCGCGGCGGATTCGCCGAGCAGGGAGAGGAGACGTAATCCATAGTTCTCTATGAGAACTGTGGATTACCGTAATGACTGGGACGTATTTCAGTCCGTAATTACGCGCCGTAGTGCGCGAATTACGGCTGGAATACGTCCCATTTTAAGCCGTGTGAACATAGCCTTAGGGTATGTTCACACAGCGTAATTACGGCGCACATTTCTGCCCTAATACGGGCGCCGAAATTACGGTAATTCTTAGCTCTCAGAGAACTATGAATTATGGCTCGTCTCCCCCGGCGTACAATACGATCGTATTGTACACCTGGGGTGGGGCGTGACATATCACTTCTTTGCAGCACTTACGTGCTGCTGATAATAGAAGTAAATGGGGCTGACCGGGGACCCCCTATCCTTGGAAGTACTCGCTGATCAGCGCATGCTTTCAAAACACACGGCGTATTGCGGCGCGTAAAGGACGCGCCGCAATACGCCGTGTGAACATACCCTTAGGGCCCACCAGTGGAGCTGATTATTGGGGCTCCCCAGTGGAGTTGACTCTTTGGGCCCCACCATTGGAGCTGATTCTTGGGGCCCACCAGGAGAGTTGAGTCTTGGGCCTCACCAGTAGAGTTGAATCTTAAGGCCCACCAGTGGAATTGATTTTTGGGGCTCACCCTACAGCTACTATACATGGCTTGCTTTCCTGCCTCTCTTTCTCTGTCTTTCTCTCTGAAAAGCAGCTCCAGGTCTCTCATGCCTAGAAGTCCACCGGGGGTTTTCCTTGCTCTCCAGTGGGCCAGTCCAGGCATGCAACTATGGAGCAAAATATATGAAAGGGGTAGTCCATGTCCTAAAAAAAAAAAAAGATTATGTTCCAGGGGCCCCATTAAAATAAAACCAAAAACCTATATCCACCTTCCTCTGGTCACTGGTTCCAGCCCTGCGCAACTCTCCCTGGTATTCTGTTTTCGGAACAATGATGTACATAAGAGGCGGTCACATGCCTCTTATGTACATCATTGTTCCGAATGTTTATGTAAGTAAAGGCACGTGACTGATGTAGCCAATGTAAGTGATGATGTGCCCGTTTAGAAGTGACAGAATGTAAACAGAGGGCCAGGGAGAGCCAGCACTGAAACCAGGGACCTGGGGCAGGATTTATGTTTTTTTTAAGGAGATCCCTGTAGCATAATGTTATTTTTTTTCTAGGACATGTACAACCCCTTTAATACATGTGTTTGTATTGGAACGTGAGATCGCTTTGCTTCTATAAATAACCACAGTGCCCATCACAGGGTTATTAAAGGGAATGTCCATAATATTAAAAATAATAAGGTAGAGGTAAAAAAAAAACAAAAAAACAACCCACACATGAAGCCTGCTCTGTTCCAGTCCCTCCCCGCTGATGAGGACACTTTCATCGCTCAGGTGACCCTGCAGCCAGTCACGGATCTCAGTGGCCTCTTCTTGCATGAACGGCAGCCATAAGCCGCTTTGGTTCCTCCGCCACCACAGCCGATAACATCACTTTCATTGGTCACATGATGCTGCAGCCAATCACTGGCCTCAGTGGTCATGTGCCGTTCATACAGACAAGAAGCACTAATGTAAGCCTCACAGGTCAGTTAAAGGGGTGTTCCAATTACATTTGAAGGCATATTACTAGGATATGCCATCAACGTCTGATAGGCATGGGTCCCCTCTGTGGAACCTGTTCCTACCTTGGGAACAAGCTCCCAAATGTTAGGGAGCTGAATGGAGAGCCGGTCGCGCTTGCCCATGATCCCCCATTCTGTTCTATGAGGGATTTGAGTACAGGTGAGCATTGAGTTTGGTTGTACATGGCACTCCCACAGAACAAAATGGATAGTCATGTGCAATTACAATCGGCTCTCCATTCTGCTCCGTAACTTTTGGGGGCCCGTTCCTGAGATAGGTACAGTTCCTAGTGATATGGCATCAAAATCGAAGGTGAGCACACCACTATAAGTTTATATTTCTATGTTTAATCCCCTGACTAGCAGAGCCCTTTTCTTTAAGTAATGGATATCCCCTTTAAGTGTTATAGTCTTGTAATAATTTATTTTTAATGTGTTTTCCCACAATGCTCTTCAGAATGCCTTAGGCTTATAGCTGCGTTTATTCACAACCAGGTTCAGGAACAGAATTCCTACACAGGAAGAGCAGTGATAAGTAAAAGGGATGTAACTCATACATGCCAACTCTCCCGTTTTTGGCGGGGGGGTCCCGCTATTTGGGGTCCCCTCCCGCCCTCCCGGGGGAGTTGGCATTCCTCCCGCCGCCTGCAGGCGGCGGGGGTCCTTTAAATTACCGCGGCGCAAGAGTAGCGTGGTGCACTACTCTTGCGCCGCGGGACCGCTCCTACAGGCGGGTGAAGCGGCCGCAGCGGCCGCTCACCCGCCCGCGGTCTCACTGTGCGGGGAGGAGGCAGGAGGGAGCGCTCCTCTCCTCCCTCCTCCCCCTGTATGTACAGCGCCGGTGTGTGCGCCGTACATACAGGACAGCGGCGCAGGGGGAAGTGACGCGCGGCTGCAGGGGAGTGACGCGCGACTGCAGGGGAGTGACGCGCGGCTGCAGGGGAGTGACGTGCGGCTGCTCTCACTTCCCCCTGCGCCGCTGAAGAGATCGGGCAGGAGCTGGCCGCGCTGCAGGAGCCTGGTAAGGTAAGTGGATTTTATTATTTTATTTTTATTAGCTTTAGGGGGCTCTACCTGGCTAACAGAGAGGGCAACTACCTGGCAAACAAAGGGGGCACTACCTGGCAAAAGAGGGGGCACTACCTGGCAACAGAGGGGGCACTACCTGGCAACAAAGGGGGCACTACCTAGCTAACAGCCGGGGGCCTTACCTTGCTAACAGAGGGGGGCACTACCTGGCTAACAGCTGGGGGCACTACCTGGCAACAGAGGGGGCACTACCTGGCAACAGAGGGGGCACTACCGGCCAACAGATGGGGCACTACCTGGCAACAATGGGGGTACTACCTGGCAACAAAGGGGGCACTACCTGGCTAACAGATGGGGGCACTACCTGGCTAACAGATGGGGGGCACTACCTGGCTAACAGAAGGGGCACTACTGGCTAACAGAGGGGACATCTACCTGGCTAACAGCTGGGGGCACTACCTGGCTAACAGATGGGGGCACTACCTGGCTAACAGATGGGGGCACTACCTGGCAACAGAGGGGACATCTACCTGGCAACCAATGGGGACATCTACCTGGCAACCAATGGGGGCACTACCTGGCAACAATGGGGGCACTACCTGGCCAACAATGGGGGCATCAACCTGGCAAACAATGGGGACACTCCCTGGCCAACAGAGGGGGCACAACCTGGCAACAATGGGGGCACTACCTGGCTAACAATGGGGGCACTACCTGGCTAACAATGGGGGCACTACCTGGCTAACAATGGGGGCACCTACCTGGCTAACAAAGGGGGGCACTACCTGGCTAACAGAGGGGGGCACTACCTGGCTAACAAAGGGGGGCATCTACCTGGCTACAAATTTGGCTCTACTTGGCTACAGAGGGGGCATCTACTTGGCTACAAGGGGGCATCTACCTGCCTAAGGGGCACTACCTGGTTATGGGGGGCTACTACCTGACTATAAGGGCTTCTACCCGGCTTTCTTCCAAAGCCGTTATGCAGTTAGGTGGAGCGGGTGTGGCTTTTTTGAAGGGGCGTGGCATACCGACAAGATGGGCGTGTCCATGAAGTCTCCTGCTTTTTTATTTTCGAAAGTTGGCAACTATGATGTAACTGCACAACAATGCACAAACAAAAGCAACTGTTGCAATCGGCTCACCTGCGATCACGCTCTCTGTGGCTGCACGGATCAAGAGGCTGTGAAGCAAACTCCCTCTTCTCAATAGAAATCCTTTAAACAACAGAGTTCCAGCAGCTGTGATGCGTGTCAAAAGATTCAGTAAGTAATGATAGTCCTTGTTGAGAACTTCACTGCAGCTTTATTTCCAAACATATTAAAAGCATATCATAGCTTAATACATCGTGGTGTGGCGTTCACCAGCAAAACACCACGATGGTGAACGCCACACCACGATGTATTAAGCTATGATATGATTTTAATATGTTTGGAAATAAAGCTGCAGTGAAGGTCTCAACAAGGACTATCATTACTTACTGAATCTTTTGACACGCATCACAGCTGCTGGAACTCTGTTGTTTAAAGGATGCACAACAATGCAGGCTTATATGCTAGTAGGGTCTAGGGAAAGCTGGGTGGTTCCTTCATGCAGTATCATGGTGGCTTCCAGTCATCAGACTCTCAGCCACCCTCACTAGTTTCAAAACCAACCTAAAAACCCATCTCTTCAGGACACCCTATAACCTAAAATAACCCTGCTGCCCCTATGCCCACCACAAACATGTCTGCCCCTCACCTTCTGTCTCTTTCCTCCTCCCTTGTAGATTGTAAGCCTTCACAGGCAGGGTCCTCTTTTCCTCTGCACCAGTTGTTAGTCATTTTGGGCGACCTGTCCCAACACGCCAACGCCAGTTTTTTGGTCTATTTTGCGGCAAAACCACTTTTGACGCCATATTCTTGTTGTAAATGAACCGTCGTACACCAAAACTAGGCGCATTATACGCCGGGCACGACACATTGTAATGCGCCTAAATATGGTGCACTGTGCGTCCCCGTCGAGATATGCGCTGCGATAGGCGCATTACATATACTACCAATGATACGCTATGCACCGCGAGTTGCGTAATGCGCCTTTTTTGATATGATGAGCCTTTTTAGGTGCATTAAGGTATACCTGACGCCAGTTTTTAGAAAGTATCGGACTTTCAGGCGCACTTTACACTGATTTAATCCGCCTAAAACTGGCATGGATACGCCACTTTTCAGACATGTTGCCCTTAGTGTTGCCACTGAACTTTGTTTGACAGGTCATGAATATAACCCCCCTGAATGTACCATGCCCTGGGATTAATGGCGCTTTAAAATACCAGACGCTTACATCCACTATATAAAAAGACACATCTGCATGTTTTTCTCACTATCTGACACGAAATCAGAATAAACCTTCCCCGTTTTAGGTCAATTAGGAACCAAAATTATTAATATTTGCCAGATGCCAAAATAGTGAGAGAGAATTTTTAAGACGTTTTTATTACTTTCTGCAAAGTCAAAAGTTTACATAAACTAGGATTACTATGCCTTTAAACAATTTGGGACAGTCCCTATGATGAGGTCCTGTCTTTGGAAGCTTCTGACAGGTTTATTGGCAACATCTGAGTTAGAGACACACCTGTGGATGCATTTTAAAGCACACCAGAAATACACTGCTTTCATGGGAAAGTCTAAAGAAATCAGCCAAGATATCAGGAAGAAAATTGTGGACTTCCACAAGTCTAGATCACCCTTGGGTATAATTTCCAGATACCATAAGATGCTTCGTTGATCTATATAAACTATTATACAGAAGTACAAACTAGATAGGAATATGCAGTCATCATACTGCTCAGATAGGAGATGGGTTCTGTGTCTTAGATTAAAGTGCTTTGGTCCAACATGTGCATATCAACCCAAGAACAAAAGCAAAAGACCTTGTGAAGATGCTGGTGGAAGCTGGTAAGATTGTGTCATTATCCACAGTAAACCGAGTACTGTATCAACAAGGGCTGAAATGCCACTCTGCCAGGAAGAAGCCATTACTACAAAACTAACATATAAAAGCCAGATTAATGTTTGCAAATGCACAAAGGAACAAAGACTTACATTTCTGGAGAAATGTCCTGTGGTCTGACAAAACTAAAATGTAACTGCTTGGCCATAATGACCTTTATTACGATTGGAGGAAAAAGGTAGAAGCTTGTAAGCCTAAGAACACCATCCCAACTGTGAAACAAGGCAGCATCTTGTTGTGGGGTTGTTTTTCTGCAGGAGGGACTGGTGCACTTCACAAAAGAGATGATATCATGAGGAAAGAAGATTATGTGGCAATACTGAAGCAATATCTCAAGACATCAGCCAGGAAGTTAAAGCTTGGCCGGAAATGGGTCTTCCAAATGGACAATGACCC
Source organism: Phyllomedusa bahiana (assembly GCA_025379985.1). Lineage (NCBI taxonomy): Eukaryota > Metazoa > Chordata > Amphibia > Anura > Hylidae > Phyllomedusa > Phyllomedusa bahiana. Next base: position 160,855 of record JAODAL010000289.1, on the reverse strand, counting down.
GAAGCATACTGCCAAACTGGTTACAAAGTGACTTAAGGATAACCAAGTCAATGTTCTGGAGTGACCATCACAAAGCCCTGATCTCAATACTATTAATTTATGGACAAAGCTGAAAAGGCAGGTGCGAGCAAGGCGACCTACAAACATGGCTCAGTTAAACCAGTTCTGTCAGGAGGAAAGGGCCAAAATTCCTACCAACTACTGTGAGAAGCTTGTGGAAGGATCCAAAATGTTTGACCCAAGTCATACAGTTTAAGGGCAATGCTACCAAATACTAATGAAATGTATGGAAACTTTTGACTTTGCAAAAGTAATAAAAATACCTTAAAAAATTCTCTCTCTCATTATTCTGGTATTTGCAAATATAAATAATTTTGGTTCCTAATTGACCTAAAACGGGGAAGGTTTATTCTGATTTCATGTCCGAAAGTGAGAAAAACATGCAGATGTGTCTTTTTATAAAGTGTATAGAAACTTCTGGTTTCAGCTGTAAATGATAATAATCTTTAATTTGCTACTGATTTAAGATGCCATTATAAATCAGAATAGTGTAAAGGCTTCATATTAGAAGGCGATGACTTGTGGGATATTTCCAGGTTGTAGTTAATATACTGAGGGAGGGGCTCATTACGATGGACAGACGCAATATAAAGTGGCGCTGAACATCTCTCATTACAGCGGTGATCGAAGCATCCCAGAAACAGAAGCAGCAGAAATCCATCATCCGCTCAGGTCCCCGCACATTCCTCACTGCTAACAAATCGACTTGTTAGGTGTTTACTTGTCTTCTCACTGGTGAAGTCTCAGCCCCAACAAGCGAATGTCGTTAATATTTGATCACGACAGAAAACGACTCTGGGTCCATTTGGCGCCATTACAGCGGATATACATATTGCTGGAGCTGAGCTTTGAACGAGGCGGCTCAATCGTCAGGTCTCTTTCCACATCACGAATAAGAAGTTCTCATCGTGAGAGGCGGTGGGCATTCATCTTCCCCGTGCATCATGCTCAGCAGTCCGGACGCTTGGACTAATGGACAGATCTGTCAGTGTGTGGAGGCCTGTCCCTGCGCCAGGACCACTGTGCCACAATTACATATTAAAACAGTGGAAAACAATCAGAAGCATGCAAACAGATGGCAAAATCTGACGACGGGGACCAGAAGATGTGTGTGAGGGACCATATACCCTGATGGGCCTAATATCAATACTTCTTTACTTTCTCCACCCTATGAGTTACATCATGTCTTATACTCTAGTCACATCCAAAGCTGCACTGCTGGCTTTCTGTTCATGCTCAGTAAGTCCACTCACCCAGTGCTCCTGCTTGTGCAGTGTCTGTAGAGAGCATGCTCTGCTGGACACCTTTTTTTTTTTTTTTTTGAAAGCCCTAATACGTGCTCCATAAACCCCAAAATGCACAAAAAAGGTGCAACAAAAGTGCCACACAAAAACAGTGCATTGAGGATACGTTCTATCGCAGGCCCACACTTAAAAGTATTGGGCCCCCACAAATCTAGAACAAAATGCTTCCCTGCCGGACCAAAAGGTACCTGCACAAGGACACAATCAATGACCCCCACTGCCGAAGCAGATAAGGATGTTAATGCTCTCTCACCGAGCCAGAAGGCATCTGCATGAGGTCACAGAATAGTGGAGTTCACCACCGAAGTGGATAGAGTCCCAAAACTTGCCCTCAGCATCAGAATGGTTTGCCAGGCCAGACTTCAACCGAGGTGCCTCTAGGTGGCCACTCCGTAGAGTGCCGAGGTTTGCAGGGGAGAAAGGAACCAAATGGCCACACATTCTCCCCCTAGACCTCGGGAGGGTCCCAGAAGGTTACCACATCCTCCGATCCTACACACAAAATGTGACACAAAAGAACACACAGTGACGTGAATAAAAATAAATTAAATAACTTAGTGGATGTGAACAGTGGTACTGCCCGGACATCCGACCGGAAAATATAGAAATGTCCCTATTTCCTAGCCAGGCCGGGGAATAAGCTCTGCTGGACACCTGCTACATTACATGTTCTGCTACAGAGGTGTAACTTAAAGCTACATGACCCATATGCAAAATATATTAAATGGCCGCCACATAGCATGTGCCCTATACAGTTGAAACCAGAAGTTTCCATACACTATATAAAAAGACAGATATGTATGTTTTTCTCACTATCTGACATGAAATCAGAATAAACCTTTCCCGTTTTAGGTCAATTAGGAACCAAAATCATTTATATTTGCATAATGTAAATACTCCTTGTTGCCTCCTGCTGGTTCAGCGTCTGTAATAATCATATTCTGTTGGATTTCTCCTAGCTCTCTGTCTGCATGATGTAAATTCTCCATGTTGTTTTCTGCTTCTGTGTGTAACATCATTGGAAAGTCTAAAGAAATCAGCCAAGATATCAGGAAGAAAATTGTAGACTTCCACAAGTCTAGATCATCCTTGGGTACAATTTCCAGATACCAGAAGGTGCCTCGTTCATCTGTATAAACTATTATATGCAAGTACAAACAAGATGGGAAGTGTGTAGCCATCATACTGCTCAGGAAGGAGACCGCTTCTGTGTCTGAGAGATGAATGTGCTTTGGTCCAACATGTGCATATCAACCCAAGAACAAAAGCAAAAGATCCTGTGAAGATCCTGGCAGAAGCTGATACCTGAAGGTGCCTCGTTCATCTGTATAAACTATTATACACAAGTACAAACAAAGATGGGAATGTTCAGTGTCTGTACTGAGCATACTTTGCTTTGAGAAATGTAGTATTTACACCTAGCTCTGTAGGCCACTTTCTAAAATGCAAGTAGCATGAGCCCAGTGCATTATGGGATGTCAGCTACAATGCTATTGAACTTGCAAATTCTCTGCCTTGCTTGTCTTGTACTGATCTCACTGATCCTACGCTCCACTCACCACCAGAGCTGCATTCCCAATTCATAACTCAGTAGTAGACATTGAGCTTAGATGGTAAAAATGGCTTACATCTGTGCTAAATCCGTTGGGTTGAGTTTTCTCCTCTTTATTTATGATTATTGATACTATAACTGGGGTCTGACATGAAATCGAATATGAAGCCTTTTGCAGGTCTCTTTCTTTATAGACAAAGTGTCACGGCAGAATTAACACATTATCTGATACGGCCTCCACAGTTTCCCCCGGGGACAGATTTTTGGTGACAACGTGACTCCTGTAGTGAGTAAAAATGTCCAACATTAGAGAGAGGAATATTGTCGAAGCAGAGCAATAATTGTCTGGAACAAATTGCTGTGACGGAGAGAGGATCCCGGGACTGGAGAGCAGCGTCGCAGTAATGAATGCACAGCTTGATTTATGGAGTGGAAGAAGATTTTACACATCGGCCCATTAAGACGGACAGCCTTGTTTACTGCTCGCCCATAGAGCTGACGATGCTCGCCGATGGGGAGACCCAGTCAGTGCACTCCGCAATATCTCATTAAGGAGAAGACAATCTATACTTCATGAGTCCTCGGGGAGGCGTTTACCATGTGTAATAAGAGGAGCCGACTATCAAACCTCCAATCTGGAGGTCTCCTCCAACAGGCCATGGATCTCCCAGTGTGTGCACCAGGCATTTCACCCAATGAGCTGCCACTGGTGGATAATGATGGGGGTTATTGTCTGGAGATTAATGTACAAGGGAACGTACGTACACACCTCCTTGTAGAGGAACGCCGGATGAGCTCATCACTGAGCTGAATGGAAAGATGCTCCAAAGTCTTGTCAATGTCTTAACGTGATAATTACTGAGCTCTGATTATCTCCATGTTATTCATGGTTCATGAAAATTCTATAATTCCAGGAGTCGACAGGAGGTGTCGAGACAAGTAGCGCCTTGAAGTAAGCGCCTTCCAGCAAGTCAAGCCAGCCTATTACTGGATGTAATATCATATGGTCAATATCCATCCTCTATCTATGGTCAGATTCACTTCTCACTACAGAATGTAGACCGGCAGTCATCCTGCTTTGTCCTACAACATGGTGAGATGTCCTCTGCTCATTGAGATACCATCCATTGTCTTTAACACACCATGGATGATGTCATCAGAGAGCAAAATGGAAGAGTCACATGCAAACCCTCCTTAAAAATGAAGATCTAGATGGCATCTTATAATACAGTGCCATATCTTACCAGCTCTAGGAGTACAGTGACATCATCTTCATACTCGGGAGCTTATTCTCAAGCCATTACTCTGAACATCACACAAAAATTCAGATCTGCATTTACATTTCAGCAGGCTTCAGAGCAGAACTCCCCCAGTATTTTCTGCTTGTTCAGGGTTTGGTCTGGAAATGTTGTGTTCATAGTGATAAAGGAAAAACCAACCACCTCCTTCCATTATAGGAGCTCAATTAAAGGGGATTTATCGCTTTATCAGTTAGGCTGTTTTCTTGTAGCTTCATTTTCTCAGTTCCTCAAATCCAGGGGCGTTTCTTCCGCTCCCAGCTGGGTGTTTCTTAACTGAAGGGGGATGACATCACCCCCCCCTTCACTGTTCGTGCTCGTACTCGAGTCAGTGTGTTTGTTTGAGATCAGTGGGAGGGGATAGCACATCCCTGCTCTTGCCGCTCCTCTCTGTCCACATGTCACTGTGTCGTTCCTCTCCCTATGCAGTCTTATTTTGTAAGAGCTGTTTGTTTACATACCACAGCCCTGCATTCAGTCTACAGTCTTCTATGAACTCAGAGCACTGATCTCTTCTCCTCTCACAGCTGGAGGTTTGTTACAGTTGAATCCAATCTTCTATGAACTCATCCAGAGCATGACACAGATCTGTCTCCCTTCTATGTTTACATGCAGGAGCATTAGGCACCGAGCACAAGTCTGCTGTTTTCTGATTATAGAAGCAGCTGCAGTGTTACTGTGGAGCTGCTGGCTGTGCAGAGTGAAATGTTGCCGGCCCCTTATTCTGAGTGAGAGAGGCAGGAATGCACGCTCCCGTGAATACGACCAGGGGCCAGACAGAATGTAAATTAGTAGAGCAGTCAGCCAATGAAATGCAAGGAGGAGGAATCCGATCGTCACTGGGAAATAGTGTTTACACAAAACGAAGATAAGGCACTGTGAAAACATGACAGCTTTGCAAATGACATCCAATTGCAAAGTTGCTTGTTTTCACTGTCCCTTTATTCTGAAGACCATTTAATGTAATGATACAACCCCTTTAAGCTTTGTATTTGTTTACCCATGTACAAAGTACACAAGGATGCCGACTATCAAGAGCCCCTCAACAAACCTTCGTCAACCCTCTGAGCCATCAGGTTCTGCAATGATCGGGGATCAATGTTCCCCCCTTTTATCAAAGGTTATTAGATTTCTACTAGTTCCTTCCCTCCAACCCACTGTCTACCAAGAAGGCAAAAACTGGTTGGTCTACAGGAAACCAGGAATGGGATCGCTAAGGATCCTAGAGGTCATAATTGCATTCCATAAAGTAGACAGCTGTAGTAAAAAAAAGTTTCAGGGCTACAGGTGGATGTGTCTGGCTCCAGCATGATAGATGACACCCTACAGAAAGGAGAAAATGTCTGCAGATATTGTGGGGCTTCACAGAGGGTTAATCGTGTTGTTTGGCATGTTTGCTGTGATGTGCATTATTTATGCACTGGGGATGTGTACGTCTCACTCACAGGGGCAGCCTCATGGCAGCTTTGGCTTTCAAATTACTTGCATCTATCACTCCATTGCTCGTAGGTCAGAGCCACAATACTGACTTAATGGCTGTGCCCTAACAGCTGCAAATCTGTCACTGCCCGTCTGCGGAGCAACCATTTGTTGAGTGAGAGGCTTTCGCTGGGAATGTCAGACAATGCACTTGTGAAACTGGTGACCTGAAAACTTTCAGGGATTGCACGCAGCGCTCCTATGGAATGACGGGGCCTGCACCTCCAGGACTCAATGGTCAGAACGGAGAGCAGAAGAACACAGGAACCGCTCCAATATTCAGTGCAGGCAGCTCAGCAGAAAGCTTCGCTATCCCGAGGATCCAAACAGCTCTCCTTCTCATGTAAAAGTAAAGCAAGATATAGTGAACAGATCTGACGTCTCCAGACGGTACATACATCAACCAACATCATGCTTAAGGAGAATCAGTGCAATGTTTCGGCCTGGCATTGGCCTTTCTCAGGTCATATCTAGCATAGGAGCAGGGACACTTGGATGTTGAGCTGCGAGTGCAGTATATAATGTGTGCTCAAAAGGAGTAATGTTTCACATTGCAAGGATTAGTAAACCAGACCTGCTACATTCAATAGGTGGCGCTGCAGAGTCCCAGCTCTTTTCCCATGAGCCTTTTAGAATATACACCAGCCACCTCAAAACTGTCTGCAACCTGGGGCTTGAGAACACCCTACACACTGCCCTCACCACTCATAATGCCAGCACCCCTGCTCCCATACAGTGGTCCCTCAAGTTATAATGGCCTCTGGGTACAATATTTTCACCACGCTCACACGATACAATGTCAGACACTGATTTGCCATTCATGTGATTGACGGAAGATCCAACCAATTATAATGAACATTTCACTTGTATAACATTTGTATTCGTGAAGTGTATGCAGTGATTGGTGGTTTAGCTTCTTCTCTACAGTACAGTGCGGTACTACATGTCCTGTACTGCTCTTACATGTGTTAGTGAGGTGCATGCAGTGATTGGTGGTTTAGCTTCTTCTCTACAGTACAGTGCGGTACTACATGTCCTGTACTGCTCTTACATGTGTTAGTGAGGTGCATGCAGTGATTGGTGGTTTAGCTTCTTCTCTACAGTACAGTGCGGTACTACATGTCCTGTACTACTCTTACATGTGTTAGTGAGGTGCATGCAATGATTGGCGGTCTATGACGTCTGTCTACAGTACAGTGCGGTACTACATGTCCTGTACTGCTCTTACATGTATTAGTGCGGTGCATGCAGTGATTAGTGGTGTATAGCGCCTCTCTACAGTACAGTGCAGTATTACATGTATTAGTGAGGTGCATGCAGTGATTGTAGGTATAGTAGCGCCGCTCTACAGTACAGTGTGGTTTATTCACATTGTGTATAAAGTACATGAACCAAATAAAATTCAGTACGAATTTCCAGCTTCCAGAAGCTCTTTCTGACTGTTATATGTAAGGACTTGCTTAATCTAGATTACTTATCTGCTTCATGATCTTAAATCTTTCATTTTACGTGGGTGACATTTTGCAGCTTCAGAACCAATTACCAGTTTTCCGCAGAGTTATGGTTTCGACATACAATGCTCTTAACATACAATAGTTGTCACAGAACAAACTGATATTGTATGTTGAGAGACAACTGGACCATATAAGGCCGATGCCCGGCTGAAATGTTTACTTGCTTACATCGTTATTTGGTTTTCCTTGAAGGGACTGTCCAGCGAAGAAAAATAAATCTTACATGGGGGAGGGTCTATAACAAAAAATAAAAAAGTAATACTTGCCTGTCTGTCCACTGCAACACCGCAAGTACTGCTCTAGAGCTCCGCTCCTCTTCACTTCCGGGTTCTTGCTGCTACACACAGGATAGGGTCACGCTCCACTGTAAGTAGGGACAAAAACTCGGAAGTGAAGAGGAGCGGGTCCTGGGAAGATCCAGTGCAGTAGCAGAGGGGGAAAGGTATATTAGTATAACTTTGTTTTTTTCCCCCCATTTAAGATTAATTTTCCTCCTGGGCAACCCCTTAAACACAAAGTTGATTGGTGTATATACCTCCTGGAGAGTTAGGTCCTCATCTGCAGTACCAGATCTGCAGATAAGTTCAAGACGCCCTGTCCTTGTGTTCTCTAAACACACACATTTACTGCACAAAATGACTGTAGGTTCCACTAGGTCAATTTTTTTCTTCCAAGAGTAGGCAAACCGATGCTTCCATTCTCTGACAACAAGCAGAGATCTTAGAAACATTTAGAAATGGAAACAAAGTCAATAAGAAAGTGACAGAACTTTTCCTTATCCATAGGACTGGATGCCTGCAGGTGGTGGTGACGTTGCTGCGGGCTCTGCCATAGTCTGTAATGCCCCAGTAATTTATCAGTACAGTGCGGAGCATGGACTCAGAGGCTGCAGCTCAATACTGAACTCTTGATAAATGTGGCCGGGGATCACCGTGACAGCCGCATATAATGAGGCCTTGCACATTTATAGATTTCACCAAGTGACCAACTTGTGGATGACACGAGGGCAGCGGGACGGTGCAGATTACATTACATCCCCTGGAAGCTCCTGCAATGATAAGTGTCCCAGTGATGCCAGGAACTGAGGACAAAGCAGCATCCAGACTGCGATATATGGGGATAGAGAAGGAAGCTCTGCTACCTCCATAGAGACTGTAAGGCCGTGTTCACACGGCTTATTCGCGGCCCCATAGACTATGCATTGTTTACGGCGCGTACGCGCCGTAAATAATGTGCATGTCCCTTTCTCCCCCTGCGGCGGATTTGCCGAGCGGGGAGGAGCGACGAATCCACTGTTCTCTATGAGAGCAGTGGATTACCGTAATATACTAGACGGATTGGCGCCGTACTGCAGCGCAAATCCGGCGCGGAGTACGGCGCCAATCCGCGGACAAATAAGCCATGTGAACGAGGCCTAAATAAGGCCTCGTTTCACACGACGGATTTGGCCGCGGCTCCCGCCGTGGTTCCCGCGGCCAGATCCTTGTCGGGCCCCGCCGCAAACTCGCGTTTCCCGACGTGGGTTTGCGGCGCGGGGCGGTGGGGCATGGTTTGGGGCGCGGCTTGCGTCGAGGGCTTGCCCCTACGCAAATTAAGAGCAGGGGGCAAGCCGCGGCGCTAGCCGCATCCCAGCCGCGCACCACCCGCGGCGCTACCCGCGGCAGCACCACGCGGCCGCCGCGCAGAGCACTCCTGTCAAGAATTGACAGGAGAGTTCTTCACACACGCGGGTCTGTCCGCCGCGTCCCGGAGCCGCGGCCAAACCCGCGGCGTGTGAATATTAACGCGGTTTCCCATAGGAAACCATGTTAATAATCTAGGCGCGATTTGGCCGCGGTTATGGCCGCGGAAACTGCGTCGGAACCCGCGGCCATAACCGCGTCCAAATCTGTCGTGTGAACAGGACCTAAAACAGAACCCAACGCATACGTTATAGCTAGAAGCTAACATCTACGTGAGTGGTAATATCGTCAATGTTCACACTGGGCCAAAATATCATGCGCTAGTAAATGAAAGGTGGGATACTTAAAGGGGACGTGTCATCAGAAAATGACCTATTGTTTAACTCATGTTTTTTATTTTAAACACATATTTTAAGAATTTTTTTTCTTATTTTGCATATCACTATAAATATTTATTTTTAAATCCTGAAATTGTGCAGTTATCACTTTGACCACTAGGCCTAATAATAGCTTGACACTTCCTGTTCTGTAGAGAAATATTTTCAGCAGTCTCCTCATTATCTGTACGGGCAGGGTTACACTGAGAGGTGACACCAATGTGTTTAGATAACACAGGATCCACCAGTCATAATGATGAGTGGAAGGTAACATCTGGACCAGCTAAGGGAACTTAATGTAATGTATATGGCCATGTTTCTTTGTAAAATATTGTATATAGTTTTTGTATATATAATTTTATGTAGTGCCGTATTGAAATGGTCCAACATTTAACAACAATAGAGAGTTCCACCAGTCATAATAGGAGTAGTAGCAGCTCCCCCTTTACCCATCCCTGCATAGTGCTTCTTTCCAGGCCACAGAGCATGCCCAAAAAACTCTCCTATAGAAGTCAATGGGACTGATTCTGTTCACAGGCTCTTACGCCCACGTAGGTGCTGTCAAGCATCTCTCTAAATGCTGTTAAATAAGCACAGGCACGATTGCTGCCCCCATAATCATTTACAGACAGCAGAAGAGAAAAATCTACAATCAGAAAATAAAAACGGCGAAGATAAGAGTATATTACAGTATCTTGCTAAAATTAGTAAAAAGAAAAAAAAAAAAAATTGTCCATAGATTTCCTTGAAATGGATTGTCCAGTTTAGAAATTCCAGTTTCATTCACCCTTATTAGGGAATTCTGAGTTAGTAGAGTGGGGTCCTATATTTAGAATCCTTGATAGCGGTTACTAAGAGCGTCTCTTTCTGTGGAGGACTTGTCTTGTCCTGCATTGCACAGACAGCCCATTGATTTGCATGGGCACTGTGTAATGCTCTATTTCTACTGTGGTGGTGCTGTGGGGAAACTGAATACTTAGTACCAGATTTCCCCACCGATTGTAGAGTATTCCTAGTGCCCCCAACAGGGAGAAACTCTGTTATCCATCAAGGGATCTTTCTAACAAGAAGAGATTGTCTAAATCGGAGAACCCCTTTAATATACAAAGTACTACAAATCCCATCATGCAGTGACTGGTATAGGATTTCAGGAGCCCCCATAGATTGTGGTTATTGAAGCAGCATTGCTCACTAATATATTTATCCTACCATTATTCCTATGATCTCTTGCAGCACTTCTACTGTCTGGTAAGATCCAGAAGCACTATTCATCACAAGCTTTATGAATAAAACACCAGTGCTGCAGTGAAGACTGACAGATGTACTGGTAGGGAATTCATAGAGGAAGAAAGGATCATACACTCTAACTTGGAGGATTTACTGTAAATGCCTCCAGGATATGGGTAAAAATGAGACACAATTCTCTATAGGTACCATAATGAGGGACATTATTTTACTCAAGAGGATAATGAAGGATAGCGCTCATGGGGACCACAGAGCACCCAGCGATAAGCCCTCTTATGGTGGAGGCTGAGGACCTACCAGGGCAGGATTTCGGGAATCCACAGCACCAAATCCATTATGGAAGGAATAGACAAGTGTGGATACGTCGTACCAACCAAGGAGGGTTAATCAGCGCAAGAAATAAAAGCTGAAGCTGTCTGTGCAGCCGCTGCTGTTCTTAAAAATTTATAACTCTGTTGTAACATGAAAAATAAGCGGGAGAAGTGATCATTAGTATAACTGTACTCCCCGCGCTGTACTCACACTTGTAAATTGAGATTTATGGTTGTATATGCCAATATTTCAGTGCAGCGAGGGGCAGGAGAGCGGCTGAACCCAGCGTGCTGCTGCTGCTCTGGGCCTGCCGCTGCCGCACTTTATAACAATCGGCCAAGATTATTGCAATGAATAATACACAGCGGCTGGCAGTGAGCAACTACCGGGCGTCACAGGCCTCGGTAAACACCGGGATCTAAGTAACCTCGTCCGGTCCAAAAACAGTCAGGAGAATGGAGGAGAAGGGTCAGGAGAACGGAGGAGAACGGAGGAGAAGAGTCTGATGAATGGAGGAGAAGGGTCAGGAGAATGGAGAAGGGTCAGGAGAATGGAGAAGGGTCAGGAGAATGGAGAAGGGTCAGGAGAATGGAGGAGAAGGGTCTGATGAATGGAGGAGAAGGGTCAGGAGAATGGAGAAGGGTCAGGAGAATGGAGTAGGGTCAGGAGAATGGAGGAGAAGGGTCTGATGAATGGAGGAGAAGGGACAGGAGAATGGAGGAGAAGGGACAGGAGAATGGAGGAGAAGGGTCTGATGAATGGAGGAGAAGGGTCAGGAGAATGGAGGAGAAGGGTCTGATGAATGGAGGAGAAGAGTCAGGAGAACGGTGGAGAAGAGTCTGATGAATGGAGAAGAGTCAGGAGAACGGAGGAGAAGGGTCTGATGAATGGAGGAGAAGGGTCAGGAGAACGGAGGAGAAGAGTCAGATGAATGGAGGAGAAGGGTCAGGAGAACGGAGGAGAAGAGTCTGATGAATGGAGGAGAAGGGACAGGAGAATGGAGGAGAAGAGTCAGGAGAACAGAGGAGAAGTTTCAGGAGAATGGAGGAGAAGGGTCTGATGAATGGAGGAGAACGGTCAGGAGAATGGAGGAGAAGGGTCTGATGAATGGAGGAGAACGGTCAGGAGAATGGAGGAGAAGAGTCAGGAGAACGGTGGAGAAGAGTCTGATGAATGGAGGAGAAGAGTCAGGAGAACGGAGAAGGGTCAGGAGAATGGAGGAGAAGGGTCTGATGAATGGAGGAGAAGAGTCAGGAGAACGGTGGAGAAGGGTCAGGAGAACGGAGGAGAAGTCTGATGAATGGAGGAGAAGGGACAGGAAAATGGAGGAGAAGAGTCAGGAGAACAGAGGAGAAGTTTCAGGAGAATGGAGGAGAAGGGTCTGATGAACGGAGGAGAAGGGTCAGGAGAATGGAGGAGATAAATTGAGGAGAAGAGTCAGGAGAACGGTGGAGAAGAGTCTAATGAATGGAGGAGAAGAGTCAGGAGAATGGAGGAGAAGGGTCAGGAGAATGGAGGAGAAGGGTCTGATGAATGGAGGAGAAGGGTCAGGAAAACGGAGAAGGGTCTGATGAATGGAGAAGGGTCAGGAGAACGGAGGAGAAGGGTCTGATGAATGGAGGAGAAGGGACAGGAGAATGGAGGAGAAGGGACAGGAGAATGGAGGAGAAGAGTCAGGAGAACAGAGGAGAAGTTTCAGGAGAATGGAGGAGAAGGGTCTGATGAATGGAGGAGAAGGGTCAGGAGAACGGAGGAAAAGGGTCTGATGAATGGAGGAGAAGAGTCAGGAGAACGGAGGAGAAGGGTCAGGAGAACGGAGGAGAAGGGTCAGGAGAACGGAGGAGAAGGGTCAGGAGAAAGGAGAAGAATGGTCAGGAGAAAGGAGGAGAAGGGTCAGGAGAACGGAGGAGAAGGGTCAAGAGAACGGAGGAGAAGGGTCAAGAGAACGGAGGAGAAGGGTCAGGAGAATGGATGAGAAGGGTCAGGAGAACATAGGAGAAGGGTCAGGAGAATGGAGAAGGGTCTGGAGAATGGAGGAGGATGGAAAAGAAGGGTCAGGAGAACGGAGTAGAAGGGTCAGAAGAATGGAGGAGAAGGGTCTGGAGAATGGATCAGGAAGGTCAAGAGAATGGATAGCAGGGGAAAGGTCAGGTGAACAGAGGGGAACGATAGGGAGAATGGAGATAAAAGTTCAAGAAAATGAATCACAAAGGCCAGAAGTACAGAGGACAGAGGAGAAGGTTCAGGAGAACAGAAGAGAACATCCAGGAGGATAAAGAGAGAAGGGAAGAAGAACAAAGGGAAAAGGAAAGTGGAGGCAAGGATTGGAGATTGAAGGTTAGAAGAAAAGAGGATATAGAAAGTTGAAAAGTAAGGGGAAAGGAAGGGACAGATCAGGAGAACAGAAGAGAACTGTCAGGAGAGTGGAAGGCAATGGTCTGAAGAACAGAGGTATATTTTCAGAAGAGTGGAGGGGGACAATAAGGAGAATGGAGGGGAAAAGTCAGGAAAGCAGGAGAAAAGAGGGGGAAGGTCAAGAGAATGGATCGATGGGGAAAGGTCAGGAGAACGGAGGTAAAAATTTAGTAAAATAGATCACGTACGTCATAAAAATAGAGAATGTAGAGGAAGGAGAACAGAAGGAAACTTTCAGGATAAAGAGGAAAGGTGAGAAGAACAGAGCGAAAAGAAAAGGAGAACAGCAAGAGAAGGTTAGGAAAATGGAGGGAAGGGGTAAGGAGAACAGAGGGAGAGGGTCCGGAGAGTGGAGAGGAACGAAGGGGAAAGGTAAGGAGAACTGATGGGACAGGTCAGAAGAACAGAGGGACAAAAGTTAGGAGAGCGGAAAATAAATATTTGAAAAAAAGAAGACAAAGGTCTGGAGGTTGGACAAAGTAGGTAGAAGAAGAGAGGGGAAAGGAAGGTGAGAGGTAAAGAGAAAGGTAGCAGAGGAGAAACGTAAGAAGAGCGCAAGGTAAAGGTTTGGGGATTGGAGAAAGTAGGTAGAAGAAGAGAGGGGAAAGGAAAGTGAGAGGTAAGGAGAATGGTAAGGAAGTCAGAAGAGAGCAAGGTAAAGGTCTGGAGAGTGGAGGGGAACAATAAGGAGAATGGAGAGGAAAAGTAAGGAGAATTGGAGGGAAAGATCAGAAAAGCAGGAACATGGAGGAGAATAGTTAGAACAAAGAGGAATAATAAGGGTAGAAACCCTTATTGGTACAGCCAATAGTCTCGCTTGCTATGTGACTGCCAATGGCTGCACATATTTGCTGACATTGCATGTGGCTATTGGTGGTCGCATAGGAGGCAGGATTATCATTTAGTCTTGAAAAGTGGGACAACAACTCGTGTAACTGCAGCCATGTTGGTTGTCACCCGGCTTTCCCCAATATAACCTAGACTGACTAGAAATCTTCACAACTAATGTAATATTAGAAGGTCTCTGAGTATTCCTTACTCTTGGCTGCGGTTTACATTGAAGACCTGAAGCTGCTAGACCGCCACCAGTTGTGTGGGACAGTTTGTCCTTGCTGCAACAGATGAGTATGAAGGAGACCGGACGGTGGCGTCTCGCACCCTCTGTGTTCTGCGTCAGAGCAGGGATCAGCTCCAATTAATGGCTCTCTCAGCGGCCAGGCTCCATTACCCTCGTTCTTTCATGAGAGCCATCAGCGGGGGCCTGTATGATTTTGCTAATTAGCCTCACTTCGCTTATCATTTCCATTTTCTCCCTGAGACGCTTGGTTTACTGACTGACGGCTTCATCTCCAGCTGAAACAATGCATCCCCTTCTGCGCCCGTCTCACTTAACGCTGTCAACGCAGCCATTATGAAATTGGGGTTTCATTTACAGACTAATTAAACATTACAGCTTCTTCACAATTACAACACGGGGATGAGGAGGTAACTAATTACTTAAGAAATGAGCTAACATTTATCTCCCGCGTCCTCCCTCCCGTGCTCTCCCGCGCTCTCGCCTCCACAATAAGGATTTACAGGCTCTGCTTCCACCGAATGACAGAACATGAGGGAACGGACGACAGTGTCAGCTGCAGCTACAGAACGCCGCAACGCATCTCGCACCAGAAATACGGTGTAATAAACTTTATTTATGCCAACTTAACGTCAAAATCCAACGACCTTCACCAGCGCCACTTTACTACTCACTGCCCTTTCTGTAAAAGTTTTGTGCCGGTTGCATGAGTTTTCTCTAAATAAACCTTCATACCTGTATGTAAGGGAAAATTCTGCAAGTTCCTAATATACTTTATGTTTCATTTACCACCATTTTAGGATCTCTGCTTGCTGTCAGAGAATGAGAACATTCATCATGTACATTCAAAGATTCAAATTATGCCCTGACCTAGTAGTGCTAACACAGCTGAAGGTTTGTTACAATGTATTAGTCTAAGGCTATGTTCACACGGCTTAAACTGGGACATATCTCGCCCCGTACTGCGCTAAATATGGGGCGAGATACATCCCAGTCATTACGGTAATCCACAGTTCTTATAGAGAGCTATGGATTCCGTCTCCTCACCCTGCTCACACAATATGGCGAGCGGGGAGAGAAGTGACAAGTCAATTATTCATGGCGTATATGCGCCGCGAATAATGCATGTCTATGGGGCTGGCGGGCTGCAGCCCATACGTCCCCACAATTACACCGTGTGAACATAGCCTTAGTGTTCCGATCGTTCCTTTAGTTAAAAGAAACTAGACTCCTAGAATTTCGACTAATCACTCTTAGGCTATGTTCCCACGGCGTAATTGCGGGGCGTACAGTATGGCCCGCAATTACGCCGGGTGTTTGGGAGTCGCACTGATTAGCGCGTATTCCCCCGCAACATGCCCCAGGTGTGCAATACGATCGTATTGTGCGAGCGGGTAGAGGAGGTGTAATCCATAGTTCTCATAGAGAACTATGGATTACCGTAATTTCGGCGCGCATCTCGCTCATATTAGAGCGCAAATACAACGCGAAATGCACGCCGAAATTTACCTGTGTGAACATACCCTTAAAGGAAGTTCACATGAGATGTGTTGGGCGCTGTTAAGGAGGCAGATTTCTCACTGAAACGTGAAATATTATAGACAGTTTTGGTCACCAGCGCACAAGAAAGACACGGACCTCATTTATGAAACCTGTCTAGCCCTCAGGCCAGGTGCACACGGCGTATAACCCTGACGTGCGTACACTTGCTGTTGAAAGTATGCGCTGGCCAGTGTGTACTTTCAACAATGGTCCAGCCCGGCAACCACTCAATGACATGGCACTTCTTTTTATGGTCGCATACCGTGCACCGGGGAATACGCCAAGATATCATGAGGGCTATGATTTTACCGTATTTGTGTGGCATACTTCAGGCGCATTGCAGCGCAATTACGCCCTGAACTACGTCCCTCAAATACGCCGTCTGCACATACCCTAAGACTGTCCATGTTACCCACGGCAACCAAACCGAGCTCAGCTTTCATTTCCTATACTGCTCTGAAGAAATGAAAGCTGAGCTGTGATTGGTTGGGCAACAAGGACAATATTAGGGTTATGTTCACACGGCGATTGTGAAATACGTATTTAACTATGTTTCATTCCGTTTTCATTGATTTCAATATAAAATACGTATCATCAGACGATATGCATTATACATAGGTTATTGGATTGCGTTTAATGGATCTGTACAAAGAAGTGACATGTCACTTCCCAATTCATTTTACACATTGAAAAGCTCACAGGGTACGATTTTGCGGTCCAGAAAAAGTATCCAAATATGTACCGCATTTGGATACGTTTTACGTATTGTAAAAACATATTCAACACGCCGTGTGCACACACCCTTACTGCTAGACAGTTTTTATAAATGAGGCCCAGTGTAGAGCTTGAACAAGTTCAAAAGCGGGCAACGAAAACAATAAAAAGACTGGGTGGACGGCAATACTCAGAAAGATTAGCAAGATTGGGGTTATTTAGTTATTTAGAGAAAAGAGGACTTCAGGGACATAATAAATAAAACATATAGGAGGCAGAAATCTGCCTTGCGCACTGTGCGTCATAGTCACATTTGCAGCACGCAAATATACGCACCGCAAATACACCATGTACACATACCTTAAGAGCAGTGAGACTATGGAACTCGCTGCCAGAGGAACTTGTCATGGTGAATTCACTAAGGCTATGTTCACACGCCGTATTGGGGCGCAATAAGTCGAGTGCTTTGGAGGTACGTGCTGATCAGCTCATACTCCCAAATCACAGGACCATACACCCGGCCGGTCCCATTGACATGCATTGTCAGCGGTGAACATACCGTACAGTACGCGCCGTAGTACATCGTGTCTTTTGGGAGCTAGCGCTAATACGCGCATATCCCCGCGGCACAGGGGAGTCGGCGGCAGCCCGCCGGCCACATTGACTTTCATTACTCGTGGCGCATATTCGCCGCATATAATTGACATGTCACTTATCTCCCCACACGTACAATACGTTCGTACTGTACGAGCAGGGAGAGGAGGCGTAATCCATAGTTCTCTATGAGAACTATGGATTACTGTAATTTCGGCGCGCATCTCGCCTGTAATAGAGTGTAAATACGACGCGAAATGCGCGCCGAAATTACCCCGTGTGAACATACCCCAACAGTTCAAAAAGGGTCTGAATGCATTTCTAGAACATAATAATATAACAAGTTATAGTGACCAGGATTCTGGAGAGGGGTCGTTGATCCAGGGATTTATTCCGATTGCCAGATTGGAGTCGGGAAGGAATTTTTCTCCTAAAATGAGGACAATTGGCTTCTACCTCACGGGGGCTTTTGTCTTCCTCTGGATCAACACTATAGGACGACAGACCGAACTGGATGGGCACCTGTATTTTCTCGGTTTTACAAACTAAGTAACTAGCATCGGATTCACTATTATCCCTCACTCTTTCCTAAAGCTTTGCTTATACAATTCTTTGTTCGGTTTTGGAATTTCTTATGAACTCAGAGTGAACAGATTTGTAAGTCACCGATTTAAAATTTTTAAGCATTTTAAAATGGTGTTTTTTTTAATGATTTTTATTTAGGTAGGAGTTTTTTCGGTCTATGGAAAAAACACCTGAAAAAAGTACCAACGAAAAAAAAAAATTACCAAACGTGGAAAAACCGACATAAAGTGCACTTCCCAAATGAAAACAATAAGCAGCAGAAGTGTTAGGCAGGGTACACATGTTGTGTTTTTTTTAATGCACCAAAAAAACATTCAGCAGAAAAAATGCATATTTTCTAATTTTCTAAATTTTAAATATACTTTCATTCGAGAGAAATTGTAGGTTTTTACCTCGTGCATTTTTTAGGTCTTTTTTTCAGGCATGCATTTTTCGATTCAACTTAGAAACTCATCAAAAACGCTCCATGTGAACTCACGCTTAATAGCAGGGGAATTGCCGTATCTGCAAGCATTCAACCATTAACAATCACCGTCAGCTGGAGTTAGTTTCAGCGCAATATCAGACGCATCAAAACCGCAACAAATGGAACCAACCATAGGTCATGTCTGCATGGTGGATGTTATCATCCAAAAATATTCCTGCAAAATTGAAAGGTGATACTCTTGCATTTCTGCCACTTTTTAGCACCAAATTAACCCTATTGAGTTGGGGTTATGCATGTCCTGTTCACCCATTCTGGTAAGGAATAGACCCAGATTCTGCACCAGTAGGGTAGGTTCACACAACAAGAGTAAAATTTAAACGTGGAACCGCAAGGATTCTGCCATTAAAATCTGCATCAACAACGTGTTTTAAACAAGTATTTTTTACTTAAGTACATGCTTATTGTGGATTTAGAGGCGTTTTTCAGATTTGGTTTTACAGACGCCTTGCAATTGGAAAGATTCCAATTCATGCTATTGGACTTGGACGCGGATCCGCATTAAAATCCACATGCAATAAACATACAAATGTTGTGGGCGCTTATTGCATGAGGATTATAGTCATCCCATTGACAGCAATAGTACATTTTCACAGATTTTTCCATGTGGAATATAAGAAAAGAAGGAGCATGTTCAAAGCTGTTTTGTGACCGCGCGACAGTTTTGGAAACTGCGTGCTGAAAATATGCATCGTATGAATTACGGTCTATGGGAATCGTTTTTTTCAGTTTTAAATTTGTATTTTAAGGCAGAATCTGCCTTGAAATCCTCCTCGTGTAAACATAGCCTAAGGGTGGAAAAACACTTTTTTATGCCATTTTTTTGCACCAATGTCAGAAGAGGATCCAGCAGGAGTGAGAACTATCAGTCCCTCCTTTATATTTGTTACTCCTTTTTATTCCACCTTTGGCTTTTGCTCAATTAAACAGCATCAAAAGCTGCATTCGTCCTAAGGCTATGTGCACACTACTTAGTTCCTTGCAGTAAAGTGCTTATTTCACAGGAGAAATGCATGTTGGTCAGCATGTTTTTATGCATTTCTATGCATGTTTTTTCATCTGATGTATCTTTTGGTGCTTAATTTTTATGTTTGTTTTCATGAGTTTTTCTTAGTAAAGGGATCTTTACTGTATTAGATCCAATTTTTTGGCCGCGATTGCTCCTTAATATGGTCCTGCACTCCTGCTTTCCTGTGCAGTGTGTAACACCGCAAACACTGTGCAAAAAAGTACAGCTGTGTGCCTGTTGTGTGCTTATTCCTATTTAAAGAGAACCTGTCACATAGTTTTTGCCCCCCTGGCTGAGGACAGAACAAGGTAGTGTCAGACCTGCTGTTTCCAGCGCTGTGTCCCTTATTCTGTAATTCGTGTATTTAATGCTCAAATCTGCAGTTTTCAGACAGAAGAGTCATTCGAAGAGTCCCTCAGAGAGTCAGTTTTTTTCAAACCCGGCCAATCGGAGGCTAGCGCCGCCCACCTCAACTGACCAACCTATTACTTTGAATAGGTAGAAACATGTGAATAACTGTCAGTGGGCGGAGCTAGCCTGTGGTGGGAGGAGCTAACACCTGCTCATGAATAAGATTTAAGGGGTAAATGCTCTAAAACTGCAGCATCTTACAGAATAAGGGACACAGTGCTGGAAACAGCAGGTTTGACACTACCTTGTTCTGTCCTCAGCCAGGGGGGCAAAAACTATGTGACAGGTTCACTCTAAGTCCATGGGACCCTACTGTTACTTTTTTTTTTTTGGTGTGCATTTTGATGCGTAATCATAAAAACAAATGTCAATTTTGCAGGTCAAAAAGTGCATGAAAAGATGGCTTTGTGAACCTCGCCTAAGGTGATGCGTATTTTGTAGCAGTATTTGAAAGCTAGAACCAGGAATGGGTTAGAAATAAAGACAACATACAAGCCTATTATACTCTCTGTAGAATTTTTATTTAAATCCATGGTATATCACCTGGTGTGACATTTTTGCTGATTTTTTTGTAGATTTCACTGCAGAATCTTTTACTCTGACTTGGAAGAACGAAGTATGCGCATTAAAATCTGCAGATAAACTTTTCTTGCACAATTTAGTGCAAATTTTTCTTTCTCCCATTAAAGTCAATGAAAAAAAAAATCAGCAGAAAAATGACAAAATCCACATTCAATTGATGCACACAAACTAAACTTTTCCTGCACATTTTAGTGCAAATTTCTTTCTCCCATTAAAGTAAATGTAGATAAATCAGCAGTAAAATAAAAAAAATAAATGATAAAGTCCGCATCAACTGACGCACATAAACCTTTCCTGCATATTTTAGTGCAAATTTAACTTTTTCCCATTAAAGTCAATGAAGAAAAATCAGCAGTAAAATAAAAAAGACAAAATCTGCATCAACTGATGCACATAAACTTTATCTGCACATTTTAGTGCAAATTTTACCTTTTCCCATTAAAGTCAATGAAGCAAAATCCGCAGCTTAAAAAATACAGAATTCGCATCACTTAATGCCAATTTGTGGGTACAGATTTACAGAAAAAAAAAACTGCACAATTTATTCTGAAGATTTAAAAAAAAAAAAAAAAAAAAAAAAAAAGAGGAGAGAGAAAAGTATATTTCCAGTACGATTTTCCTCCCTTTTCTGTCCACTCCAGGGCTCAGCTTCAAAAACTGAATGTACCCTTAGGGCATCTTCAGTTTGGTGCACATGCACTTTTTTTGTATTCTGCTTTTTGATGAATTGGGATTTTTATTCCATCACTGATAATCAACAAAACTCCCAGCAAAATATGTGCAGAGAGTATCAAAAAACCTCTTGACCAAAAATTTGCTGAAAAATAATTAGGAAAGAGAAAAAAAGTGGTCTTGAAACATAACTTTTATTCAATAAAATACTAAAAATCCATTAGTTACAACAATCCTCTAAAAGATACGGGAGAACAGACAAGATATGGGAACAAGGGTTAGTGTACCCCTAAATAACCCTAACACACTATTACACCCTTACCTAACAAAAAGGATAACAGGATAGTTGCCCTGATAAGGGCGCTCCTGTCCGCCAACCTGACCCTAAGATAAAAGGCCCTAAAGTTTTAATATGGTCCCGTCCATTACTGAGAGACGCGGGTGGCAATCGGCGTCTTAATGAAGGTGCCATCACCCGTGCCGTTTTGATGCAGATTTTTAAGCCAAAATTATAAGTAGATTTAAAAAAAGAGAAAAGTCGACTCTTCCCAGTACGATTCCCTCCCTTTTCTTTCCACTCCAGGGTTCGGCTTCAAAAACTGCATCAAATCTGAACATGTGAAAGCGCCCTCATTAAAACGCGTTTCGCCACCAGCTTCTCTCAATAGCAGAATAGAAACCCGTCAGATAACGCGCCCAAATGCACGTGTGAATGCACCCTTATAGGGAGCCGTCATCGGTGTCATATCAGAATCCATCGCGTCGTTAGCACTCATTAACCCATCGGAAACCTCCCCCTCCGTCATTTGGCGCCGTTGATGGGAGAGGCTGCAGGATCTGCATTGCCGATCGTGTCCTTGTTTAAAGCCAGTGCCCTCGCCTTTAATTCTGACTCGGAGCTATTTGCCGGAAGGGACTTTGTACGGAGTAAATGATGGGGAACGTAAGGATTATTTTGGTGCGAGTAACTGGTCCTGAATCTTTAGAGAGTTGAAGCTCCACTCACAGTATGAGTCCTGCTTCTGAAATCGTGTTGCATGGGGGGGGGACCTGCCGCCGAGGAGCGGGGAGGCTGTTGAGGAACGTTTTTCTAATGATTTTAACTAGTGTAATACTTCTCATTTGGTGTGTGCGTCTCTTCTTCTCACATACAGACACAAAGCAGCTTGTCTGTGCCGCCCGGACGGCATAGAAACACAATATCAAACGACCCATCGATTATTCTGCAACAACATAATTGAGCTGACCTCAGACCTCCACATACAATCACCGCACTTTAACTATCTCATTTTAGCTCGACACACACACCCCTCTGCTAACTAGCTGCCGTCTTCTCATTAGGAGCTGGACTATGTGTGGCGGAGAGATAGGCCTGCCGGGATCGACTCAATAGGAGTGCGGCTTGTGTCTATACAACTGTGATCTGCAGCCCCTTTTGTCAGGGGAAGAGAGGGGGGGGGGGGAGGGGGTTATTACAAGCTGCCGAATAAAAGACTCTCGCCTAAAGTAATAGTTATTTTTATTAACCCCTCCGGGACTGAGAGAAGTCCGAGGAGGGAAGGAAATGGGATCGGCGCAATTTCAGGTGCAAATTTATTAGGGCAGAAGGTTCCCAAATGTTCTGTACTGGAAACCTGTCGGATGCACCAGGTGTTAGCATAGCCCAAACCTAGAGGCGTCACTTATAACTCTGGGGCCCCAATGCAAATCTATAAAAGGGCCCCCATGTACAATACTGGGGTCTACATATGTGGCAGAGAAGCCAATGGACACCCTTAGGATCCGGGGTGTGCACCCCCTATAACTACGCCCCTGTCCTCACCTCACTCTATATTAGATTTTTAAGTCTTAGAGGTAATGAACTTTATCGGTGGATCTGTGGGTTCAGATTTTGACACCCTATATCTGAATAAATGCTATAACGCTCCATATTTTTATTCCCAAATAGTCGGTAAGATGTGGCGCTGCTAACCGCTATGCAACCGCCTGCTTCTCTATCCTTCTTATAGAGTATATAGGACTGCATTCCCACTAATCTGCTAATCACTATGCAACCGTCCGCCTCTCTATCCTTCTTATAGAAAATATCGGACTGCGCTCACACAAATTTGCTAACTACTATGCAACCGCCTGCCTCTCTATCCTTCTTATAGAGTATATAGGACTGCATTCCCACTAATCTGCTAACCACTATGCAACCGCCTGCGTCTCTATCTATCCTTCTTATAGAGTATTTAGGACTGCTTTCCCACTAATTTGCTAACCGCTATGCAACCCCCTGCCTCTCTATTTATCCTTCTTATAGAGTATATAGGACTACGTTCCCACTAATTTGCTAACCACTATGCAACCGCCTGCTTCTCTATCCTTCTTATAGAGTATATAGGACTGCGTTCCCACTAATTTGCTGTACGCTACAATTTACAGCCCAGTTTCTTAACTCCCCGATATCAAACAAATATTCCATTTTTTCTATTAGTGGATGAAGTGCAGCTGCCTCCAGCTATTGATTGTAATTCCCTGTGATCTGCCGCTGGATGGAAAGCAGATGTGATTATTCACTAAGTGTTGGGAAGGATGAGAACAGCTTGCGATGACTGTACATATTAATGTGCGGCAGGCATCAAACCCTGGAATAACATCACAGTGACCCTCTCATCATACACCTAGGCCACCCTCACCTGCTGCACCCCCCACCCTAGCCCTCTCCCGGAAAATGCAAAATGTTACGACATCTAGTGGACTAGAGGTGGAACTGCGATGTCCAATGCACAGCGAAGCGAACGTCTTTGACTCTGGATGCTGCTCCGGAAAAGATGAAGGGTAAAGGCTGATCCATGCAGATTGATGGTTTCAGGGCAAAGCACCGGGGCTGTGGGAGAGAGTGATTGCCCAAGAGGTGTGTTCTGATTCAGGACACTATTTTCCAGGAACACCTTGAGATGCTGCGTGACCTCTTGAGACGGAGGAGCTGTCAATCACCCAGAGCAGGAGGCACTTCTGGGACTGCAGCCTTGTAAATGAAGTAGGGCTTATTACATTGAATTTAAAGAATTGAGATGGAGGGGAAATAGTCATTTCTAAATTTGTTGCAATCAGAGTTTGCTCATCCTCCCTGCATTCTTATGCGCTTGCTCCAGGCGCGCGTATTGAGCGATGTGGCTGTGGTATCATAAAGGATGTGAAAAATTATCACACTACAATGAAGTCTCATAAGTCACCTATGTATTCCAATGGAGGTGCTGACTGTGCAAATCTGATCTAGCCCCGACATGGTACAAAATGGCGGATTGCGCGTCCAGCGGTGAGAGTTTCCAGATCGCTGCGCTCTTGCTCTTCCCTTCAGCGTGTTCATCCTGCTTGTATACTCCAACTTCATTATCCTGATCAGAGCTTTCATGGAGAGCACAGAAAGGCCGGCACCAATTAAGAGAAAGTTTTTTTTTTTCTTTTTCCTTTTACTTCTTTTTTTTTTTTTTTTTCTCATCCATGTAAAAAAAGTTAACAGATGTGAAGCATCTACAAGTCAGGATTAATCAATTAAGAAACCAGCAAAAACGGAGGCATAAGTTCACTGTGGTGAACAGACGCTCTCGTTAACTCCCCGTTAAGGGAGGGCCTCGCCGCAGGAGCGCAGTGGAAGCAAGAAACAAGGCCAACTGCTCCTCAGCGTGTCCTCATTTCGGCTCGCGACGACGATGCGCCGCGCTGCCGCTTTGTCAGGAGCGGATGTTTATTCCCTCACAGTTTTATTAGTCCTGGAGGAGCTCACCTTACAGAGTACGAGTCACTTCCATTCTTAATGATCTTATACCGACAGGGGAATTTACTGGACTTCACATATAGAGTCAGGACTCCTAAGCCACGGCTCCTCCACGTGTGGCACTGCATGGCAGCTTATGGCAACTGCTTTCTGTTTCAGATCTAGAATCATTGACTTTGTGGTAGAGAAGATAATACTGAATGGTACCCAAAAAAGTCATTGACCACAATGGATCCTATGTTGATAGGGATGGACGGTGTGTTCATTGCAATGAAGGCAACATGGAATCATCTGGTCACTATAAGGCTATGTTCACACGGCTTAAAATGGGCCGTATTTCGGCCCGTAATTACGCACCGGAGTGCCAAATTACGGGCTGAAAACGGCCTAGTCATTACGGTAATCCACAGTTCTCATAGAGAACTATGGATTACGTCTCCTCTCCCTGCTCGGCGAATCCGCCGGGTGGGGAGATAAGTGACATGTGAATTACCAGCGGCGTATACGCGCCGCTGGTAATGCAAGTCTATGGGTCGGCGAAGTGCTAGCCCCCCGCTCCTGCCCCCGGCCACACGGCGTAATTACGTCCCGCAGTTAAGCCGTGTGAACATAGCCTAAGGGTATGTTCACACGGTGCGTTGGATCCATTTTTAGATGCGTGTTTGGATCCGTGTTTTGGACCCTAAACAGACCCAAACCCGCATCTAACAATGTGCAGTGTGATTTACATTGCTTTCAATGTAAAACACGTATTGGCGTTCAGATGTGTGTTTTACATGCCTCTTTCTGATGCGTCTTTTGGATCCGTTCAAAGAGTTGTCATGTCAGTTCTTGATCCGTTTGGAGCCCTATTTATAACTATAGGGTGCGATCCTGCTGCAGCCAAAATGTATCCAAACACGCACTGGCGTGTTGGATGTGTTTTGGATGACATTTACGCAGCGCTGTGGGATGTGTTTTTTGGATCCAACACGCCATGTGAACATACCCTAAGGATCCGCGTACACGGCAAGCATTTCCAGTTGGAAATCCATGTAGATTCAGATTTTTAAAAAAGTCAAAAAACACTCATAGATCTCAATTCAAAATCTGTATTTTAGTCGATACGATTTTCTGTGGATCTATTTCAAAACCACTATTTAAAAAAAAAAAAAAAAAAAACCTTAGAACTTGCTCAATCTTCCGCTGTATTTTACTCAGAAAATTTACTATTCAAGTCAATGGGACGGCATATAAAAAAGACCAAAAAGATTTGTGCGCGTTTTTTAGCGCAGATTTGTGTCCAGAAACTCAATAGTGCTCAATGATGCAAAAACAACTGCAAAACTGAATGCAAAAACCGTGTCAAAAGCCGACGAAAAAACGTGGCGAAAAACACAAAACTGAGTTAAAAAAAATCCTCGGGTTTTTGTGTGAAATACTGTTCAAATACTCACCGGACGACGATGAGTATTTTGTTCTTTGTCGTGTGGACGTACCCTAACCCTTCTCATCTGTACTGAACAAGATCCAGTCCCATGGTGGCCAAGTGGAGAACAAGGAAAGGGAACCCAACAGATCAGAAATTACCCAAAGGCACCAAACACATAAAGTTGCATGAAGGTTGAGATTTTCTGTCCTACTCAATGTCCATTAGGACGGATAGTGTCACAGACTGACTCCTATAGCAGGAGTGGCCCAATCCACCATTTACAGACTGTAACTACATTAAAAGTTTGTTGTGGGGTCCTTCTCTTTCTAGGAAGGGCTTGTGACCACACTGTTGTGCACTTTTTGCTTGGATCAACTCAATTTTGTATTCACTTGGGTGAAAGAGAGCACACCCCCAGGATTTTAATAAATATAAAAAAAAATGGATGTGGACAGCTGCATCAATATATTGATGAGTGACACTGAAGGAAACGAAAACAGCAGAGACCCTGAAACCAGAGCGGGTACCAGAGGAGAACATGCAGGGCTCAGCAATGTCTCTCCCGTCCTGTACCATTCCTGTGTCTCACCTTGAACTGCCATTGCCGGTAATGACTTGTGAATATTGATGAGGACGAGGCTTTGCTGGAATTTACTGTGGGGTGCATGTCATCTGCTCGTGTGAGCGTAGACCCAGGGACTAGGAGGTGACACGGACACTGAAAAATCTCCGGCTCAGCTACTCATCTAACACACAACCAAATGTGAAGATCACTGCTCTGCCCGCAACACTGTTCCTCACACAGAATGCACAAAAAGAGGGTGTTGAGCAGCAAAAGACTTAGGGTGCTTTCACATGGTGCGGTTTTGATGCGTTTTTTCAATGCATTTTTTGTGCAAGAAGGCTCAGCAATTAATGCTGTACATTGCTTCACAAAAACCGTGGCAAAAGTCGCAGTATTTACCGCGATTTTACCGTGAATTTACCACAATTTTTGCCGCGATTTTTGTGCAGCAATGTACAGCATTAATTGCTTTGCCTTCCTGCACAAAAAAAGCATTGAAAAAACGCATCAAAAACGCACCAAAACCGCATCGTGTGAAAGCACCCTTATATGATTACAGGCATGTTCACACGGCGGTTTTGGCCGCGGGTTTTGCCGCGGCTCTTGCCGCAGATCCCGCTGCCGATACCTCGTCGAACCTCGCCGCAAACTTGTGTCTCCCAATGCAGGTTTGCGGCTCAGGCGCTGGACGTGGTCTCGGCGCGGGTGGGGCGGGGTTGGGGGTTGCGCCGAGGGTGTGCCTCCAGGAAAATTAATATCCGGGGGCAACCCGTGCCGCGAGCCGCAGCCCAGCCGCGCACCACCCGCGGCAGCACCAAGAATTGACAGGAGAGTTCTCCGCACGCGCGGGTTTGGCCACGGCCCCGAAGGTTTGGCCACAGCGTGTGAATATTAACGCGGTTTCCAATAGAAAACCATGTTAATAAAGTGGGCACGATTTGGCCGCGGAAACCGACTCGGAACCCGCAGCCAAAACCGCCGTGTGAACATGCCCTAAGACAGCAGTCTGATGTTCCCCAGAATCTACCATTAATTTCAATGGACAGGATCTGCTACATCTAGATCAGGAACACAGAACAGTCACCCAGCACCCACCTGTACATCGGAAAACTACTTAAGATCTAATATTTGGAATTCTGACTATTTGCCTAGCTCTACAACAACAACAACAAAAATCTAAAATTAAACCCCTTTATACAGCTATATTATACTTCAGAGCTGCACTCACTATTCTGCCGGTGCAGTCACTGTGTACATACATTACTTATCCTGTACTGATCCTGAGTTATATCCTATACTGTACTCCAGAGCTGCACTCACTATTCTGCGAGCAGTCACTGTGTACATA
Organism: Phyllomedusa bahiana; assembly: GCA_025379985.1. Lineage (NCBI taxonomy): Eukaryota > Metazoa > Chordata > Amphibia > Anura > Hylidae > Phyllomedusa > Phyllomedusa bahiana. Next base: position 132,862 of record JAODAL010000289.1, on the reverse strand, counting down.
CATTACTTATCCTTACTGATCCGAGTTTTCATACGTACTCAAGTGATCACTATCTGAAGGTGGAGCAAGGAAATGTATGAAAACTGTCTAAGACTTTCTTTAGCAACCAATCAGAGTTCCCCTTTAATTTAATATAGTGCTCTGAAAAAACTAAAGGGGCGCTCTGGTTGCTATGGGCAACAAAGACAGTCTTAGACCTAGACAGTTTTCATACATGTCACCCACTGTGTACATTACATTACCTATCCTGTACTGATCCTGTATTATACTACAGAGCTGCAATCACTGTTCTGCAGATACAGTATCTCAAAGTGATTACATCCCTCACATTTTTGTTAATATTGTAGTAAAATCTTATCATGTGACAACACTGAGGATACAATGTAAAGTAGTCAGCGTGCAGCCTGTACAACAGTGTAAATTTGGGATGCCCCTAAAATGACTCAGCACACAATCATCAATGTCTAAACCACTGGCAACAAAAGTGAGTACACCCCTAAGTGAAAATGGATAAATTGTGCCCAAAGTGTCAAGATTTTGTGTGGCCTCCATTATTTTCCAGCACTGCTTAGCTCTCTTGGGCATGGAGGTCACTAGAGCTTCACAGGTTGCAGCCACTGGAATCCTCTTCCCTCCTTCATGACGACATCACGGAGCTGGTGGATGTTAGAGACCTTGTGCTCCTCCACCTTCCATTTGAGAATGCCCCACAGATTCTCAATAGGGTTTAGGTCTGGAGACATGTTTGGACAGTCCTGCACCTTACCCTCATTTTCTTTAGCAAGGCAGTGGTCGTCTTGGAGGTCTGTTTGGGTTCGTTATCAGCCCAGTTTCCGAAAGGAGGGTATTATCTCTGCTTCAGTTTTTCACAGCACATATTGGTATTCATGGCTCCCTTAATGATCTGTAGCTCCCCACCACTATGCTTGACTGTAGGCAAGACACACTTGTCTTTGTACTCCTCAACTGGTTGCCGCCACACACGCTTGACAGCATCTGAAAGAAAAAAGTTTATCTTTATCTCATCAGACTACAGGACTTGGTTCCAGTAATCCTTAGTCTGCTTCTCATCAGCAAACTGTGTGGGCTTTCTTGTGCATCATCTTTAAAAGAGGCTTCCTTCTGGGACGACAGCCATGCAGACCGATTTGATGTAGTGTGCGGTGTATGGTCTGAGTGCTGACAGGCTGACAGCACACCACCCCCCTTTAACCTCTGCAGCAATGCTGGCAGAACTCATACATCTATTTTGAAAAGACAATCTCTAGATATGATGCGGAGTACGTGCACTCAACCTCTTTGATCGACCATGGTGAGGCCTGTTCTGAATGGAACTTGTCTTGTTAAACCTCTGTATGGTCTTGGTCACTGCGCTGCAGCTCAGTGTCAGGGTGCTGGCAATCTTCTTATAGCCTCGGCCATCTTCATGTAGAGCCACAATTCTTTTTTTTAGATCCTCAGAGAGATATTTGCCATATGGTGACATGCTGAACTTCCAGTGACCAGTATGAGAGAGTGTGAGAATGTTAACACCAAATTTAACACACCTGCAATCTTGCAACACTAACGAGTCACATGACACCATAGAGTGAAAATGGCAAATTGGGCACAATTTGTCCATTTTCACTTAGGGGTGTAATCTCTTTTGTTGCCAGTGGTTTAGACATTGATGACTGTGTGTTGAGTAATTTTGAGGGCACACCAAAGTTTAGATATATATACTTATACAAAGTGTCATATCTTCATAGTTGTCCTATGAAAATATAGAATACAATATTTACAAAAATGTGAGGGGTGTGCTCACTTATGTGAGATATTGTACGTACATAACAACTGGGAGTTAAAGTGGTAGCTGGGAAGTGGCTGGCTCTCTAGTTGGGTTAGGACTGTGACGCAGGATACCATAAACCCTCTCTTCTATTTACCCTACAGGTCTCCATGCTTCAAACTTGTAGGACGAGCTTATTTAACGTACAAAATGCACTTGGACCAACATTGCGGTATAATTGGCCAAACTGGACTTGGGCTTTTTGTCCACCTTATACTATGTCACTATTTAAGACTTCAGAGTTGACACCTTGGACATATCTCAGGATCTTTAGTAAAGGGCACACAAGAAAAAGCAGCATCTCATATTCATCCAACCTTCCCAGACCCAGAAAAGACCAAGCTTTACATGAATGTTTGCAGGCGATTTTGGAGGACACGTGCTGATGATGATGATCGCACAGGGCAAGCAGATAAAGGACATTTAGGCTTTGTATGACATTGAATTATTCTAGTAGCGGCCCTAGTGAGTGATGCCTCAATGGAGGGGATGGCGCAGCCCCTGGAGGATGGTGGCTCTAACAGGCAGGGAAGTGGTTAATGAGAAGGAGGACAGACTTAAGACGTGAAGTGCAGGGTCACCAGTAAATGTGTGCCCTCTATCCCCCAACTCAAGGCTCCATCTGCAAGTAATAATTTGCCTGACATTGATTAGGCCGTGTGTGCAAGCATCGCTGGGAGATGAGATAGGAAGCAGACAGCAAGAGCGGCAAGACAGCAACAGATCAATGATAGTTACAACTGCAGAGACACCTATTAACCCCCACACCGGAGCGCGCCGCTCCAAACATGTATGTGCCTAATTGAGCCAGAATATTTCTATTGTTCAAGGTGAATAGCCAAATGCCAACATTACAGCAACACAGAAAACTGAAGACATGCATAGAAAAAAATCCTTCTCCTACAGCGGAGCTAAAAAATATGAAGAATTACAGCACCGGGGTCAGGAGACCCCAAAGACCCCGTCCGCAGAGGCAGCAGGGTTACTGTGATTAGGGATTCATTCTATCATTTATAGTCCCTGACCTCCCCATATACCACAGCACCCTAGGTCTCTGGGGAGGATCTATAGTTTTGTTCATCCTGAGCACCCTGGTTCATGAACTGAATGTCAGAACTATGCTAAAGACACATCAGTAGCACATTCGAGGGAGTGGAGAGAAGGAAAGTCTATATGACAGCAGGGGGCCATCAGGACAGTACTCCTGTCAGGTGTTCTGATCAAATATTATTTAAAAAGGGGAGTGGGGGCACTGATACGTTCCAATGTAGGAACTGGTAAGGAAGAGGGCCTGAAATTACTTATGACAGCCCTGTATAACAGTGAAGAGTACTGAATAAGAGCCATTAAAACATAGCTGTGTTGTAATTCCACAATATTTTCAAAACTTCTGCTTGCTTTCAGGGAATGGTAACATTATTCTTTACATCCAATGGTTGAGAACCCATCCTGAGCTAGTCGTGCTCACACAGCTGAGGGTCTGTCACAATAGTATCCAGGCTAAATCATCTTTTGTGCGCTAAATAGACTGGACTAGAGACTGAGGGCAACATGTATGAAGGGGGACGCGCCAGAAGTCTGGCGTATTTTCAACCCGACATCAAGCGCAGCCCCATTCGCAATAGTTAAAAGCCTCCCGTACGCCAGTATCAAGCACATTACAGAGCTCCCACTATGTAATGCGCCTGATTTCGGGGGGCGTGCGGGAGGCGGGGCGCACTACAACCGTACGAAGCTATAGATTTATAGCTTTGTTATGGCAATTTTAGGCACATTACTGCTGGAACAGGTAGAGTACTTTCAAAGTAGTTTACCTGAGCCAGAAATGGTCATAAAGAGCGGATTCATAAATCAGACACATTCTATGCCAATATTATGCGCATGAAAATTGGCGTTTAAACGTCAAAACTCATACATGTCAGAGCGTTTTTTTGGTGCTTTTTTTTCAGAAATGCACAGCATTAATTGCTGTGTATTTCTGCAACAAAGAAAAACACGCCAAAAAAAGCCCCGAAAAACGCTTGGTGTAAAAGCACCCCAAGTCTGGGTTCAAATGTTGCATTACAGCATGGGTGTTTTTCGAAAGCAGGTGGTTTATGTGCTTTAATTAAAAAAATAAATAAAAAAAAAATTAAAGTTTGTGTTTTTTTAATTGATTGTGTTTTTGATGAAGGAAAACTAATCAAAAATGTAATGTATTAATGCAGCATAAGGCTGGGCTCACATGTTGCGCTGCTGTATGCGGTTTTTCGAATGTGGGTGGTTTTGTAATTCATGTCAGTGGAAAGTAACGAGAGTAAATTACAAAACCATGTGCATTTAAAAAAAAAGGTTAAGAAAATCCACATGCAGTAACACGATGTGAAAATCCAGCCTAATACATTTTACCTGCACTGATACACTGCAACAAACTACCAGGACATGAGAGAGATTTGTGCTGCAGTTGTGTTCAGATCACAGAGGATTGTATAAACAAGTCACTGGGCCAGATGTAGGAAACGGGCTGCGTCAGTTTTCTGGCGTGATGTTCGACATGTCATTGTCCATGTACGACATATGTATAAAGGGTATGCGCCAAAAAAGGGGCACAGAGTCCGACATTCTTAACTGCAGCATTAATTGCTGTGCCTTCCTGCACAAAAAACGCATCAAAAACGCACCTAAAAGGCACTGTGTGAAAGCACCTTTAGACACTTTTTGTAAGTCGCTTGACAAGGGGGCATGATGTACTGGCAGTTAAAACTGCACAAAAACTGCGCTGTGTGAAAGAAGCCTAAATCTCCTCCAAAGTCGTTCAGTAAGTGTTGCAACTTTTAGTTTTTGGTTTTTTTTACAGAAAGCTGGACACCGGCACTTAAGCAAATTTGTCCATAATCACGTGGTGGCAACTCCAGTCTTGTGGCAGCGCCTGTTTTTAGGCAGTGCTTTGTAATGGCCGATGCTCTGCAAAGTTTCAAGCACAAAGCTGGGTCATCCCAAAGGCAGACAGGTATCCTAATTATCTGATAGCTACACCCCCACACGGAGGACACATGGCAGCGGCGGCATTAAAGGCAGCAGAGGTAGCGAGGGAGAGGGGAGAGGCGCTGTCAGCTCTCTTTTCCGCCTGTTCAAGCTGTCTCGGCTTTGCTGTCATCCCGGCTGTGACACCTCTCAGGCTGGTTAATGAGAAACATGTCACTAAGTTAATGTGCTCTGACTGGACGGTGATGGACCGTTGTCCCACCTGCTTCCTTCATTGTCTCCCATCGCTCCCCCTCCCTCGCTCTGTTCCTGTCTATTTCCTGGACGCTGTGATCCAGTATCCGCCGTCGTCCCTGGCTGAGCACGGGTTAAGAGACCTGTCAGCTGACTTCATGACAGAGACATGGCACGGGAGATGAGCTTTACATCACCTGCACTGGCTCTGAGGACTCAGGTGTGACCTTCACTGCCCCCGGCTGACAGCACTAACCACAGAGGGGTCTCCACAGGATATCACTCGGCTCCGGCTGCTCGTGGCCTCCGAGATTTATCATTAGTGTCGTAAGATACGTGAATTTAGGAGTCAGAAAAAATGGTGCAAGTAAAGTATTTGGTGCAACTTGCTGGGACTGATAGCCAGATTTCTTTCTCCACCTCTTGTAAATTTCTGCCGGTAGCATAAATCTAAAAAAAAGTGTGCGTCTCTAATAAATTTGGTACATTTTATTAGGGGAAAAAAACAAGTGCCAATTTTGCACATGTATCTTTAAGAAAATCATCTCCTTGTCCAATGAAAATGGAGAATGACACTTTAAAAAGTGAGAGTGACTCTAGTAATATGGCGCCAACTATGATGCCAGTATCCAAAAAATCTATTTGGTGCAACTCACATTACACACTTCTCGTCCTACGGCCGCCTCATGACTCTCATTGAGGTCTGCTAGTACTTAACCTCGAAAACTAGTCCAAGCCCTGAATTAATTAATCACTACTGGCAAGTTGTTTAGCACAAGACTAAAAACGGTGCACCTCCACTAAGGGGATGTTCACACAGCGCGTTGGAACTGTTTTTGGATCCGAAAAACGCATCCAAAAAGCAGGTGCATGTTCGGATGCGTTTTTTGCTGCAGCAGGAATGCACCCTATAGTTTTAAATAGGGCCTCTGCTGCGTCAAACGGCTCAAGAATTGACATGTCAGTTCCCTGAACGGATCCAAAAGACGCATCAGAAAGGTGGATGTAAACACGCATTGGGGATCACTCGTCTGACCGCCGACGCATTTTTTACATTGAAAGCAATGTAAATCACACTGCACATTGTTAGATGAGGGTGTGGGTCTGTTTAGGGATCCAAACATGCGTCTAAAAACGGATCTAAAATCGGATCCAACATGCCATGTGAACATACCCTAAGGGTGCTTTCACGCAGATGTGTTTTTGGGTGCATTCCTGGATGCGTTTTTGGTGCAGAAAGGCACAGCGATTAATTTTGTACATTTCTGGAAAAAAAAAATACACCAAAAAACGCTCCATGTGAAAGCACCCTAAAGGGGTTTTTCAATTTCTAATAATGCTCATCAGAGAATGATATAAAGTAGGTAAAAAAGGCCCCATTTACATTACCATTCTCGACCTCTATTTGTGGTATCTGTTGATGGGGCGATAGAGCCACTGACCTCTATAGGTCAAACGTAGTCTTAATTGGGCTATATTTGCCATATTAAGTGATCGATAGCGCTATTGTGTCAAGTGCAGAAACCGTATATGTTCACTTAATAGGGTAAATGCAGTCCAATTAGGAGCCAATTAGTCGTCCTATAGAAGTCAAAGTCCCCGTCACAGTGTCTGTGAGGATACATTTTTAGGTTATCCTCACAGATACCATGAACAGGAAACTAAAATGATACGTGAATGAGGCCTAGCCCCACTCATTCCAATGCGCTCCGCCGACAATAGTGTGCCTGCTGGTCATGTGTGCCTACAACCAATCCCAAGCCTCAGTGGACAAATGCTGTATATCCAGCTGTGAATAGCTGCAGGGCCTTGTGAACAATGAACAGGACATCAACGGCTGGGATCACTAGTGGCGCTAGAACGAGTGGGTTTAAAAGGCAAGGGTTTTTTAATATTTTATATCATCCACGAATAACAAATAGGAATTATTAGAAATTGGAACACCCCTTTAAATATGGAACAGGTGACTTGCGGCATTGTAATAAAGCAATTTACAGTTTTCCGGTATCAGAACATCACCATCGGAGGTCTCTCAAAATGAGAATGACGCCCATCAAGAACACACATACTGTATGTTCTAAGATGGCTGAGGAGTCCTCGAGCCACAGATCTGTGGACAGTGTGGGCAAGAGGTTGCGTTTGGGAGTTGTTTTAGCACATCTGGGTTCTTCTCCCTTTCTTTTCCTCATTGTCTTCCATCTTCCTCACTGGAGAAGCAGTCAGTCTCAACTTTTTGATATTGACCATGACCATAAAATACTGTTAGGCTATGTCTACACAGCAGAGGATTTTGGAAGTTTTTTCAGCGGATCCAGCATTTTGAATCCGCTGAAAATCCAGCCGTACACAGTGCAGTGTAGCCCTCAATAGAAAATCGTGCTACAGTCTACACAGCACGGATTTTTTTACTGAGGTGTTCCTAAAACGAAAACCGACTGGCGGAAAATAGAACATGTTGTATATTTCGGCGGACCGGCGTCGGCTTCCCGCAGGCACAATGTACTGGGCTGTCGGGAAATCCAAATCTGACCGCTGTTTTTTGCGCAGAAAACATACCCAAAAAAAAACGGCGCTGTCCAGCAATTTGAAGATGCTGTCTGAACTTGGACGGCATTTTCAAATTGCTGTGTGGATCCAGCCTTATAGCAAATCCCAAATTGGAGAGTCTTAGATCTATTTGCCGATTTCTATTACTGATGAAAAAAACCTTCAAATTAAAGAAAATTCTCAATGCTGTAACAATCCAATTGTTTAAACCCCCCCCCCCCCCCCAATCCTCCACCCACGCTTTATGATTAGGGATACGGGAACAGTCCAGGGGTTTGGACTCCCTACTGTCACAAACTTATATGTTGGCAGGCTAGACAGAAACAGACAGACACACACAAGTGACATACACTTGCCAGGACTGATAAAAGAGGTTGTCACCTAATTACCAGGTGCCATAAATGTTATTATTAATCATAAAGTGCAATTAATTCCCAGGCAATGTATATGGAAAAATGGGAGCTAAAAGGAGTTGTCTTTTTTTTCTTTTCTGTAGCATACTGCTGCCCAATGACTAGAAAGTAATACTCATCGCTCCTCTAACCTCGGATCCAGTTCTGTGCTGTCCTCACGATCTGCTGGTCTCAATGGGAATGGGACGTCCTCCCTGCAGCCGCAGATTGGCTACAGCATTCATGTAGTAAAACAGGTGTCTCTGTATTCACCTTTTAAACAAGGCTCTTGTTGCTGTCCAAATCCTGTCCCCTCATTTATGTTAAACTAAATTCTTATTTTTTATAAATAAAATTTGGTGCAGCATTACAAACGTGATATAAAACAGTAAGACCAGCTAACGCGTTTCCAGCTACAAGAGCTGTGAACAAGAGCTGTGAACAAGAGTTATCGTAGCTGGAAACGCGTTAGCTGGTTTTACTGTTTCATATCACGTTTGTACTGCTGCACCATATTTTATGGATACAAAAAAGGAATTTCGTTGCACATAAGTGTGGGGACGGGATGTGTACTGCATCTAGAGCCTTGTGTCCAAGGTGATTACAGAGACACCTGTTTGACTGCTTGCCTTTACCGTGGAGCTGCGGTTAACCTGAGCACATGTCGACGAATGGTAGCAAGTAAAACATATGGAGGAAAAGCCAAAGATAATAGGTGAGCCTTATACTTAAATACAGCATTCATGTGCCCGATATCGCCATAGTAAGCGGCTGCAGCGACGATGTCCTGTTCTGAATGAGATAGGAAAAAAACAGAAGACTGGCAGAGAGTAAAGATGGTGCAGCATTGGATGAGGGGTGAAAGGAGAGGTAAGTATATTTTTTTATATTTTAGTAGGGCAGAAGTATACTAAAGGGAAAAAAATTAAATGGACAAACTAGATAACAAAAGATTAAAAAAAGACATTAAATATGAACTAAGTGAACAACAGAGAGGACCCTGCTCGAGAGGGCTTACAATCTACAAGAGAAAGACAGAAGATCTGGTATCACAAGTAACAGCCCGGAGACTAAAGAAAACATCCTCATTAAAAGACAGCATGTACTGCAGCTGCCATGTATCATGCAGAACATTGCTGGCCACATCTTCCTCCATGCACGGCTGCCATATTAAAGGGTTGTCCATGTTGTCTACAAAAATGTTATAATGCTCTAGGGCCCCCTCAAAATAAAATATCTTTTCTCCCCTTTTTCCAGACCAAGTTCAATGTGGCTTCATTGACATCGTCTCTTCCGAACAAGGACTCACTTTTGCGTTTCTATTGGAAGGGGAAAAGCCAGCGCCGGAACGAAGTACCGGAGGTAGGTGAGCATAAGATTTTTTTGTTTTAAAGGGGTTGTTTCACTACATCGATTCATCTTACCATAGTCCTGTTTTCGCAGTTTCATTTTTTTTAATTCAGGGGCGTGTTTCCTGCCTTTACTGGCTGTTATTGGCCTGCATGATCTGAGACACCGGGCCCTTACATGCAACCAGCCTGACAGCCTATCGGGAAAAGTTCAAACTCTTCTTTTGCGACCTGAGGAGCTAAGCACCCAACAAAGGGGGGTATCAGAATAGGTAGACACTGTTAAAGGAAATTTTTTGCAATACTTTTTTTTTCAAATCTTAAAAAAAAAAATCCCTTTTAGTAGTGAGACAACCCCTTTAAAAGGGCATTGCATAATTTTTGTAAACAACATGGACAACCCCCTTTAAAATGCCCGTGCTTTGAGGGGATGTGGGGAAAAATTTGCATGCCTGATACCCCTTAAATAGACTATAACATGAATCTGAAATACATGTGTGTGCGGGAGCTGTCTGAAATTCGACAACATTTAGTACAGCCATTGGAGGAACTGTATAATTAGTTATACTGGTTATCACCCATCTTTTTCAAGAACCAGATCTAAATGATGGCTGAGCACAACTCCAAGTACCACTTTTCTATGGAAATTTTGCAGTGGTATATCAGGACAGATGGGTTGTGCCCCTCTCTGGAGTCCGGGGGACTAAGAACTGATCCACTTGTTACTTATACATTTTTTATATCTCAAAAGGGCCCGTCCCCAGGCCCGGTTTTTCAGCCGGTTTTGGTTTTTTCAGACCGCCTGAAAAACCGGCGAAAAAGAGCACAAAGTGCTTATGGAAAACCCGTGCGCAGTCCCCCGCCTTTTTTTTCCCCCGGTGGGTTTTTTCGCCGGGGGGTCCGGGGCCCCAAAACAGGTATGACCATCTTTCCCTCCTTTTCGGACAAATATGTGCATGTCATGGGGGGGGGAGGGCTATTCTCGCTCTCGAGAAAAGCCGTCCCCCCCGGCCGTGGGGACGGCCGCAAAGCAGGACAAATACCGGCCGGCAAACCGGCCGGTATTTGTCCACTGCCGTGGGGATGCGCCCTAATAGTGTTGCACTTCCAATTCAGGTTGGCAAGATTCGAATTCTGCCAACTATCGCAGGAAAATTGTACACCCGATCATTGAGCTTTATCCAAACAGGAAAAGGGAAGTGTATCCAATCAATAAAGGAAAAGAGCTGGTGACTGATTGCACAAATTTCCTACAATTGCAGGAATAATTCAGAATGGGCCGACCTGAATCCGGCTAAATCAGGAGTACACCTTTGACATAGTCCATCGAGAATTGGATGCAATCGTAAAGAAAAGTATACAACGCTGTATACTTTTAATGCGGAGTATACTATAGTCTTCTGTTTCCCCGAAAATGAGACATCCCCCAAAAATAAGACATGGTGGCATTTTTTATGCATTCATAGTTTGGCTGCTTATGCTTATTGTTTTGTGATGAAAATCACTACAGTAATTAATACATTGAAATCTTGTTATGGCAACATAAGTACATCCCCTAAAAATAAGTCTTCGCTCGATTTTAGGAGCAAAAATTAATATAAGACGCTGTCTTATCTTCGAGGAAACAGGCTAGTAGTACAAATGCTACACCAGCATATGCCACCAAATGGATACCGTCCGCAAGGTAGATGGTGGCCCATGTCCGGTGCATCATGAGTAGCATTCCCAATGCATACAAAAAAAATGAAGAGTAAGAACAAAATGTGAACAGACCCTAAAAAGCGCCTTCCTGTGTCCCAGGCTTTGCTCTCCTCTCCAGCACTTGTGCCATCTGCATCTTACAAATCGCTGTTGTGTATGGTGACGTGCATCATGATGACAGGCGGTGACCCCAGAATGGCCCATTGGACATCAGTAGCCACAGCAGGAGGAGTTCACAGGTCCCCAGGGGCCACAGAAGCGTCACTGAATGTGTCACACTCGGTGCCTCAGCTCATGCACTTAGTAAATGCGTTGCCCTCCCTTTTCGCTCACTTCATGTCAGCGCGGAGGACTATGACGGCGCTCCCCTGGAAAATAAATAGGAATGTGCGCGAGGCGAGGATGCTGCACCTCTCATCAGAGTTGCTGCCGTCTCCCCAGTAGTTAATTAGAATGGTGTCACTAAGTGAATGCAGCTCAGCCTGCACTCTGACAGACGCTCACCTCTGACACCGGGGGTCCCGCACACAATCCACATCAAACTACTGCAGTGTGACCCTTTTAACACACACAGTAAACTCCCAGCACATCCAGTTGAAGCTCATTAAAACTGTCTACGCTCCGAGCATCCCATTAACCTCCTCATTCAGAAAAAAACCCGCACAAGTCATCTATTCTGCCTTCTCTGCCGAGCCTAATTAATACTCTGCATTTGTGAACAATATAACACCCCGACCTCCCCGCACCCCCAATAAAGACAGCAGCCGACCCCCAGAGCAAGGAGTCTTGTAAGGCGAGATGGCACCGGGGATGACAATAGCTGAAGCAATACTCTCACCAGAAGCCAATGGGTTAAAAACACAGAACCCCCCCCCCCGCACATATGTTCCTATAGAGAGGAGCTGCTGCCACCATCAAAGTCACACAGAGCTACAGGGGGCGGCCATGTTCCATGATCACCCACCTCAGGTGATCCTGCTCTTCATCTACACTGATAAAGATATTATTGTGTCCAAATGCAGAGGATAAATTCAACATCAGACACAGGACATGTATATTACTGGAGGAGGTGGGGGCTGAAGGCAAACCTGAGTAACCACACATTATCCAGGCCGATGTCCGGGAAACTCCCAAAAGATTTAGAAGAGGAGGCATCAATGGCTTAGGGTGCCTCAGTCTTATGAAAACAAAGACTAACCACGGAATAGTGAAAAGTCCACATCCAAAAACTGAAAATCTGATCATCCATTCTCACACCCAGCCCAAATAGGCCCCGCCCATGAGGAGCCCTCACATATTCCATTCCAGGAGCCCCCATACATCACAGCCATCCGGGAGTCCCACGTATCACAGCCATCCGGGAGTCCCACGTATCATAGCCACCCAGGAGTCCCACACATCATAGCCACCCAGGAGTCCCACACATCATAGCCACCCAGGAGTCCCACACATCATAGCCATCCAGGAGTCCCACACGTCACAGCCATCCAGGAGTCCCACACGTCATAGCCATCCAGGAGTCCCACACATCATAGCCATCCAGGAGTCCCACGCATCATAGCCACCCAGGAGTCCCAGGCACCCGCATCCATAACACATCCAGGAGTCCCACACATCATAGCCATCCAGGAGTCCCACACGTCATAGCCATCCAGGAGTCCCACACATCATAGCCACCCAGGAGTCCCACACATCATAGCCACCCAGGAGTCCCCATACATCATAGCCATCCAGGAGTCCCCACACGTCACAGCCATCCGGGACTCCCACACATCATAGCCATCCAGGAGTCCCACACATCACAGCCATCCAGGAGTCCCACGCATCATAGCCACCCAGGAGTCCCACGCATCATAGCCATCCAGGAGTCCCAAACATCATAGCCACCCAGGAGTCCCACGCATCATAGCCACCCAGGAGTCCCACACATCATAGCCACCCAGGAGTCCCACACATCATAGCCACCCAGGAGTCCCACACATCATAGCCACCCAGGAGTCCCACGCATCATAGCCATCCAGGAGTCCCACACATCATAGCCATCCAGGAGTCCCACACATCATAGCCACCCAGGAGTCCCACACATCATAGCCATCCAGGAGTCCCACACATCATAGCCACCCAGGAGTCCCACACATCATAGCCACCCAGGAGCCCCCATACATCATAGCCACCCAGGAGTCCCCATACATCATAGCCACCCAGGAGCCCCCATACATCATAGCCACCCAGGAGCCCCCATACATCATAGCCATACGGGAGTCCCACACATCATAGCCATTCAGGAGTCCCATACATCATAGCCACCCAGGAGTCCCACACATCATAGCCATCCAGGAGTCCCATACATCATAGCCACCCAGGAGTCCCACACATCATAGCCATCCAGGAGCCCCCATACATCATAGCCACCCAGGAGTCCCACACATCATAGCCACCCAGGAGCCCCCATACATCATAGCCACCCAGGAGTCCCACACATCATAGCCACCCAGGAGCCCCCATACATCATAGCCACCCAGGAGTCCCACACATCATAGCCACCCAGGAGTCCCACACATCATAGCCACCCAGGAGTCCCACACGCATAAGACCATCCAGGATCCCACCAACTCATAGCCATCCAGAGTCCCCACACATATGAGCCATCCAGGAGCCCCCATACATCATAGCCACCCAGGAGCCCCCATACATCATAGCCATCCAGGAGTCCCACACATCATAGCCATCCAGGAGTCCCACACATCATAGCCATCCAGGAGTCCCACACATCATAGCCACCCAGGAGTCCCACACGTCATAGCCACCCAGGAGTCCCACACGTCATAGCCACCCAGGAGTCCCACACGTCATAGCCACCCAGGAATCCCACACGTCATAGCCACCCAGGAGCCCCCATACATCATAGCCACCCAGGAGTCCCACACATCATAGCCACCCAGGAGTCCCACACGTCATAGCCACCCAGGAATCCCACACGTCATAGCCACCCAGGAGCCCCCATACATCATAGCCACCCAGGAGTCCCACACGTCATAGCCACCCAGGAGTCCCACACGTCATAGCCACCCAGGAGCCCCCATACATCATAGCCACCCAGGAGCCCCCATACATCATAGCCACCCAGGAGTCCCACACATCATAGCCATCCAGGAGTCCCACACATCATAGCCACCCAGGAGTCCCACACATCATACGATACCGGGATCCCACACCGTCATTAAGCCACCCAGGGAGGTCCCACCAACTCATAGCCACCCAGGAGTCCCACCCATCATAGCCATCCAGGAGTCCCACGCATCATAGCCACCCAGGAGTCCCACGCATCATAGCCATCCAGGAGTCCCACACATCATAGCCACCCAGGAGTCCCACGCATCATAGCCATCCAGGAGTCCCACGCATCATAGCCACCCAGGAGTCCCACGCATCATAGCCACCCAGGAGTCCCACGCATCATAGCCACCCAGGAGTCCCACACATCATAGCCATCCAGGAGTCCCAAAGATCCTAGTTCCCAGGAAATCTCAAGAGATCCCATCCCCACAGGAGTCCCACACATCATAGCCATCCAGGAGTCCCACTCATCATAGCCATCTAGGAGTCCCACACATCATAGCCATCCAGGAATCCCACACATCATAGCCACCCAGGAGTCCCACACATCATAGCCATCCAGGAGTCCCACACATCATAGCCATCCAGGAGTCCCACACATCATAGCCATCCAGGAGTCCCACACGTCATAGCCACCCAGGAGTCCCACACGTCATAGCCACCCAGGAGTCCCACACGTCATAGCCACCCAGGAGTCCCACACGTCATAGCCATCCAGGAGTCCCACACATCATAGCCATCCAGGAGTTCCACTCATCATAGCCATCCAAGAGTTCCACACATCATAGCCATCTAGGAGTCCCACACATCATAGCCACCCAGGAGTCCCATGCATCATAGCCATCCAGGAGTCCCATAGATCCTAGTTCCCAGGAAATCTCAAGAGATCCCATCCCCACAGGAGTCCAAAGATATCCCAGTCTCCAAGGAGTCCCAATAGATTCCAGCTGCCCTGAAGCTCCAATAGATCTCAGCCCCTGAGAAACCCAACAGATCCCGGCCCCCAAAAGTCCCAATAGACCCAAGTCCCCTGAGGAGCCCTTATAGATTCTAGTCTGAGATGCAGTTTTGTTACTGGTAATATTCACAGGGTTTATCTTATATCACAGATTCATCTTAGTACATATGGTAAACCCCTATTTGGGAAGAATCAAAAGTGGTGTACATCAAGCCCTACCTGATTCAAGGGCTTAGGTCAGGATGGGTTTCCTAACTCTGAATAAAACTGAAATTTATTTTCAATGACAGCAAGCAGAGATCTTAGTATGAAAAAAACATTAGTAAATTGTAAAATTCTCCCGGGGTACTGGTATATACAGACAGTTCTTGAGGCTGAGAATCTAAAGTGGCTCCTGGGGGGCTGGGATCTATGGAGGCTCCTAGAGGGGCTGAGACATACAAAGGTTTCTTGAAGGCTGGGATTTATGTGGGCTCCTGGAGGGCTGGAATCTATGAGGTGTCCTAGAGGAGCTAAGATCTACAGAGGCTCCTGAAGGGCTAAAAATCTATGGAGGCTCCTGGAGGGCTGGAATCTATGAGGTGTCCTAGAGGAGCTAAGATCTACAGAGGCTCCTGAAGGGCTAAAAATCTATGGAGGCTCCTGGAGGGCTGGAATCTACGAGGTGTCCTAGAGGAGCTAAGATCTACAGAGGCTCCTGAAGGGTTTAAAAAAAATCTATGGAGGTTTCCCTTGGGAGAGGGTTTGGGAATTCTACAAGGGGTCCTAGAGGAGCTAAGCTCTAGTGGCTCCTGGAGGGCTGGAATCTATGAGGGGTCCTAGAGGAGCTAAGATCTACAGAGGCTCCTGAAGGGCTAAAAATCTATGGAGGCTCCTGGAGGGCTGGAATCTACGAGGGGTCCTAGAGGAGCTAAGAACTAGAGGCTCCTGGAGGGCTGGAATCTATGAGGGGTCCTAGAGGAGCTAAGATCTACAGAGGCTCCTGGAGGGCTGGAATCTATGAAGGGTCCTGGAGAGAATGTTGCAAAGCTTGGATTTATGGAGTATGAAATCCATGGGAGCGTCTGGAGGATAAGATCGATAGGAGATGTTGTGTTACCCTTAGATGACGGATATAAATACATTATAACTGGGGTCGCTCCATATATACAGCTCTAGTAATAATAATCATCATGGGATCCATGTCCCTGCAATTGTCCCACTTGTTTCCTTTACGTCTCATTCTCCAGTGTTCTGCACATTTTGGATCATTGTAGAAAAGTTTGCGATGTGAGAAGTTTCTGGGCTGTGGGTCCCTCGTCGCCTGCAGGTTGGGAGAGGTCTAGGCTGCATATATGGAAATGAGCAGGATAGAGGCCATTATCCGCAGATCCCTATATTCCATACAATGAATAACGGCGCTCTATCCTCAGCGCAGGTGACTTCTGCCATTCACACAAATCCTCTTTCTTTCCAGCTCCGCACTTATCTCTTCAACTTCTCTGATTTCTATTATACAGAAGGGTTTTTTCCCTTCAAGGACAAGCAAAGAAAATGACGGGAGCAGTAAAGGCGTCTTATTTGCGTCTGCAGCTCGCCGGCCGTATTCTGCTGCCCGTGACAGGCATTAAACGGTTTTCCCTCAGCGAAATCCTCTCTGCATCTTCCGGATGGTCTCTCGCCGCACAAGACTCAGAAGATGATAAATACAGCATCTCAATACATAGATTAGACATAAAATATTTGGTGCAAGCAAAGTTACGACAACTAACTTTTCTATGGAACCTAGGAGCTTTCTCCAAAATACTCTATCAAAGTCTATCAAAGAGTAAGGCCGGGTTCACACTGGCATCATAGGATACATTTGGAATCTCCACCGCAAAGGTGGAATCAGATCCGTTTTATAATGGAACGAAAACAGCACACGACAGACCCCACTGACTACAACAGAGCCTGTTTGGTTTTCACTGTGGATTCCATCACTTGCTGTGCTATTTGTTCTGTCATTACCAATGGCATTTCTGAAAGGAACCACTCTAACAAGTGTGAACCCAGCCCAGCTCTCCTAATATAGTGCTGAGGCTAGATTCCCACTTGTGTCAGAGGTTCCCTTCATAAGCTCCATTGCAAGTTTCATCGGGAATGACGAAAAATAGTACAGCATGCTGCTACAGATCTTCTGATAAAACAACGGACACCATGGCCCGATGGACCCCAAAGTAGTCAAGGTGCCATTGGTGTCTGTTGTAAAAATGGATCCAGTTCTGAACGGTACCTTTGATGCAAATGTGAACCAACCTTAAGGGCATGTTCACACGGCGTAATTGCTGCATGCATTTCGCCATGTATTTGCACTTAATACGTGCCGAGATGCGCGCTGCACTTACAGTAATCCATAGCTCTCATAGAGAACTATGGATTACGCCTCGTCCCCCCACGCAGGGAGATAAGCGACATGTCAATGATCTGCGGCGATTACGCACCTCGAGCAATGCATGTCAATGAACAGCGCGACTCCCAAAACACCTGGCGTATTGCGGCGCGTACTGTAAGCGCCACAATTACACCATATGAACATAGCCTAATAGTTCCAAATGTCTTCCATGTATGAAGCATGTGGTAAGTGGACCGCTCCACCACGTTGAACGATACTGTGAAGTACAGTGGATTGCAAAAGTCTTCCTACCCCTTGAACTAGTCCTCATTTTCAAACTATAATGCCAGAAACTAAATATACTTTATTAATATTTTATGTGATAGAGCAACACAAAGTAAGTATTTGTGAAGTGTAATGATACGTGTTTTTCCAAATTTTTGCAAGATTTCAAAATGAAAAGTGTGACGTGCATATGTATTTAGCCCCCTGTACTCTGATACCCCCAAATAAAATCCAGTGTAACCAATTGCCTTTAGGCTATGTTCACACGGCTTAAACTGGGACATATCTCATCCCGTATTTCGCTCCGTACTGCGTTCAATACGGGGCGAGATATGTCCCAGTCATTACTGTAATCCACAGTTCTCTATGAGAACTGTGGATTACGTCTCCTCTCCCCGGGCGCACAATACGGTGAGCGGGGAGAGAAAGTGACATGTCAATTACTAGCGGCGAATACGTGCCGCGAATAATGAATGTCTATGGGGCCGGCAGGCTGCCGGCCCCCTTTCTCCCCCCCACGGCGTAATTGCGGGCGAAATACTTCCCGCAATTATTGCCGTGTGAACCTAGCCATAGAAGTCACATGATTAGTAAATAAAGTACATCTGTTTGTCATTTATTCTCAGTATAACTACAGCTTTTTTTGTGAAGGCCTCAGAGGTTTGTTAAAGAACATTATTGAACAAACAGCATCATGAAAACCAAGGAATCCACCAGTCAGCTCAGGGATAACATTGTATGACTTAGGGTATGTTCACGCGGCTTATTTTGAGCTTAATACGCGGGGAAAAGCGCCCCATAATTACGGTAATCCCTAGCTCTCATAGAGTGACATGTCAAATATTTGCGGAGAATACGCGCCGCGAGTAATGCATGTCTATGGAGCCAGCGGGCTGCCGGCCACGGGAGTACGCGCATCTTAGCGCCAGCTCCCGAAACACACAATGTACTGCGACGCGTACTGTATGTGCCACAGTACATCATGTGAACATACCCTTAATTCTAACCACCCCAACCCCTTTAATGTAAGTATAGGTGACTCAAGTTTATGGCACTGATGAGGCACAACTGTGGAGCAATAAATACAGAAAAATAAAAGATCCTGATTCTAGGTTCTTCTATCTGGGAAGCATCAATAAAATTGTTCGTCCTGCGCCTCCTGTTTCACAAAGAGACTGCTAAAACTACTGTGAGAACTTGACAGCGAGTTCAGGAACAAGGGGTGAGAACTATATTAATATATGGACTATAGAATATTAAAAAATCCACATAAGAGGATGATTTAGAGGTTGATATTTCCAAACCATGATGCAGATTTTAAGTGGAAGTGCAAAACTCCTGCACCCGCCGCCATGCTCCATAGTCTCACTAGACTGATGCCGCTGCCTGCACGGATCCATCTTTCTCCCTTCATCCAGGACAAATGATCCTGGCTGCCTCCTTTTATCCATTTCCAGATTATCTCGCCGGCTCATGATGTCATCAGCCATTATTCGCACTCCGATAGATAAATACCCGACTTACATCATCTGCCCGTGACATGCCAAAAATCTCCAAACAGCCGCGCTCTGGAGTAATGTCCGAGATCCATCACCGGCACATGCACAAAGTGTTTATTCCTCAGCTATTACTTATCTCAGCAATCACCGGAGCGGCCGGCACCACAATACCGTCACCGCGATGGATGGCACAACGCCGCATTTACAAGACTGGCGAGCCTCTGCTTAATGGGTGACGAGCTTACCAATAAATGTGATGAAGAGGTGAAACCTTCGCCTGCCCAGAGACAAAAGAATGAATCCTCCCAAACAAGTTTTAGCCACTAGCTCTGGTCGCTGCTATTGACTTTCCTCAGTGTTCACTGCTTTCCATCTCTGCTCCAGTGGCACAGCTATAATCAGTGGCTCCAGCTTAGCTGCACTGTCTACTGGAGTCTGAGGTGGTCTGAAATCCACCTCCTGGCAAATCAGAGGTTCAGACTGACCCTGCCATATGCTTTACTCTATTCGACTCTATGGCTATAGTCAGTGTCTCCAGCTTAGCAGCGTTGTCTGCAGGAATCCAAGAAAGTCTCTAAATCCATGTTGTGGCTCATTTGAGGTTCCTATATGCTTTATCCTGTATCTCCGCTCTATTAAGATATAGCTATAGTCAGTGACTCCAGCTTAGCTGCACTGTCCGCTGGAGTCTGCGGTAGTCTGAAATCCACCTCCTGGCTCATCAGAGGCTCAGGCTGACCCTGCCACATACTTCACCCTGCAGCTCTACTATACTAGGACACGGCCATGATCAGTGACTCCAGCTTAGCTGCACTGTCCGCTGGAGTCTGAGGTAGCCTGAAATCCAGCGCTTGGCTCATTAGAGGATCAAAATGCAGTTCTGCCCCTACCATATGCTTTGCAGCTCTGCTCTATTAGGACAAAACCAAATGCAGTGTCTCCACGTAGTTGCGCTGTGTTTTGGAGTCTAAATTAGGGGCCGGTCACACTGCGTTATGATTTCAATTCAGCCCAGTTGCCACTTCATGACGACCTATACATTTCTACCATTGTACTGAATGAATACGTCAAGCGATGTGTTTAGATACTGTTTTGTACCATCCAAACATATAAACATATTAGAAAAACGCTGTGTGAACCCAGCCTTAGTCTGAAATCCCCCTCCTGGCTGCGGCTCTGTTCTTCTCCGACACATCTATACTCAAGGTCTCAGGGTTATCTGAAGTAGTCCGAAACCCACCTCCTGGCTCATTAGAGGTTTTGACTGTCCTGACCATATGCTGCATATCTACTCTATCCGATTACTGCTGTAGTCAGTGTCTCCAGCTTAGCTGCACTGTCTACTGGAGTCTGAGCAAGTCTGGATTCCCCGATAGGCTCACTAGAGCCCCAAGTTGCAGTTTTGTGCCTAACCCTGCTTTACCCTGCAGCTCCACTCTATTAGGACTCTGCAGTAGTTAATGTCTTAGATGCATCTTCTACTGGAGTCTGAGACAGTCTGAACTGCCACCCTGCTTCCTGCCCTTATCATATGCATACCTCCCAAGTGTCCCTATCTTGGAGGGACAGTCCCTATTTTTAACCCTTGTCCCTCTTAGCGCTATAAATGTCCCTCTTTTTCATTTGGGAAATAGATTTGCGTCAATAAACTGACTATCTTGCTGTAAAAAGTATCCGATTGCTTCCTAACTGTATGTTAGATAACTTACTTAATATTTCATCATATTGATACAATGCAATCCTGAAAATGTCTCTCTTTTTGTCTACCTAAAAAGTTGACATATGTGTTTGGGCATGGTTCGAGGCGTGGCTTTGTGTGTTGTCATGTGTTTGGGTGTGGTTGGAGGCGTAGCCTGATATGTCCCTCTTTATAATCTCTAAAAGTTCGGAGGTTTGTCATATGCTTTAGGGTATGTTCACACGCTTTTAGCTGCATGTTTGGATCCGTCTGTCGGACCCCAAACGGACCCAAACACGTATCTAATAAATAACAGTGTGATTTACATTGCTTTTAACTAGAAACACGCATCGGCGTTCACACGAGCGATCGCTGATGCGTCTCACTGCGTCTTTTGGATCCATTTCAAGAATTGTCATGTCAATTCTTTATCTGAAAGACTCAGCAGGAGCCCTATTTAAAATGATAGGGTGCGATCCTGCTGCATCCAAACACGCAGCTGCATGATGGATACATGTTGGATCCGTTTTTGGGATGCAGCATTTTGGGATGTGATTTTCGGATCCAACACGGATCCGAAAACGTGTCCCAAAACGCTGTGTGAACATCCCCTTACCCTGCAGCTCCACTCTATTAGGACACAGCTGCAGACAGTGTCTCCAGCTTAGCTGCATTGTCTACAGGAGTCTGAGTTAGTCTAGGTGCACACGGCGTTCGACCGTCCGTCAAAACGTATATGTTATAACATATAGGTTAAATGTATGCCAAACGCGCACTGTTTGGAGTATACATTTGACATCCGTGGTTTTTTTGTCTTTTTTTTTACTAGCTTTTCTATTGGCTGTCACCTGTTTTCTCCTGCTATTTTATTGGGTAGGTTGTTTATAAATTTTATGACTGATAAACGTATACATTTGCAACATGGGCAGAAACGCTAGGATTTGTTTCCCATTGACATACATTGTAAAAACTTATACTGTAATGTATACTTTTTTTTAAACTTGAAAAAGCGCAGCGCCCTGCGACCTCCAGCCATTAAAAATAAACGCATGTTTGACGGAAAGTGTAAAAACGGACACTATGCCAATGCACGTTGCACATCCGTCCACCTACATTAGCCAATGAACATGTTAATGCATCCGTTCTCCCTTCCGTCATAACTGATCTGTCATCCGTTCAATATAACGGAGAGTGCACCGCGCCTTAGGGTATGTTCACCCGATGTATTGGAATACATTGTGTGTTTCGGGAGCTCGCACTAATACGCCCGCCCGTCTGCTGTGCGGAGTGGGGGGCCTATAGACATGTATTACTCGCGGCATGCATTCGACGCAAATAATTCACATGTCACTTATCTCCCCGTGCGTACTATACGATCGTATGGTACGCGTGGGGGGACGAGGCGTAATCCATAGTTCTCTATGAAAGCTATGGATTATCATAATTATGGGACGCATGTCCCCGCGTATTAAGCGCAGTACGCCGCAAAATATGCGGCGTAATGCGCCCCAAAATAAGCCGTATGAACATACCCTTAGGGTGCGTTCACACAGCAGTGGGCAAATACCGGTTGGTTTACACGGCCGGTACTTGTCCGGTTTTGCGGCCGTCCCCACGGCCGCGGGCGGAGGGCGGCTCTTCTCCGCGATCAGCGGAGAAGAGCACTCCCC
The DNA here is from genome assembly GCA_025379985.1 of Phyllomedusa bahiana. Lineage (NCBI taxonomy): Eukaryota > Metazoa > Chordata > Amphibia > Anura > Hylidae > Phyllomedusa > Phyllomedusa bahiana. Next base: position 110,287 of record JAODAL010000289.1, on the reverse strand, counting down.
CCTCCCATGGAGGTGTTGTCTCCAGAGGGAACCATAAACATGCGCAATGTATTTGGAGTGGCCCGTGGGCGGAAAAACTGGGCAGTGGGGACTGCTGCACGGGTTATCCATAGAGCACCATTGTGCTCATTTTCAGCCGGTTTTTCAGGCGGTCAGAAAAACCGCAAACCGGCTGAAAAACCGGCCGAAAACCCGTGCCGTGGGGACATGGACTTAGTCTGAAATCCCCCTCCTGGCTCATCAGAAGCTCAGGCTGAAGTTCTCCGTCCACCATATGATTTACCCTGCAGCTCCATTCTATGAAGACACAGCTGTAGTCAGCGTCTCCAGTTCAGCATCATTTATTACATTCTTAGGTCGTCTGAAATCTACCTCCTGACTTATTAGAGGCTTAAGCTCCTGCTCTGTCCCTCTCCCATGCTTTAAACTGCAGCTCGGCCTGTTCAGATTGGCTGCTGTGAATAAGCATTACCTCAGCAGAGAATCTATACAAGCAGAGACAGTTTTGGGTTACGGTTGATTGTAAACTACAAGCAGCAAACCCATCAGCAAATAAAAAGAAAACTGACGCACACTGGGAGGAACCCGAATAAGGGGACGGGGACTGAACAACCATTGTCAGGGACTTGGCAGTGATCATTCTTGACAAACCTCAAGGTTGCTTCTATTGGCCGGTTTTTGGGTCACTACTAATGATAAAATTTTTTTTTTAGAAATTCCTTCTCAACATGTCCAGGGTGCGAATCCGATCTGAGAGTCAGGTGCCGGGGTCCATGGCTTTAACAGGATAGGAGGAAGGTCTCCTCATGTGATGCCCCAGAACCTAGATAGACTCATTGCTGCGCTGCATTAAGCTGCTATGAGAAAAAGCAACAGTGCGAGGACTCCATACCTCAGTGTCACCACGAACTCAATTTGAGGGGACGATATTACTCATTTCTTGGATACATTAACTGCATGAAGCATCAATTAAAGCATTGATTGCAGAAGTGCTGGGAACTCTAAGCGTGTAATGGGCTGTGTCCCAAGCTGCGGAATGGAGGTAAAAGACACTCACAGATGCGTCGCACACGGCTCGCCCTGACAAGTGATTGATATTATGACTCAATTATAACTGGAAACCCCATAACTTCCTCCTGAGGATGAAAGGCGGGGTCACCCGGGTCACCATGTGAACCTATGACCAGCGATTTTACCCAGTCCTTCCAGACAGAGCCCTGAGCCAGCGCAGCAATCATCCCGAGACAATTTATGAACAGAAGAGGATGATCTGCTGAGCGGCTGCACAAGGTGCCAGCAGCACATATACAAGCTCTATAGGGGGAGACTAGCTGCTGCATCACAGGAACAGCCCTGATGGTGACACTAGTACCGTACAACGGCAGCAGATCTATTACACGTACAAATTACCGGCACTCTTTGTGTCCTCCGCTCCAGGCACTGGCTTCCTGCTGAGCGTCTACACCAGTGGTCTTACACCAGTGGTCTTCAAACTGCCGGCCCTCCAGCTGGTGGGAAACTACAACTCCCATCATGCATTTACATAATCTATAACAGTGGGCATGATGGGAGTTGTAGTTTCCCAACAGCTGGAGGGCGGCAGTTTGAAGACCACTGGTCTACACACTCAAGAGCTGTTCTGAATAAGCAGAGATGTAGTGTAAAGCATGTAGGTGATTTTTAGACTACCATATATTCCATTAGACAATGCAGCTGAGTGGGAGTCATTGAAAATATTTGTGTCTTAAAGGCGTTGGCTCACTACAAGGATTGCTTTTTATGTTAAAGATCTTGCAGAATCAAGTCACTTTGCAATATATGTCCATTAACAGTGTCCTACCTATTCCTAGATCTTTCTAGATCTCTGCTTCAGCTCCTCAGGTTGCTATAGCTACAGACCTGTTCAATGTCTCCTGATAGGCTGTTAGCACTGGTTGCTATAGCTACAGACCTGGCTTCTACTGCGAGCCAGTAAACAAGCCCCTGAATTCAAAATGAAACCAAGAAAACAGGACTGAGGTAAGATGAGATAAACACTTTAAAGGGGTGTTCTTATCTCTATAGTTGGCGCATCACCACCAACACCCCTGATGGTGTCAATAGTACCATACAACGGCAGCAGATCTATTACGCATGTCCAGATTATTGGGACTCTTTAGGGCCGTTCACACGGCTTATTTTGGGCATGGATTCCAGTCGTATTGCGCGCCATACTGCGCTGCAATACAGCTGGAATCCGTCCCAGCCATTACGGTAATCCACAGTTCTCATAGAGAACTATGCATTCCGTCTCTCCTTCCCGCTCGGCGAATACGCAGAGCGGGGGGAAAGTGACACGTTCATTATCGCGGCGGGATATGCGCCGTGGATAATGAAAGTCTATGGGGCCGACGAGCAGCGCCCCCGCCCCGCCCCTTACTCAAGCCGTAGTTCTGGGCGAAATCCGTCCCGCAATTACGGCTTGAATAAGCCATGTGAGCCGGCCCTTTGGCTATGTCTATAGAGCACTGGTTTACAGTTAGATTTTACATGGATTCAGTATTTAGAATCCACAAAAAAAACTGACTGTAAATCATCCCCATAGACCTTAATAGAAATACAAATCTGAAATCCGATCAAAAAACTTAGAACATGTTCTACAATCCACCATATTTCACTTGAAAACGGCAAATTATAATACTGTTCTATGTAGTCCGAATCTGCGCAAAAAACGCGGTTCAAAAACTAAAGCCAATTGTAAAATACTGGTCGGATTCTATAACAGGATCCAATGGTATTTTAATTCTGCCATATAGACGAAGCCTTGTGTCCTCCAATCCAGGTACTGGATACACACAACAGTTGATCTGAAAAAGCAGAGATGTAGTGTAAAGCAGGTAGGTAAGTTTTAGACCACCATATATTCCATAAGACAATGCAGCCGAGTGGGAGTCGCTGAAAATAGCTGTAGGGGGGCTATTTTTTTAGGGGGAAAATAGCTGATGCATCACCACCAACACCATTGATGGCATCTACAGTACCATACAACGGCAGCAGATCTATTACACTCGTCCAGATTATTGGCACCCTTTTCTCTCCTCGGCTCCAGGCACTGGCTTCCTGCTGAGCTTCTATACACATAGGAGCTGATCTGCAGTGTAAAGCATGAAGGTAATTTTCAGACTTCATAAAACAAGCTGAGTGGGGGTCAATGAAAATAGCTGTGTCTTAAAGGGGTATTGTCACGACAATGATTAGCTTTAAGCATGTAGACAAAAGATTATGCTCAAATACATTGCTGTTCTAAATTAGCTTCCTTTTAGGCTATGTTCACATGGAGTAAATTCGGCGCGCATTTCGCGTCATATTTGTGCTCTAATACGGGGGAGATGTGCGCCGAAATTACTGTAATCCATAGTTCTCAGAGAACTATGGATTACGCCTCCTCTCCCCGCTCGTACAATCCGATCGTGACAAGTCAATTATTCGTGGTAAATATGTGCCGCGCGTAATGAACTTCAATGGCGTCTCCCACCCCCGCGCGCCACGGTTAGTGGCGTGAGCTCCCGAAAGAAACGATGTATTGCAGCGCGTACTGTACGCGCTGCAATACATCGTGTGAACATACCCTTAAAGTTAGATCAGTTCTTTCCCCCCTGCTTGTGTACATAAGCTTCCCTAGGTGTAGGGACCACTTCTCTGTGCTGTAGCAGCCCTGATCTGATCTTACTCCCTGCTGTGTCTTATCAGCAGCACAAGATCTGGTTTATGTTTCTTACTGACAAACTTAAAACCTTTATAGCTCTGTAGCCTTCTGCCCTGCTGTTAATAGCCCTACATCCCCAATGTCCCTCTAACTGGCACAGCCAGTAATAGCAAAGCTAATACCAGTCACTGTTGTAAAACCGCCAACAGCCTGATCAGGAAGTGGGAGCCTGAAGCTGGCTGTGAATCAGCATGGTGAGAACACCCCTTTAATGACTGCGCAGACAACACTGAGACTGGGGGGTGAAGATTTTTTTTTTGTTTGTGCTCTTGTTACAAACAGGTGGCATCAGAAAACAGCACGATGGCCACAGGACAACAAATTAAAACTCCCCATGGCTTCCTTCCAGGGTAAAGTTTGATGACAACCTATGTGTGCTTCTGATTTTAAAGAGCAATGACCAGGAATGTGCAGGCTTACATGTTATCAGACATGGGCATCAGTGCAACTGTGATTTGTGCCGCTTCTGAAGGAAACCTGGAGCCGTAGGAATCTATCGCGCTGCACGATTCATGACGCTAAATTGCACAAAGTTAAATTTGACCGCAACTTTGCCATGAATTGCAACTGTGAGATAGTCACTCTCTAAGGCTAAGTTCACATGGCTGTTTTGGACGCTGCGTCTGAGGCGGATTCCATGCAAACTACCTCACACTGTTTCAATGGAAAAACTGCATCGCAGGGCACACAACGCTGTTTTTCCACGCTGCTTTTCTTTAGGGTATGTTCACACAGCGTGCTGGACCCGTTCTTTGGATCCATTTTTTATCCGAAAAATGCATCCAAAAGCGCTGCGTAAATCGCCTCCAACACACAGCTGCGTGTTTGGCTGCGTTTTGGCTGCAGCAGGAACGCACCCTATAGTTTTAAATAGGGCGCCTGCTGCCTCAAACGGATCAAGAATTGACATGAAAATTCTTTGAATGGATCCAAAAGACGCATCAGAAACACACATCGGTGATCACTCGTCTGAACACCGATGCATGTCTTACATTGAAAGCAATGTAAATCATACATCTAAAAAACAATCCAAAATCGGATCCAACACGCCGTATGAACATACCCCTAGTGCTAAAAAGAAATGACACGTCAATTCTGAATCCTTCCAGAGTATATGGAGGCTGAAATTCGCCTCTGAAATCAGCTTCAAGACCACATCTGAAATCCACATCCAAAAACCGTTGATTCAGCAATGTTTTTCTACGTAGATTTCACAATGTTTCAGCGCTGAAAACAGCTGTGTGGACAAAGCCTAGTAGAAGCAAAAAGAAGCAAAAATGTTTCCTATTTACTTCCGCTGTACATGTTTTTATAAGACAAAGTCATTTATTCTATTTGTTATTATACAAATCCCATCAGTATTGTTAGGCTATGTTCACATGGCTTATTTAGGGGCACATTTCGCCACGTATTTCGCGGCGTACTGCGCTCTAATACGAGCGAAACGCGCCCCAATCATTACGGTAATCCACAGTTCTCATAGAGAACTTTGGATTACGCCTCCTCTCCCCGCTCGTACAACATGATCGTATTGTACACGCGGGGGGAGAGAAGTGACATGTCACTTAGTCGCGGTGCTTTCGCGCCACGAGCAATGACAGTCTATGGGGCCGGCGTGATGCCGGCCCCCCGGCGCCGCGGGAGTATGTGCCGATCGGCGCGAGCTCCTGAACACCTGGCGTAATTGCGGGACGTACAGTACGCCCCGCAATTAAGCTGTGTGAACATACCCTTAATTGTCGCCATCACTATGGTCAGCTTACTCAAAATAGGGTGCGGGCTCATGGCCAAGAAAAAAAAATCACCTGGTACTATAGAAGAGCTAAGGTAAGCAAGTTTGGTCCCAAAATCTATTAAGGGGTCCAGCGGCCACAAGATCACTCTGTCTGCACCATGCGTTGGTGCACTTGTTGAGAAAATCAAAAGGACTGTAAATGAACGTACACTCAATAACACGGGAGCCGGGTGTTGGGTTTACAGTGTGCGGCGAGATTCTGCGGGCGCCTGTCACGTGGCTGCTGTCACCGGCGGCTCCTCCAGGGCTCTCCCGGCACGCCATTTAAATGGATGCCCGCTCCAAGCCCAAACCAAATTTTAATGCAAGTCCTGTCAATAACGCTGGGAGAGCCATCCCTCAGAACAGGCTCACTAATTAAATGCTGCTGAGATTTAAATAATTCATCTCCTTAACGTGTATTGATTTGAGAGTTTTTGCGGCGAGAGGCTGAGGACAAGAATTAACCCTTTCCCTGGCGGCGAGCGCTGGCTGCGCAGATAGGCGGACGTGGAGATGGCATCAACAAGGCAAACGATGAGCAGGGTACAATACCTCACTGTAGTGGGCACTCACCTATCCCGCTGTGGGGTCTCCCTATGTGCTGCAGGCTCATGCCCTTATTCATGTCTAGGAGTCCGTTCTTAGGCCAAGTACCAATGGCGAAACTGTAAGCCTGCAAACAGAAAGATGAACGTCAGGAATACAACATGTAAAAATCACAGACCAGGGGCCACATGTATGAACCTGTTTTAGTCTAAAACTCACTTTTTTCCCCATGGGTTACTATGGGCAAAAAAGTGAGTTTTAGACCAAAACCGTTTCATACATGTGGCCCAAGGAGTCAATATATAAAGAGAGATTCCTTTAATCTGACATCAATGGGATTGATAACAGGTTATCAGAGATTCAGGATTATTGAATGGTTATAGAGAAGTCAGTACTGGAGCCTCCAGTATCCAAACAATGTCATCAGAATCCGCAGCTGGACCATTATATTCAGTTGCAGTTCTCTTACAGCTGCTGGATGATCATTTTCCAGACGATCAGATCCCAGATTAAAGGAATTTCCCAAGATCACACATTTAAAGCACAATAACCAGAATGTAAATGAGAAACTTTCAGATGATCAATGTTGGTTTATATAAATGACATTCTGCATGACATTGGTCCAGGGCCCCTGGTGTAGGCGGCCATTGGTAACTTCAGGGCACCATAAGGTCAAAGGATCTGGCCCCCACACATTACCCATTCCTACAATGCACCTTCTTTTAAAAAAAAAAAAAAAAATTTGAATCAGGACCCCTAATATCATTACTACCCAGATGGGGCCCCTGAGCAACCACAGATTTTTTATTCTGCAGGAAGGATAGTGATATTTAAAGAGCGCCGGTCACATTGAACATGCCATCTGATCTGCAGGCAGCTTGTTGTAGAGTGAGAGCAGCTGAGGAGACCATTATACTATTTTGTGGGGAAAAATTCAGAACTAATTTTTATATTTACATTTCTGTTCATTTTGGGCTAAAGTGAATTTCTGATTAAAAAGCACAAAAAAAAAATCAGTGAAAGTACTGCTGCCCCTTCCCACATTCAGTGATTGACACTTTTCTCTGTACTCACACTGATGCAGGGAAAGCTGTCAATCACCGTTTGTGGGCGACTAAGCCCCGGTTCACACGGCTTATTCAAGCCGGAATTGCGAGCCGGATTGCGCTCGCAATTCCGGCTTGAATAAGGGGCGGGGGCGCGGCCCGCCGGCCCCATAGACTTGCATTATCCACGGCGCGTATTGCGCCTGGATAATGTGCATGTCACTTTCTCCCCGCCCGGCGGATTCACCGAGCGGGGAGGAGCGACGGAATCCACTGTTCTCTATGAGAACGGTGGATTACCGTAATTACTGCGACGGATTGGCGCCATACTGCAGCGCAAATCCGGCGCGCAGTACGGCACCAATCCGCGCCGAAATAAGCCGTGTGAACGGCCCCTAAGCAGGACTTCCACTCTCTCTTAAAGGGGACGTCCACCTCATTAAAAAGTCATTTAAATAACTCCCGGACCCCAAGTAACATGGAAAAAAAAGTTATACTCTCCTTCCTCCGGTTCCAGACGCGCGTCTCTTCCGAACGGGGAAGTCAGCGGCCATGTGTCTCTAACTTACATCACCATTTACCATTTGGAGCTGTTCTTTTCCAAACAGTGATACAAGTTAGAGGCATGTGACTACTCCAGTCAGACAATGGCTGCAGCGGTGACATCCCTGATCGGAATAGGTTTCCTTTAAGGAGTCCAGTGGGCGGTCCTATCATTGACTGACAACCTATTTGTATAAGCATGCATGCAGACATAGTAGTCAATCACCCCTAAAGACTCCTTAAAGGGGTTTTACCACAAATTTAATTTTGCTTCACAGGTGTAGGAGAATGAGGAGGACGGCGCTTGCAGCCGTCTTCCCCATTCACTTCTATGGGAGTTCCGAATATAATCGCGCACACACAATTGGCTATATTCGGAATTTCCATAGAAGTGAATAGAGAGGACGGCTGCAAGCGCTGCCCTTCTCATTCTCATGCATGGTCGGCTCACAGCTAGCTGCAAGTGACCTGTGAAGCGGCCATTCATTCAGAGTATAAAACCCCACAAAGAATAAGCAGGAATTTAAATGACTACATTAAACATTTAACTAAACTGTTTCCAACAGAACGATATATCAATCTGCTCTGATTCTCCTGCTCTGTCAGGGTATGTTCACACGGCGTGTTGGGTCCGTGCTTGCATATGCTTTTAGATGCGTGTTTGGGTCCGACTGTCGGACCCTAATCGGACCCAAACACGTATCTAATAATGTGCAATGTGATTTACATTGCTTTTAATATGAAACATGCATCGGCGTTCACACGAGTGATCACTGATGCACTTCTCATTGCGTCTCTCAAATCCGTCTTTTGGATCCATTAAAAAAAATTGTCATGAAAAATTCTTGGTCCGAAAGACGCAGCAGGTGCTCTATTATAAACTATAGGGTGTGATCCTGCTGCATCCAACACGCATCCAAACACTCAGCTGCATGTTGGATACACGTTGGAATCGTTTAGGGTCCGATCGCCGATGCGATTTTCGGATCCAAAATCGGATCCAAAAACACCGTGTGAACATACCCTAACACAGACCTAGCAGATCTGATCGCCTATTCAGTTTTACCTACCTATTACTAGATACCCCCTTTTGTATGGGCTGCATCAACTCCTCAGGTTGCTATAGCTACAGACCTGTTTGATCTCTCATGATAGGCTGACAGCACTGGTTGCTATAGCTACAGACCTGGCTTCTACTGCAGTCTAGTAGAAACCAGTAAACACGCCCCTGAATTCAAAGTGAAACCAAGAAAACAGGACTGAGGCAAGATGAATCAATGTAGTGAGACAACCCCTTTAATTAGCCCAAAAGAGGTCAAAACAGTGTCCTTATGGCCTCCGTCTGATATACAACTGTTTACCCCAAAATATAAATTATGGAAAGGGATAGGAAACTATAGTATTCCATAAGACAGTATGGCTCTATAGGTGACGTAGCCCACTGCATCCTATACAGGGGGGCACAGCACCCCCTACATCGGAGCTATTCCCAGTAAACATAGGTCACTGACATGATGCTAACACCCACTAAGATACATAAGAGTCGTCCCCTTCAAAGTGTTAATGATTCTTCTCCTCTTGTTCTGAGAAAGTTGGGTGACAGCCAATCCAGCAGTTTTGACTAATTCTAAAGCCATCTGTCCATGGCAGAACCTGACACTCAGGAGCCTGGGAAAGCTGGATTAACCATAATAGTGTCTGGGATACCAAAAACTATGTATGGTGATCTGCTTACATCAGCCAGGACAATGCTCAAGCTTTTTCTCACTCAATTATCCTTGACAAATTCAGCAAATGAGATTTGCAGCCAAGGACATACATTTCCACTGCTGCAGATGTTATTCGCTGACAGCAAGCAGAGATCTTGAAAATAGTGAGGAATTGAAACAAACTCTATTAGAAAGTCGGAGGGTATGAAACGCGCCTTATTCACAAATCAAGGATGGGCCATTTAGTCGCCCCCTTCATGTGTGACCCACCACACGCTGGATCCCCAGCATGTCTGTGTGCTGCAGAGATGGACTGTTTGTGACATTACAGCTGAGTTATCTGACATCAGAGCCTCCCCGCCATTAAGATCATATCTGACATTTGTGTAGCCGTCGCGGCTCCTGTCATTGATCATAATAAAATCTTCCTGTTTATGTGTCCCCGGGGGGCGATAACTTAAGTGTGACGAGGAGAAGCACAAACCCGTACAAATCCCGTCTGCCTCCCTCTCATTTACTTTTTCATTTTTCTACGATTTTCTCTTGAGCTTCAACCAAATTACGATGGACGGGAGCGAAGATCAAAATCTGACGGATCAGAGAAGGGGGCAGAAACCGACAAGTGGACTGATCCAGAAACGCCGCAATGCAGGGCTGGATCCTCACCACTTGTGCGCCAGGACCTCGCACTGGGTCTAGGGTTGGGATTTCTCACTGTACTTTTAGGAGACTTGACTTTTCTTTAGCCCCTAAGGGAATGTTCACACGGCTGATTTTGATGCTGTTTTCAGAGCGTTTCCGCTCCCAAAACAGCATCAAGACCTCGCCTGAAACACGCTTCTTCAGAAGAGGTTTTAGATGCGTTTCCCGGCGCTTTTTTGACGCTTTTTTGGGCGAGGTTTTCAACAGTTTTCACTCATACAAAATAATATTAAGGTCAAAAAGCGCGCCGAAAAACTCTCAAAAATGCGCCAAAAACACGCTAAAAGAACTGACATTACACTTCTTTTTCAGTGGCCAAAACAGCTTCAAAAGAAGCGCGTAAAAACCTTGTCGAGTGTGAACTACAAGACTGTATTATATAGGAATCAATTAAATGAAGCGGGGGCGTTTTGGACGCTGTTTTGGGTGCGGAAACGCTCCGAAAACCACATCAAAAACAGCGTCCAAATAAGCCGAGTGAACAGACCATTAGTCTGGGTTTTTCGTTTCCATTTTTTTCTCCCCACCTTTCAAGTGATAACTTTCAACACAGCCATATTAAGGTTTGTTTTTTTCGCGGGATGAGTTCTATTTTTTCAATGGTATAATTTAATGCATCGTACGTATAATGTATGAGGAAACCCCACAAAAAATTCTGTGTGGGGTGGAATTGGAAAAAAAACACAACTGCCTTTCTTTCTTCTGATAGAGCTGTGTAATGGCTCATTTTTTGAAGGGCAAAGTCTAGATTTTATTGGTACCAATTTGGAACGTATACCGCTTTTTGATAATTTTTTATGTCTTTTTCTGTTAATTGTTGTTTGTCTTTTTCATTCAATATAATATAATATATATATATATATTTTATATATATATATATATATATATATATTATATATATATATATATATACACACACATATATAAACATATACATACATACATACACACACACTCGAGTATAAGCCGAGGCATCTAATTTCACCACAAAAGACTGGAAAAACTTATTGACTCGAGTATAAGCCTAGGGTGGAAAATGCAGCAAATAAGTAAGTGATGCCCCTTCATTAACCAGGACTTGGTTCCATGATGTATGAAATGATTGTCCCCAGTAATTAGACAGGTAGAGCTGTCCCTGTAATAAGCTAAGCAGGGCTGTCTCCAGCAATTAGTCACATTACACACACACAGCTCAGCTACATGCACATTACACACATAAGGCTCTGCTGCAGGCACAAACAACACACACATACACAGCTTTGCTTCAGCTCATCCAGCAGTGATCACAACCAGTACAGCAGAATCCTGCATACACTGAGCAGCATCACGTGAGCCCCCCCCCTCGTGTGACATCAAAGGTCCTGAAAGCACACAGCAATCACATAACTCCTCCCTCTGTGTGACATCATCACAGGTCCTGGGAAAGACAGCACTTTCAGTTGAGATGAGTTGTACTTTGGATACAGAGAACTTGTGTAACATATACACTGGAGTATATGCCGAGGGAGGTTTTATTAGCTTTAAAAACGAAAATGGTCGGATTATACTCAAGTATATATGATATATATGATAAATGGGATAAGTGGTTTTTTACATTTTTTTTTCAGTAATTTGTAGTCCCCTACTAGAGGACTACAACATGTGATCACTTATACTGACTTACTGCAGTATGTAGTGATTATATTGATCTCTTAGTACAAACATCGTCTTCCTTAGGCCCCCCGATGCCCCTCCCATATCATGGCATGCCATGTTTGCATTTCACAATCAATGGACCATGGGCTTATTGTCTAATCATTTACACACTGTGGTCCCGCTTACCATGGCATTGAAATGGGTGAATGGCTGGGATCGGAGCCATCTTTGATCCAGGTCACTAGTGCCGGCTGTATCTAACATTCCAATATGTCCTGGTACATTAAGGAGTTAAAGGGTTTAAGAATAAGGCCGGATTCCAACAGCGTATTGTGGCGTGCACAGTACGCACTGTAATATGCGTTAATTGCGCTGTTGAAATGATGCGCTTGCAAACGAGTAATTTCAACAGCACAAACGCCACGTGAATAGCCAAGAGCATATCTGTGCCTCCTATACTTTACTAGTTGCTGCCATGTACAGGCAGTCCCTGGGTTATGAACGTGATAGGGTCCGTACGTTTGTTCTTAAGTTGAATTTGTATGTAAGTCGGAAACAGGTAGATTTATTAAACGTAACTCCAGCACAAAAGTTTTTTCACATTTGTTTTGCTGTCTCTGCCCCTGTTAAGAAGATTTAACCTCATTTTCACCTCATGTGCTGTTGTGGCATGCTGGAACTTGTCGTTCCACTGCTGCTATCTGCTGTAGAACATGGAACTACAAGTGCCAGCATTCCCCATGAGTCTCCGTTTGTAACTAGGGGACAGATGTAAGTCAGGGACTGCCTGTATATGCCTGAAAAGAAGTGATATGTCACGATTGTATATTAAGATTGTATTTTACACTGATGTCTATGACAAATGTATTGTAAATTGTTTGGGTCGTATTTCGGCAAAATTACACCCGAAATACGCGCTAAAATATTGCACAAATGATGCCGTGTGAACATCCCCTAAAAGTGTTTTAAAAAAAAAAAAAAAAAAAGAGGTAAAAAATAAAAAGAAAGAAAAATTTTGTTTTTTTTGTACATTATTAAACACTGTATCTGCTCACTAGCAGGAAGTGACTAAATCCAATCCAAACGCAGCATGGACTGCTATGGTCTGATGATGTCAGCATGTATGATGTCATTATGTGGTATAATACAATATAATCACATGGGATCCCTACTATAATACATTAGCTCCACATAGTATGATTACATCAAGGAGCAGTTGGGGTCATATGATATCAGACATTGTGCTGTTCTCTTAATCTAGGGCTCCCAATCATTATTTCAGCCTGTACTGTAACACTACTACTACTCCCATCATCCCTCCTCTGAACACAGTCAAGGCCTCGGCTGAGCTGATAGATAAATAAAGCCGGTGGTAAATACGATTCCTCCATCAGCGCTCGCGCTGTTGATATTCTCGCTGTCCTCTGCCATAATAAGATACAGTTGTTAATAGCAGCAGAGAGACACCAACTTGGCAGCAGATTTCCCAGTTTAATTTGTAAATCGTTTTCCCCCGGCATGGAGAGAGATGGCACACAGGCCCCACGCAGATTGAAATGTAAATTGCTTGGGAAGAGGGGACGAAAAAGGAGCGAGACGACTGGATCTAGCAGGTATGGTGTCAAAAGGCTGGCACGGGCGGACAAAGGTTGGCGTCATGTGTGCAAGGGGCACAATACGGATCACGGGGTCCGGGTAAGGCTAGAGGAGATCCAGCTTCATGGTGGTCTGGTTGGTTGCAAGGAAGGAAAGTTGCCAAGGGAAGAGCTGGCACCGAGTCAACCCCTCCACAAAGTCCTTACTTTATTCATTTAAAAAGGATGAATCCGAGACAGGGATGGGCAGAGAGGGGTCTGGGCCTGGGCAGTAATGTTCATGCGCCTCTTTGCATCCCACAGAGCTATGATGAAGTTCTGTTCTATCTTCCTACACCTGATGTGTCCTATGCTCTGGCCAAATGGACTAGGGTTTATAATAACCCATTGGTCTGTAACTGCCCCAAGGGTTATATGAGGATGTAAGGTAGAATACCCTTACAGGTACAATGTCAGGTATGTTCACACGGCTGATTTTATTCCCAAAACAGTATCCAAAAAAAGCCCCCAAAACGCCCCCAGTTTATTTTAACCGATTCTTATGTAAAACAGCGTCGTAGTTCACACACAACAAGGTTTTTCCGCGCTTCTTTGGCCACTGAAAAAAAAGTGTCATGTCAATTCTTGAGGCGCCCGATGTAGTTTTTGCCCTGGCTATTAATTTGTATGGGAAACAAAACAGTGTTAGAAAACCTTGTCGAAAACCTGAGCCTAACCTGGTCAAATCCTCACCTGAAAAGTTCTGCTTTGAGCTACTCTACAGACAAAGTTTGGACAATGATTTGGACGCTGAAAATTCAGCATCCAAAATCAGCCGTGTAAACATACCCTTGAAGGGGTTTTGCCACAAAGTCAAATTGACGTGGGAAGCTTTCAAATGAAATAACATTTTCACCATTCATTATTAATAAAAATTCTGCATTGTTTTTGTTTTAGCTGCTCCTTTAGTGATCCATAGGGTACAGCTCATCTCCAGGGGATACGACCAGGGCTGAGAGCTCCTCAGTCCTGGTCGCACAAGCTCAGACATCACCTCTCCTCTCAGGCAGCTTCTGAGTGTTCAAACCCCAGGTGCTGTCATTCTACTCCTGTCCTCCGCCTCCTTAGTAAGTAGTCAAACAGTGCAAATAAATAAAAAAGAAACGTCAATCAGTTTTGTGCATTGATAAAGAGAAAAAAAAATCCACAGGTTTGGTTCCTGCAGGGATTTGAACCTAGGACACTTGTGCCTGGAGGCAAAAACTTTACCTCTCTGCTACTCACAATGCTTTACATGAACAGACCTTTCTTTGACTACAGAGAGGAAAGGCCTGGTGATGTCATCCTGCTGGGTTACATGATATGCAATTCAAACAAATCACACACGCCCCCTTCTGAGCACACAGAGCTGAAGAGCTGGATACAGGAGGCATGAAATGATGTCGTAGCAAAACCCCTTCACGGCTTGTCCCCACAGCAGAGCTTTCAGTTGGTTTCACAGACTGTTTTCGGATTTGAAAACCGTCTGTAAATCTCTTACATTGATTTACCCACTGCACAGATATTCTGCTGGACGGTTTTTGACACTGCCGGCGTTCCGAAAAACTTGGAACATGTTCATTCTTCTGCCCGGTTTTCAGACAGAACATGAACAGTTCAATGTGAAGAGGGACGGCTTGAATCAAAAGCCGTCCCCTACGTGCAAAAAAAGACAGAATACCACCGTCAGAAAATCCCACCGGTATTTTGTCTGTGCCGTGTAAACGCACCCTTAGGCTATATCTACACAGCAATTAGAAAAGGCCATCCAAAATCCGCAGGCATTTTCACATTGCTGGACCGTGCGGCACCACCATTTTTTGTGCATTTTTTTTTTGCGCCAAAAAATACGGATTTCAGATTCCCAGTGGCCCAGTACGTGTTCTGCATGGGAGTATGACGGCGGTCCGGTGCAATATATGTTCTATATCATGTTCCATATTACAGTGGATGGTTTTAGGTTTTGGAAACACTCAGTAAAAAATACGTGCTGTATAGACTAAAGCACAGATTTTCTATTGAGGGCTACACAGATCTGGTTACGGTTGGAGTGCAGTGTAGACATAGCCTTAATTCTGTCACCATTACGATAGGTCTCATGGATCAAATTGTTTAATAGCAAGACTGTCTCTGTTGCCCATAGCAACCAGTTACAGCTCAGCTTTTATTTTCCAGACCAGATTAAAAATGAAAGCTGCAATGTGATTGGTTGCTTTGAGCAACAAAGCAATGGCTTATGGGAAAAGAGCTGAGGTGCTCCACAGCGCCCTCTATTGGATGTAGTTATCCTCCGTTCACATGTAGCTCGCAGGAGCCTTGCAATGCGAAAGGGATTTGAGCCAAACCAGTTAAGTTCATCTACGGACAGCTGTTTCAGGGTATTTGCCCCTCGTCAGTGCAGTGTAGAACTTACTGGTTGGCTGGGTGAGAGGCAAGAGTGGCTTCGGAAGGGGAAAAGTTCTCTCCTTAAGGATAGGAACCAATAAATTGGACAGTGTGAGGGTTTACTTGCCATTCAAGTAAACCCCCACACCGACCAATTTATTGGTTCCTCTCCTTAAGGAGAGACTTTTCCCCTTTGAGCAACAAAGACAGTCTTCCTTTTACATAATTTGATAGATAAGGCCCAATGTCTCCGATGCTGCTGGGTTCCTACTATGGCGCCGCCTCAAAAGAAATGACCGCTGTCTGGTGTTATGACTCGCCCATCCCGGCGGCCGGGCTGGCAGCTACCAGTCCTGCACATGGCGTGGTAAATAACAGTGACGCAACATGGTTTTTCATGTCGAGAATAAGGGTGAATGCACACGTGACGGATTTACTGCAGATGTTACTACATAGAGTTCAATGGGAGAGTGTAAAATCAGCAGCAAAGGTTTATCTGCAGAATCTAGTGCAGATTCAGTCTTTCCCATTTAAGTTACTGTAGAAAAATGTTCAGTAAAATCCACTACAAATCCTTGAAAAAAAATCAATAAGGGTGAATACACACGCAACAGATTTGCTGTAGATTTTGTGTGCGGATTACGTTGCAGATTTTCTAAATTATGTTCAGCGCAGATTTTGCCTTCTACCACTGAAGTTGATGTAGAACCATCTGCAGTGAAATCCTCAACAAAATGTGAACCAAAATCCGCAGTAAATCCAAGAAATGCGTGCATGCGTCGGATCTGCTGTGGATTTTATCATGAATTTGACTGCAGATTTCTTCGACAAAGACTAAAATGGGAGAAGGAAAAGTTCACAGAAAAGGTTTCTCTGCAGATTCAGCACAGATCTTGCCTTCACCCGCTGAGGTCAATTTAGAAAAATCTGCAACAAAATTCACATAAACTCCATAGCAAATCCATCCTGTGTAAAGGCCCAAAAGCTGTAGATTTAGTTGCAGATTTTACTACATTGACTTAAATGGAAGAAGGCGAAATCTGCCCTATGGGCCACAAGTGTGAAAATTGTCTAGGTCTCAGATTTTCTGCCCATAGCAACCAATCAGAGCTCCCCTTCCATTTCATATAGTGCTCTGAAATAATGAAAGGGGCGCTCTGATTGGTTGCTATGGGCAACAAATATAGCCTTAGACCTAGACAGTTTTCATACATGTCTCCTTAAAGGGGTTGTCTCACTACATTGATTCATCTCAGTCCTGTTTTCTTGGCTTCATTTTGAATTCAGGGGAGTGTTTACTGGCTTCTACTAGACTGCAGTAGAAGCCAGGTCTGTAGCTATAGCAACCAGCGCTGGCAACCTATCAGGATAGATCAAACAGGTCTGTAGCAATAGCAACCAGTGCTGCCAGCCTATCACTAGAGATTGAACAGGTCTGTAGCTATAGCGACCTGAGGAGCTAATGCAGCCCATACAAGAGGGGATATCTAGGAATAGGTAGGACATTGTTAATGGACATATATTGCAAAGTGACTTGTTTTTGCAAGATCTTTAACATAAAAAGCAATCCTTGTAGTGAGTCAACCCCTTTAATGCATGCGGCTGTAGATTTAGTTGCATGTTTTATTAGATTTGAGTTCAATGGGAGAAGGCGAAATCTTCACTATGGGCCACCTGTATTAAAACAGTCTAGGTCTCAAATTTTCTTTGTTGCCTATAGCAACCAATTTCATATAATGCTCTGGAAAAATGAAAGGGGCGCTCTAACTGGTTGCTATGGGCAACAAATATAGCCTTAGCCCTAGACAGTTTTCAAAACTGCAGATTTTGTCTTTTCCCACTGAAGTCAACATAGAAAAACCTGCAATAAAATCCGCAGCAAAATTCATCACATGTGGATTCACCCTAAGGTTGCAACGAAGGCGCACAATGTAGCCTACAGTGTATTCGACTACTAACCTGTAGAGGGACAGAACTTACCATAAGCCATAAATATGGCGCCTGCAAGTATCACAGCACCAGGCAATGACGACATCCCAGCGAAACCATCGCAACGCGATCAGACGAGAAGACCAGGTACAAGCACCGGAGGAAGGAGACAGCAGCCAGATGGACCTGATCTGGAGCCTCTGAAGGCGTCTGATAGGGATGCGCCTTCTCCGGTAATTTATCTGCTAATAACGCAATATTTGCCGTCTCTTACTTCCCTGTTAGCACATAATTAAGTGGCGCGTACGTAAGACTTCTCTGCAGCCATTTCCCTCCCTCTTAGCCAAACAGGCGGCTCTGCGGATAATTAATAGATAACAGCGTTAATCCTACAGGGAGATGATTAGCAATTAAAACTCCTAATTAAGCCGGCGCATAATTCACTGGAATTACAGTTTATGTACACAAAGGGGAGCGCGTTCCATCATGTCGGCCTTTGGATAAATATGTTGTGATGTCTTTATTGTTTTAGACTTCTCCCCGGTCAAAACCACGACTGCCTTAGGCGCAAAAAAAACAGACATACTGCGCCATATGTGGAACGCCGACGGTCCAGAAATCCTGTTACCTTCTAATGACGGAAAGTAGACAAAACTGTCCAGGACCAGACTGCAAATCCAGTGAATGAAATCCTTATGCACCATAGAGGTACGAGGATTTTGCGTTTCAAAATATTAGCTTACAATCGAGGAATCTTTGGGCAAGTAAAGTTTTCCCCTCTTCTAAAGGTATGTTCCTTGTCTGATTTTCATGTGAAATGCAATACTGATTCTGTGTCAAAATCCACGTCAATCCATATCCTATTGATTACGTTGGAAATCTGCATGCCAGTGTAGATGATGCTGAATTGGGGGTGGAAGGGGGGTGGGGTTAATCACTTTTCTGATGAAGAATCCACTCAGATTTCAGACTGTTACACAGATTAATCTATGTTGAGAAATAAAAGAAAAGAAAACATACCGCACCCATATGCGGAACATCGACGGTCCAGAGTGAATGAAATTCTCATGCACCACAGAGGTACAAGGATTTTGTGTTTCAAAATTTTAGCGTACAATGGAGGAGCTTTTGTGCAAGTGAAGTGTTCCCTTTTTCTAACGGTATGCTCCATGGCTGATTTTCATGAGAAATTCAATACAGATTCTGCGTTAAAATCCGCATCAATCCATACCCTATTCATTACATAGGAAATCTGCATGTCTGTACAGGATTTTGGATTTCTGGGGGAGGGTGGAAACGTCACTTCGCTGATGCAGAATCCACTCGGGTTTTGGACTTGACAACTGTTACACAGATTAATCTATGTTAAGTTATAAAACAGAACTTGCTGATTATCTGGGTCGGCTAAGGGTGATATGATTTGAGCAGGAGGATCGCAAGTTAAAGGAGGGGATATAGTGTAAAATATGAGGACGGGTAGTAGTTTCTTGATTTGAGGCGAAGGAGACCTGGTATAGACGATTGCACGATATTCAAATGTTTGTGTCATATATTTTGACTGTAGATGTATTTTGGGGGGAGGGAGGGTTTGAGGGTTTGTTGTTACCTTTTCTCTTATAACAAATGAGTCATATGTAATGGTTAAAAGTGACACGGGATTTGTAACTGTTTTGTAACTGTAACAAGTTGTTTTTTCTGAAACGTGTCAAATAAAAAATTTGTTAAAAAAAAAATAAAAATAAAACAGACATACTGCGCCATATGTGGAACGACGACTGTCCAGAAATCCTGTTACCTTCTAATGACGGAAAGTAGCCAAAAATGTCTACCCGGACCAGACAGCAAATCCAGTGAATGAAATCCTTATTTACCACAGAGGTACGAGGATTTTTGCGTTTCAAAATTTTTGCGTACATTGGAGGGGTTTGTGGGCAAGTAAAGTTTTCCCTTCTTCTAAAGGCATGTTCCTTGGCTGATTTTCATGCGAAATTCAATACAGATTCTGCGTTAAAATCCGCGTCAATCCATATCCTATTAATTACATAGGAAATCTGCATGTCAGTGTAGACGATGCTGAATTTCTGGGGGGGGAGTGACGTCACTTATCTGATGCAGAGTCCGTTCGGATTTCGGACTTGACAACTGGTACACAGATTAATATATGTTGAGAAATATTAAAAAAAAAAATAAATAAATAAATAAATAAATCGGCATCTAAAATCTACGGTACCCGTTATTGTCCAAAATCCAGCAGTATTAGCATTAATTAGTTTAATTAATTAATTAGTATTAGCTACAATTTCTTAAAGGTTTTTTTTTTTTTTTTTTTAACGTTTCAGCTTCCATTGTGCTAAAATAGAAAATTAACCTGTACTTACCCAGGACTGTGAAAAGGTATTCTGGTGCCCTGGGCAAATAAGGCATACAGTGCCCCCTCCTCCCCCCCACCCCATATACAAAATTCAGTCTACTCTATACCTTCTTGTGTCCCCTTTTCTGCCTGGGATGAAGTGGTGCCCTAGACGGTCAGATACCCATCCTCCAGGCCCTGTACCTACGTCTCCCATCACCACCGCTCCAGCGCTTCCATAGCTCCCGAACCTCACCCCCGCGCAAAAAACCTCAATTATGAGGTCACGATCATGAAGCACATGATACTGTGGCCAATGCTGTGGTCGATGCTGAGGCCACAGACTGGTTGCAGCATCATGTGATCCATGAACGTGACGTCAGCAGTGAGGAACCAGTGGGGAAACACTGGAGTTCTGGAACGGTGGTAATGGGAGAGGTAAGTATAGGTGATTTTCTGTTTTCACAATGGAAGGTGATAGGTTTTTAAAAGAGTTTTAGGTTGTTTTTTTTCTGCCGGATTGTGGCAGATTAACAGTCAGAAAACGAGTCCCATTCATGTCTATGGGGTTTTGGACGCAGATCTGCATGTGGACTACAAAGGAAGAATGAACAAGTTTTTGGGTTTTCTTTTTCTTAAAAACCGGCCAACGAAATACATTCATACAACGCGTATTTTCTATTGAGCTCAGTGGGAATGGTTAAGTTTGGTTTTAGACAAGAATTTCAATTCGAAATCCACGTGGATTCTGACTTAAAATACTCGTCATGTCGACAGAGCCTTAAAGGGGTTGTCTCACTACATTTATTCATCTTACCACAGTCCTGTTTTCTTGGTTTCACTTTGAATTCAGGGGTGTGTTTACTGGCTTCTACTAGGCTGCAGTAGAAGCCAGGTCTGTAGCTATAGCAACCAGTGCTGGTAGCCTATCAGGAGAGATCAAACAGGTCTGTAGATATAGTGACCTGAGGAGGTGATGCAGCCCATACAAGAGGGGATATCTCAGAATAGGTAGGACACTGTTAATGGACACATATTGCAAAGTGACTTGTTTTTGCAAGATCTTTAAATTAAAAGGCAATCCTTGTAGTGAGACAACCCCTTTAATGAGCTATATGAGCCTATAACATCTCATTTCTAATTTCTATCTGATTCTAGAGAAGTTGGGTTTGCGAGTAATCAAGAAAATGTTTCCAGTAATAGTCATTTGCCAATCGAATTCTGGGAAAGCATGGTGAACAATAATCACTATTCTGTTTGGTACAAACCCATACAGCCACCTTTACAGATGACGCAAGGATTATCACCCAGCTTTCCTTGAGTCCTGAAAGTTTATAAAGATATGCTCTTAAGGGGGAAAATGGGATGTATCCCCCTTGAATCAGGCAGATTTGCACTTCAGGAGCCTGGGAAAGCTGAGTGACTCCTTAAAAGAAGAGGATTTGCTGGATTTTTCGAATGTTAGGGGCAAAGACTCTTGCAGAGCTCAAGGTCAGAGGAGGAGACCGGCCCCAATCGGCGGCCCCCGGCTGAAGGTCATGTTGTCACGTTATGAATATTCAGTGCGCGCCGATCGATCGCTTTTTAATTGTTTTTTTTCCTGGGTGTTGGAAGGAAGTGCCGCGGGCATTGATCAGCTCCAGAGGAGGCCGCTCACACTCCGAGATAAGAGGAGGAAGGCTGCGGGACGACGACAGACAAAGATTATCAGCAGAGTGAAGACGTCGCCCCTTGTGTGTCGCCTGCGACACGGAATATAAATCATTAATACACGCGTCATGGCGAGGATCTGACCGCGGAGCCGCAAGGAAGTGTTAATCAATAGCCTCAAATGGATTCATTTATAGTCCAGCAATTTTTATGCCGGTGATAATTGCCGCAATTTCTAGTAACCGCCATAGAACTTTAGGGTGAACACGCGACCGGGTTAAGTATCGTGGCGGCCATGAGCGCAGGGGTCGGGAGAGCTTCCCTTTACTGCCGACTACAGTCACAGCGGCGGCTGCTGCTATAGAAGTGGTATCGGCTGCACTCCCCATGGCATGGACTCTCGCGCTGAACGCTCGGTCAGCTGAGGTCATCTCAGGGGAAGCTGTAACCTCCAGAACTTCACATGTTTAACCTTTAGGACCCACAAATCTCAGAGAAAATAACACAAAATGCACTTGTCACACGAGTCTCATGGGGGGAGGAGAATCCGCGGCGATTGATATTCATCTAAATGCAAATGTGAAGGCTGAGCCTCTAAAGCCATGAGGAGCGAGAGCCTGCAACCAAGAGGCACAACATATGAAGTCACCAATGTGTCACTGATCAAAGTACCCACAAAGTATTAGAACCCCATAAATCACAAGGAGACATCAGACCGGACACATTGTCTGCATCGAGCTGGTTCTGGGGAGCTGTATTTTCCTAAGTGTCATCTTTACTCTAGGCACCATCCAGATATTTAATGTAAGAAAATCTATTTGCCCTTCCCCCACATTACATAGGCTTAGCTGAGCTGTAGGGATTATTTATCAATGAGCTTGCTGACTGTTTCCAAGAACAGAATAGTGAGTGCAGAACTTGAGCATAACTCAGGCTATAACTCTGGATCAGTAGAGGATAAGTAATGTAATGTATGTACACAGTGACTGCACCAGCAGAATAGTGAGTGCAGCTCTGGAGTATAATACAGGATGTAACTCAGAATCACTACAGTATATGTGATGTATGTACACAGTGACTCCTTCAGCAGAATAGTGAGTGCAGCTCTGGAGTATAATACAGGATGTAACTCAGGATCAGTACAGGATAAGTAATGTAATGTGTGCACACATTGACTGCACCAGCAGAATAGTGAATGCAGCTCTGGAGTATAATACAGGATGTATTTCAGGATCAGTAATGTAATGTACACAGTGACTCCACCAGCAGAATAGTGAGTGCAGCTCTGGAGTATAATACAGGGTGTAACTCAGGATCAGTACAGGATAAGTAATGTATGTACAGTGACTGCACCAGCAGAATAGCGAGTACAGCTCTGGAGTATAATACAGGATGTAACTCAGGATTAGTACAAAGTAATGTCATGTATGTGCACGGGATCCCTAATGTAAAATGAAGTGATACAACTGTTTAATGTAGATTATTGTTATATTTAAATGTAATATGCAAAATATAGATATACTCTATAATCTTCCACCCTGCTATTGAGTAAAGTTGGTCTCTTACACAAGTAAGCAACCACTATAAGTTTGGTTTTCATTGGTCTTCACCTACCTTTTTACATATCCTAAATTCACAGAAATCTGTACTGCTCTACCAAGTTCCCTTCCATCTTGTTACCATTGCTCTGTCTGTACTGTCATATTCGTTCTGGAATCCTAATCATGATTGTATGAAAGTAAATTAAACGTGCTAAAACGGAGTAGTACTGCAGAGCAGGAGGTGGCTGGAGGACTTACAAATGTGCCAAAATTTTGGCCAAAAATGACAATACCTTTAATAGGTTATCCTATTATATATTATATTAGACAAATAGGTGTGGCTTGAAATGACACACTATGCACTAAGTTTGAATGTAAAGTAAGTCAACCAACAGGTCGTATAAAGTTAGGCAAAAGTGTCTACAGTTATGTATAGGGCACTGTAATAAATGTGAAACAACCTTACATTATCTGATCCCTTTATTATATATGATCAGGAAATCTGCCCCAGTGACCATAGATTTTAAAATGAATCCATATTGTAGAATACCCCCCGGGCATGATGTTTCATCAGTGGCTGTATCTATGTGGGGTACAATACAGATCCAGCACTTATATAACCCATCCTAACCCTCTTGTCATTTCCGCTAAACCTGTGTGCTGTGCAGGAAACCGTCTCCACAATGAAACTCTGACAACTCCCCCTCCCGACACATAAGTCACAAAAAGCAAAGGGGGGAAATGGCAACATGAAATGGTCCGAAATTCCATTTATCAGGACAAATAATGAAATAACAATCTGCGCCCATCAGCCTTAAGAGCGGCGGCCGTGATTTAAGGTTCCAGTAGCAGGAAAGCGGGTATAATGGGTGTTTACTCATGCAAAGAAAAAAAATCCGTGAGTGATGTCGGGGGAGAAGATTGCCGTAACTAGTGAAGAATAACACGGCGCGCTCCTCTGTCAAATCACACTGGAATTTCAGTAATAGATTCTCGGGCTGACACTCCATTCGATTCGAAGGTGATCCTCTTTATCCCATCACATCAAATATTAAACGCCTGTATTAGTGCCGTCACCTTCGCGGCTTATTCCGGCTGCTTTATTTTATTCATCCTGTAATGGTTTCAGCCATTCTGATATTTTCAATGTTATCTAAACAGGCGCTAATACAGCGGGGCTCTTATCAGAGGGGGGGGGCAGACAGTGCAGCCGCTTTCTCTTTCCTCGGTCACATTAGATTCCGCTATTTATTTGGCCGCTTCTCTCTAGGTTTGAGGGAAGATGGAGGGTGGAGGACAAGAGCTGGGACGAGTTTGACGGATGCCTTTCAACAAGGGCAGTGTAGCTTGTCACAGCCTGAGTGGGAGATGAATTGCAATATCTATTCAGGCTGCCGCCGGATGTCACGCAATACGGTTTAATATTCCCAGATAAAGCGGCAGAGCCATTGCAATCTTGACACCGGAGTCATTCGCTCCAGTTCTCGCCCCTCCCGCGCCATAGACCAAGCGTTGTACAATTACTGAACAATGCTGCCAGGTAACACTTTTGTCCTTAAAGGGGTTGTCTCACTACAAGGATTGCTTTTTACTTTAAAGATCTTGCAAAAACAAGTCACTTTGTAATATGTTATCTATCATACATGAAAAAAACTTTGAGACTCTCGGTTCACATCTTTTGATCAAAAGATGTTTAAGCTGCCCACGACTTTCAACGGGATCTCAAAATCGGGCAGTCCTATCCTATCTTTACCTCTCAATCGAGCAAATCAGGCCTCTCACTGTGTCAACCGACCTCCATTATTCAGAGAGAAAAAATAAAAAGCACCCAACCTGCAAAGCTGCCCTTCTTATGACAGCCTGTGAGAGTGGGCGGGGACAGAAACCCAAAATGGAAGCACCCCTTCCTTTCCATATAGGTTAAAATCAATGTACACCAAGTATAACGTATGTTTCTGCACACAAAAACATTTCTGAAAAAAAAACCAGCGAGAGGCCTGATTGGCTCGATTGAGAGGTAAAGATAGGATAGGACTGCCCGATGTTGAGATCACGTTGAAAGTCGTGGGCAGCTTAAACATCTTTTGATCAAAATATGTGAACTGAGAGTCTCAAACTTTGTAATATGTGTCCATTAACCGTATCCTACCCGTTGTGAGATATCCCCTCTTGTATGGGTTGCATCAGCTCCTCAGGTTGCTATAGCTACAGACCTGTTCAATCTTTTATGATAGGCTGCTACAGAACTGGCTTCTACTGCAGCCTAGCGGAAGCCAGTAAACACGCCCCTGGAGATGTAAGATGAATCGATGTAGTGAAATAACCCCTTTAAAAAGGAAAAATATGACTGAGAGGAAAACATACGTGTCTTGTGTCTAACACACCTGATGGCACCATGCCTCATACAGATGGATGACCTATCTAGAAAGTAGTGATGTCACCTGAGAGGCACTATGCGAAACCTCCAAGACTAGTGATGTTATTACACAAGCCACGATGACATCACTGAGCGTAGGGAGATCGGATGATCATTTAGCCAGGCATGGACTGGCTCACAGGGCAGTAGGACAAACTCCCGGTGGGTCCCTGGGTATGGTGGGCTCCTTTCAGGGAAAAGGGCAGAAAAAAAGAGGCAGAAAGCAAGAGGCAGAGGCATGTGTAGTCTTTACAGTATCTGTAGAATGGGATCCAAAAATTTACTTCACTAACGGGCCATAAGGCTGCGTTTACATGGCAGAGGACAAATACCAGTCGGGAAATCCCGGTTGTTATTTGGTCTTTTTTTGGCACGCAGGGGGACGGCTTTTCTCCACGGTTTGCAGATTCAAGCCCTCCCTCTTCGCACCCACATGTTCATGTTCCACCCGAAAACCTGCGGAAGACTGAACATATTTTTCGTAACACCGGCGGAAAATCCGTGCAGTGACGACCGCTGAACGGATTTTCTATTAATCTCAATGTAAAATGGTTGACAGTCGGTTTACAGACGGCTTTCAAATCCAAAAACCGTCTATAAAGCCAATGGAAAACCTGCCGTGGGGACAAGCCTTAAGAATAAACTCCACTGGTGGGCCCCACGCATCATTCTTACTGGTGGGCCCCAGTCCGACACTACATTCAGATAAGGCAGAGTGGTGAAACAGACTATTATATACATCCCCCCAAATGTCAACTAATGGGTAAAGAGACAGACCTCTTGGCCCCCTGATCTGTTGAGACCTTATACCCCACTGAAAAAGACAAAGAGTGATATAATAATGTTACATTGCAAAGAAGATCTCATATGCAATTATAACATGACCTGGGCGGATTTTCATTCACTGGAAGTAAACTATGAAGCCCTCCGTTCACAGACAGTAAGCAAAGTTCTAGAAGAAAAAGAGGAAACTAAACACAAAGTTGCAGAAGTTTATCTTATACCATGAACTCTTTACTGAATCTGGCAAATGACATTCTTACCTTGGATTTCAGTCATATCAGGACCCACAAAGGACATAAAACACTGCAGAAAGACTGAATTTCTTACTTGATGTAGTATAGTCGCTGGTGAAAGCAATTGGAAAATTTTGGTTTCTGCTCCACGACGCAACAGCAGCAGATTATTTGACACAACACAATGCAAGATATTCCAAAATGCTATAAAAAACCATTTATTTATATACCTACTTATAGCTTGTCCACAGATCTAGCACTGTGTTGTGCCAAATAGTTTCTCAAACAGTTGAGCCACCAGCTAATATCCAGAGTAACCGCCGTGTGAAGCAGGGACAGCAGCTATACAGGCAGGGAGTGACTCAACTAGGTCCTGGTAGGTTGTCACAGGTATTTGGAGCCATGTTGACTGCATCCCACAGCTACTAGAGGATCCATAGAGCGAACATGAACATGGAGGCGATCCCACAGATGCTCAATTGGGTTGAAATCTGGGGAATTAGGGGCCAGGGTAGTACTTGGAAGTCTTGGCTCTGCTCTTCCAACCAAGGTCAGACCTTTCTAGCCGTGTGACATGTCGCGTTGTCTTGATGGAAAATCCCATCTGCCCCAGAGAAGACAATCATGTTTGGATGCACATAACGAGCAACGATGATGAATATTTACCCAAATCAGTTGAAAGTGCCTTCCGCATGGATGAGTGGACCAAAGAATGGCACAAAAATATTCCCTGGACCAGGGGTGTCAAACTGCGGCCCTCCAGCTGTTGGGAAACTACAACTCCCATCATGCCCACTGTTATAGATAATACAAATGCATGATGGGAGTTGTAGTTTTCCAACAGCTGGAGGGCCGCAGTTTGACACCTGTGCCCTAGACCATAACACTGCCCCCAACAGCTTGTGTTCTTCCAGCAGTGGTTGCAGAGTGTTTGTTCTGGTCTGACAAGTCCATTCATTCAATGAAGCCGAAAACGTGACTCATCAAAAAAGGCAACCCTTTGCCAACCAGCAGAGGTCCAATTCAGGTACTGCTATGCTTGTAAACATAGGTGCAGTGACATCCATCTGGTTCAGAGCCCCATACACAGTAGGGTTCATTGAACAGGTATGTTCACAAGGCGATTTAAATATGTTTTCTGGATCCGTAAGACGTATCCAGCATGCAGCTGCGTGTTTGGATGCATTTTGGCTGCAGCAGGATCGCACCCTATAGTTTTAAATAGGGCGTCTGCTGCGTCAAACAGATCAAGAATTGACATCACAATTCTTTGAACGGATACAAAAGACGCATTCGAAAGATGCAGGTAAAACACACTGCACGTTGTTAGATGCATTTCTGGGTCTGTTCTGGCTCCAAAACACGGATTCAAACAAACATCTAAGAAACGGCGAGTGAACATCCCCAACTAGTTTTAGACACTCGTCTGGTTGCCTCCTGCTTCATTTTGGCGGGGAGCTGCTCCACTGTAGCGTGTCCTCTGTCCTTGTGCACTGCCGGTGTTTACCTCTCACATCAATGGCACATGCTGCTCTGCACTATCCACGTCACTTCTTCGCAATGGTGCCATTTTCCACTCATGATACAGTTTCACCACAGAGGCCAACAATTCACATATTGCACGGTCAATAATTAGCCCTATCTGCAACTCTGGTAAATCATCCCTTTCAGCCATGAGAGCGACGAGGGATATGTGCGCCTATCACACACCTTATATACCCACCAAACCAGCTCGCCACATGTGACTTCCTTCATGAGTTACGCACTGTTGATGTGAAAAGTAGGAAGTGATATATATATATATATATATATATATATACACACAAGCTCTGTCAGGGTATGTTGCAGGGCTGTGGCGTCGGCACGCCAAAGCCCCAACTCTGACTCCTCAATTTCCCAAACCTCCGACTCCCGACTCCGACTCCCGACTCCCTCATACACGGCGAATGTTTATGTGATAACTTTACTGTAGTAAAGTGGTAACATCAGGCTGTTTATCACCTTATAATACAATAATCAAGCTAGTTAGGTAGAACAGACACTGACAAGCAAAAGGGTAACAATGTTTTTGATCTTTTGAACACTTGTGGGTAGAGTTGAAGAAAAAGCTGTATTTGTATCCAAGTCCAGTCTGCGCCAACATTGGGAATGTGTAGAAGAGACCTGGGATCGGATTTTGGTTAAGACCTGCTTGAATCTGATTCAGAGCCCAGAAGGATTCAGGCAGTATTGAAAGCCAAAGGTGAATTTCCCAAATACTAACAAAATAATAAAAAAATACATTTTGATTTTTAGGACCAAAACAGTAACAATGCAGTTACAGGAAAGAATCTGCAGAACTAAGCAGATGCTAAATACTTGCAAGTCAAATTTATGTACAAAATAGGTAAGATGACTGTATATAAAATTACAGTAGCCTCATGTACAAAGCTGTAGTGGATGCAGAGATATGGAGCCTAAAAGTCACAAGTTCAAAACATTGTTACCATTTTGCTTGTCAGTGTAAAATATATTTATTGGATATGACTTTAGAACACAAAAAAATTGTAAATATGCAAAACACTGCAGGAACATTTGTGGAGTCTCTGAATTTGTTCTGAGAAATAGTATCGCCTCCCTCAGATCCTGCATACATGACCTCACATCTGATCTCATTATTTCCAGGCTAGAGAACGGCCTCTCTACACTAACTTGGGTAGGGGGCAAAGCGGTGACCACAGGGCCAACATCTCTAACAATGCCAGGGTATAAAGGAATTGCCTCAGCCACAGTCAGGTCTGATGAATGGTTGAACTCTTCTACTTCTTTGAAAGCAGGTGAAAAATTTTGCTGAAATCTGTTTCCTATGGGAGCAGAATCTTTTCCCCTGGGATAGCGCTTTGCCTGCTCCATGTCATCAATTACACTCCTCATGTGATGAGGCTGAAGATATGAGAGCAGTAGCACTGGCTGGACCCAATTGCTCTTTGTACTGTATCGAACTAACTGGACCAACTAATTATATATTTTGGGAGTCCGACTCCAACTCCTGCAAAATAGGCACCGACTCCACAGCCCTGGTATGTTCACATACGCTTTTAGATACGTGTTTGGATCCGTCGGTCGGACCACAAACGGACCCAAACACATATCGAATAATGAGCAGCGTGATTTCACATTACTTTTAACTTAAAATACGCATTGGCGTTCACCCGAGTGATCTCCGATGCGCGTCTCACTACGTCTTTCAGATCCATCCTTCAGGTACATCCCAAGAATTGACATGTCAATTCTTGTTCTGAAAGACGCAGCAGGAGCTCTATAATAAACTATACGGTGCGATCCTGCTGCATCCAGACCCGCAGCTGCGTGTTCGACATGTTTTGGATCTGTTTAGGATCCGATCGATGCTGCATTTTTGGATGCAATTTTCAGATCCAACACTGATCCAAAATCATATCCAAACACGCCGTGTGAACGGCCCCTAAGTGTGAATTAGTATTACATATTGCCTGCACAGTGAAGTGGGCATTACTTTATAAAGCGTGAGCAGCTGTAACAATACCCTTAATATAACTGATATAATATAAAAGTTATTTCAGCCTAACAAGAAATAGACGCCTCTCTATCTGATCAGGGCAGGCGTCTCCCTGCTTTAATTCTGCTGCAGTGGGGGGAGCAGGTGCTTGGGCTTCAGGGAGCCCTGCTTGCATTGTGCCTCGTGCCTCATTAGTTTAGTGCCCAGCCATGTGTGGCAGTTCTCCCCTTGTTCTTGCCCCCCTCCCCCTCCCTGTGTATCCAGGAGCTTTTCCATTAGCCCCTTTAATATTCTGTCACCCGGCGCAGGCTGCCATTACATCCGAACACTGATCGCCCTGTGAAATTACATTGCTGAAATGGAAGTGTGTATAATCAGGCGGCTCCATGCGCTGTCAGCCCCAGCGGCGGCGTGCCGGAGAGGCTTATGGATGGATCTGACGGCTGCTACAAGTGTGTGTGTGTGTGTGTTCCACACGGATTACACATATATTACATGTATTTATCCACACGCCTCGCGCCCCTCGTCTCCACTCTACTCTCTGTTTGCCAAACATAAATCGGCGTCAGGTTAACTCATTTGCTGCTACAATAGTCAGATATTTATTCTCTGGGATTCCAGTAAATCCCGCTGATTTTGTCATGCAAGGTGGATAATAGGCTGCGAAATAAAACAAACCCAGAGGCATGGAAGTGAGCCAGGCTGGTAATGCTACCGGCAGGGGAGCGCCAATCACCGGGGCTCTGGGGCACGGGCTGTGTATAGGAGCAGAGCAATAAAAGGGGCAGAGGGGGTAACTAAGAACACAGGGTTCCCCGTAACATACAGAACAGCACCGAACATGGTGCTTAAATCTGAGCCCATACAGCGGATGTCATCACATACAGTGACATGTGACCACATCGGAGGGCAAAGGGTCCGGACGTATCTTTAGCACCAGAGATCTACAGCTGAAAGTTTGGAAATGTAAAGTCTTCAGTAAATGAATCGACCCGTGGCACACCTCGAATTTGTGCAAAAAATTCATAGTTGTATTCATCCAAAAAGTACAATCACTCTCTATATACCACAAACAGTTGAGGTCCGCGACGTTTTGGCCCAAACTGGCCTTCATCGGGCCGGACCAGTTAGGTAGTAAAGCAGGAGCTCCCTCCACCTCATGTGCATATCAAGCACCTTCTTCTCCGGCTCTTGTACCGAACCGGTCTTGTCAATATGGGCCGAAACTTCTCGCAGATTTCAGACGTCAACTGTTAGCGGCATATGAAAAGTGACTGTACTTTCTGCTACACATTGAATGAATTCAACTTTTTTTGCACAAAATCAAGGTGTGCTGTTGGTGATACATTTACTAAGGACGTTCAATTTTCCAGACTTTCAGCTAGATCCCTGGTGCTAGAGCTACGTCCGGGCCCTTTGCACAAAATCAAGGTGCGCCATGGATGGGTTCTTCTACCTTGTAGTTCCACTGAGCACCCGACGACTTGATTTAAGTAGTGTGGCACCCTTTGGCTTTTCCCCACGGCACGAGTCTGCAGCCAGTTTTTCAAACGGTTTTTGGTTTTGAAAAACATCTGCAAACGGAATGACAAACTTTAAAGTGGACCTCTATGGAAAACCCACGCAGCAGTCCCCACTGCACAGGTTTTCCGCTCGGTGGTTTGTTACACCACCACTGGTCCGAAAAACATAGAACATGTTCATTCTTCCGTCCAGTTTTCGGACGGAATATGAACATGTCTATGGGAAGGGAGAAAAGCCGTCCCCCTGCGGCCGTGGGGATAAACTGACCGGTATTTGTCCTGTGCCGTGGGGACGCGGCCTTAGGGTATGTTCACATGGTGTTTTACTCCGTGTTACATACGCTTTTAGCTGTGTGTTTGGATCCATATGTAAGACCCCAAATACGCAGCTAACAAATAGCAATATGATTTACATTGCTTTTAATATGAAACATGCATTGGCGTTCAGACGAGTGATCACCGATGTGTCTCATTGCGTCTTTCAGGTCCGTCCCAAGAATTGACATGTCAATTCTTGGTCTGAAAGACGCAGCAGGAGCCCTATCTAAAATGATGGGGTATGGTCCTGCTGCATCCAACATGCATCCAAACACGCAGCTGCATGTTGGATCGACGCAGTGTTTTGGGATGCGATTTTGGTTCCGAAAACGTATCCCAAAATGCTGTGTGAACATACCCTTACTCCTTCACTACAAAAAGCTTTATCATCTTAAAATGAAAAGTTTTGCAACTTTCTAATAATGCGTTCTTATGCTTTGCAATTTCTTTCCATTTTCAGGATCACTGTCTGCTGAGTGTGAATAGAACATTTTTGCTTTGATCAAGAGAATGGAAACCCATCCTGGCCTAGTCCAGCTTACACAGCAGAGAGTTTGTTACCATCTATCAGTATAGATGAGCTCTGTGAGCGAAAGCCTAGGGGAATGTTCAAACAATGTATTTTGGGGCTTATTTTGCGCAAAATATGCCCCAAAATAAGCTTCAGACCATGTTCTAAACACCTTTTTAATTCTGGAAGAATTTACACGAAAAAAATCACAACAAACAATGGGGGTTGGGATTATTCCAAATCTGCTTCCTAAATTCTCTTTAAAATCCGCATCTAAACAGGCGTTTTTAAGGCAGATTTTAAAGAGGACTTTAAAGAGTTTACCTTCAAGATACATCATGTGAACATACCTCAAGAAGCGAAAACCTCTGCACTGTCCCGTGTTCAATGTGATTCAAAGGCATTTGTTAAATACATATTTGGGCACATTTTACGTACAGAAAAACGGACCCCAATACCTATTTAACAAGGTTCGAGTGTGATTATATTGATTTCAATGTAAAATACGTATTGTCGTTCAGATGATACGTGCTTTACATACGTTTTTGCATTGTGTTAAACGGATACGTTTATAGAAGGGACTTGTCAATTCTTGATCTGTTTTACACATTGAAAAGGTTATAGAAACTATAGGGCTACGTTTCTGTAGTCTAGAAAATACGTACCACACTTTCTTTTGGGATGCGTTTGACGCAATATGTTTTGCATATTGCAAAAACGTATCCAAGAAGCCATCTGCACATACCCTTAGAATATCCATTTAGTGATCCAATGTCCAATAATATAAGGCCTGGTTCACACGGCTTATTGCTGGCGTAATTGCGGGGACGGATTTCGCCCCACAATTACGCCAGCAGCTGTTCAGCGGGGTCAAGTGGCCGGCAGCTCGTCGGCCCAATAGACTGTCATTATCTACGGCGCGTACACACCGTAAATAATTGACATGTCACTTTCTCCCCGCCCGGCGGATTCGCTGAGCGGGTAGGAGAGACGGAATTGGAGCCGTACTGCAGCGCAAATACGGCGCGCAGTACGGCTCCAATCAGCGTCCAAATGCTTATGATGCACCAAAGCTTTGTATATGGGCCTTTATCTATAACATGGGCCGTACTCCACTCTGTTATATCTCTACCTGGGTCATCACGATACAGGCATACAATGATGCTCCCCTATATAAGACTATTCCGCCACCTGCATCCTCTCCCCTTCATATTCAATGCTGCTCTTCAGGACCTCACTGCCCCTCGTTACAATCCCTAATTATCTTCGTCTAATGATGGCGATTGGAGTTTTCCACTCAATTAAACAACCCAACAAACCTACAGAGACACGGACTGTGATCTCGCCGCATGACGAGATTTAGCGCAATTAATGTCCGGTCTATGGCTCAGGCTCATGTGGGTGTTCCTGTAAGATGTAGGACACAGCAGTTACCTTATAACTATATCCCCTTATTATGTGACAGTCTTTGCCTCCTGACTGTAACGGATACAGAAGGACGTTCCAATGACTCTGTCCAGTCAATAAATACATCTAAGGTTATGTCAGGGGTAATGCAGGGGACACAGGGGGTTCTGGATCCCGAGCACCGATCCTCTGCTGCTTGGAAGTGTCTCTAGCTCCAAGTAGTCATACACAGCAGCCCACTGATATAGAGGGTTAGGACATTTAAGGGTTAACGCCCAAGCAGCTTTTCTAGTGCCCACTCCCAACAAAAAGCACAATGTCCAACAGAGATACCAAACTTATCTGATGTCCACTTCGGCATTATAGTTACCCTTGGAGGGTGGCTAAGGCTGTCATTGCTGTGCCACTGTCTGTGTGTTGCTGAACAGAGTGGTTTTCAGGTGTGTGCCAGAGCTCCCAATCCAGGACGCTGGTAATGACCAGTCTATGGGCCGGTAAGGTGCCGGCTCCCCGCTCCCGCCCCCGTCCACACGGCGTAATTGTGGGGCGTCTGAACCCAGTCTAAGATGCAAAAAATGAAAAAGGTACTCAGCTCACCTGGCACTGGTTGTCACGGGTACATGCCAGGATGAAAAGGAAGCAGCCTAATGGAACTCAATACGAATACAAACAGCAGAGTCCAGCGTGATACTCCGTGTATATTAAAACGTCTCAGAATTTTATTAGAATAATATAAAAAAAAATCAAAACATAGCAGTATGTGATACAGCTGACGCGTTTCGGAGCAAAAAGCTCCTTATTTATTATTATTAATATACATATGGACTCTGCTGTTTGTATTCATATGCAGTGTAAGATGTGTCACAAGTCCCAAGAAAAAGGAAAATCTCCAGCCCCAAAGGCTCCTTGTAGGGTAAAGGATGGGAAGAACCTTCAATGGAGCTACCTTCAATGCCTGGACTAGAGGCCCCTCCAGAAGGTACATGGGTTGCAGGGGCAAACACCTACCAGATAAACCCACCGCTACTAGACTGTCAGACTGGCCATTACTGCTCCCAGTGCTATGCTCAGACACAAGGCTGCCATAAGCCATTTCAGGGCCCCATACAGATAACGCCTCCAGGCCCCCGGCTTAATATCCCTTGCTGTATTGCACCATACCATCGGGCCTGTTTTTAGAGAATGTTATCATGGCCCCTGACAGGTGAACAGGCCGGATAGCATTCCTGCTCAGTCACATTACTATGAATATGGTGCACGACAGAGACCTCGGAGGCGTCATTGGAGAGAGCTGGGAAACCACAGACATTTTAGAACGGGATAGTCAAATAAATCTGCAAGGTTTAGCAATTCTAGGCCTAATTTATCAAAACTGTCTAACAGGAAGACCGTCGCCCATAGCAACCAGTCAGAGCCCGGCTTTAATATCTTATACTGAGCTAGAAAAATGAAAGCCGAGCTCTGGTTGCTATGGGCAACAAGGACGGTCATCCCTTTAGACAGTTGTGATAAATAAGGATCTCTGGTTTGTATCTCGTGAATACTCTGTAGACCGTCTGCACTATGGCACTGGGGTGTTCCCACCATAGACTCTGATGGCAAATCACTAGAGTATGACTTCTGAGTCTGATGGTTTGGTTTGGGCCCCACCTCTGACACTTGCACTTATCTCGGGAACAGGCCTCTGAACGTTTCGGCTCAGAATGGAGATCTGGTTAGGCTTGAACACGTCTCTTCATTCTGTTCTATGGGAGTCCCAAGCAAAGCTGAACACACCGCTCACCTGCACTGGGAACTTCCATAGAACAGAATGGAGTGTCTTATGTAAGTGTGACCGACTCTCCATTCTGTTCTATGGGAGTTTGAAGCAGAGCTGAACACTCCGCTCACCTGTACCCGGAACTCCCATAGAACAGAATGGAGTGTCTTATTTAAGTGTGACCGACTCTCCATTCTGTTCTATGGGAGTCTCAAGCAGAGCTGAACACTCCGCTCACCTGTACCCGGAACTTCCATAGAACAGAATGGAGTGTCTAATATAAGTGTGACCGACTCTCCATTCTGTTCTATGGGAGTCTCAAGTAGAGCTGAAAAACTCCGCTCACCTGTACCCGGAACTGTCATAGAACAGAATGGAGTGTCTTATGTAAGTGTGATCAACTCTCCATTCTGTTGTATGGGAGTCTCAAGCAGAGCCGAAAACTCCGCTCACCTGTACCCAGAGCTCCAATAGAACAGAATGGAGTGTTTTATGTAATTGTGACCGACTCTCCATTCTGTTCTATGGGAGTCTCAAGCAGAGCTGAACACTCCGCTCACCTGTACCCGGAACTTCCATAGAACAGAATGGAGTGTCTAATATAAGTGTGACCGACTCTCCATTCTGTTCTATGGGATTCTCAAGCAGAGCTGAACACTCCGCTCACCTGTACCCGGAACGTCCATAGAACAGAATGGAGTGTCTAATATAAGTGTGACCGACTCTCCATTCTGTTCTATGGGAGTCTCAAGTAGAGCTGAACACTCCGCTCACCTGTACCCGGAACTTTCATAGAACAGAATGGAGTGTCTTATGTAAGTGTGATCAACTCTCCATTCTGTTCTATGGGATTCTCAAGCAGAGCCGAAAACTCCGCTCACCTGTACCCAGAGCTCCAATAGAACAGAATGGAGTGTCTTATGTAAGTGTGACCGACTCTCCATTCTGTTCTATGGGAGTCTCAAGCAGAGCTGAACACTCCGCTCACCTGTACCTGGAACTTCCATAGAACAGAATGGAGTGTCTATGTAAGTGTGACTGACTCTCCATTCTGTTCTATGGGATTCTCAAGCAGAGCTGAACACTCCGCTCACCTGTACCTGGAACTTCCATAGAACAGAATGGAGTGTCTTATGTAAGTGTGACTGACTCTCCATTCTGTTCTATGGGAGTCCCAAGATAAACTAGACCCTCCATTTTGCTTTTCCTGAAATACTCTGCACGATGGCACCAGCAGAGATAATGAATCAGCTGCAGACGTTCCCATTGTACCTATTATAAAGTATGAATGATTTCGAGAAGGTACAATTTGTACATATTTGGGTCGCTTCTCAGTTCCCGATTCTCCAACGTCACGGAACGGTTTTGTTTGGATTGTTGTAATGATCCCGTGGTAAATCTGCAGCACAATAAAGTCAGGATCCGGCCTCATTAAGCGGCACCGTCCACACGTGGATCCTTTATCTCTACTTTGTGTCACCGCCATTGAGCGGGTTTCAGATCACAGCACCGGCTCAGCTCTGCAAGGACGGAAAGTCAGAAAGAGCAGGAGCCGGCGGAGAGGGAGAATTAGAATTATCGGACGCTGCGCTATGTAAACACACGGGGTGGGATGTGATTAATCTGGGGCCCGGCAATAAATCCACAGCCTCCGAGGTATTGATCTGCAGGCACAAAGGCTTTATCAGGTCTTCACTGGAAACCAAGGATCAAAGTCAAGTTAACCTGACGCTTGTTAAGCTGATGCGTAGTTACAACGTTTAGCGGCTTTGACAGGTCCCATGACACACTGAAAAAATGGCAAATATATATATATATTTATATATATATAAAACTAATAATCCAAAATGTTTCTGCACTGCATAAACTACATTGTTATGTTTTTGTATTAATTTATGATAATCTATGTATTATATCCACCATGAGATTTGGCACTAATTACTTTGATTGTATGCACCACTATAAACCTTAAACAATCACTTGTAAGGGTATGTTCACACGGCGTAATTGCGGCACGTACACTACGCGTCGCAATACGCCGGATGTTTTGGGAGTCACGCTGATCAGCACATACTCCTGAGGCGCGGGTGGGCCGACATCCCACCGGCCCCCATGACTTGCATTACTCGCGGTGCGCAATCGCCGCAAATAACTGACATGTCGGGGGGAAAAGGTGTAATCCATAGTTCTCTATGAGCTATGGATTACTGTAATTGTGGCGCGCATCTCACCGTGTATTAAGCGCAAATACGCCGCAAAATGCGCGCCACAATTATACCGTGTGAACGTACCCTATACACACGGTTTATTCACGGCGGATTTGAGCGCCGTATTGAGCGCACAAATCCGCCGTGAATACGGGGCGGGACGGGGGCGGGGCCGGAGCGCGGCGGGGGCTCCGCTCCCGGCCCCATAGACAATGCATTGTTTACGGCGCGTCCGCGCCGTAAATAATGTGCATGTCACTTTCTCCACCCGCGGCGGATTTGCCGAGCGGGGAGGAGCGACGGAATCCACTGTTCTCTATGAGAGCAGTGGATTACCGTAATGACTCCGACGGATTGGCGCCGTACTGCAGCGCAAATCCGGCGCGGAATACGGCGCCAATCCATCGGCAAATAAGCCGTGTGAACGGGGCCGTACGGCTACACAGCAAGTGTATTTTATCGTCTCTTCAATGGGTTTGGGGGACGGTTCTGTCCGCGGTTTGTGGATTTTTCTGTAACCATTACCTACTGACTAGTAGCAGGAGCTTACACTATTCTATACAATGGTAGTAATAAAAAAAAAAAGTCTCCGTTAAACGTGTACCTTTTTTTTTTTTTTTTTACAATGGGACGCTATGGGTGATAGACGCCGCTGCTTGGCATCCATCAGAGGTATCCGTATAACTTATATGGCCTGCCGAGTACATTAAATAAAAGCCAGAAAGGTGGTGTGCAACAAGCCTTGGCCTGCCCTGCCATTCTGGAGTTCTACCTCTTCACTATCATAACAAGAAAAGGACAAGATTTTACATGAAATTTTTAATTGCATAGGACTGCCGAAACAAAACCAAAAAAAAAACCTGCCAAAAATTCTATAAAAAAAAAAATAAAATTAATAAATTACTGGTTTTAACAACAATTCTCCTTTCTGATGGAAGTATCTCTTTAAAGGCGATTTCTGGTGAAGATTTCAGCCGCTCGTCAGTCGCCGTCGCCTTTCATGTGAGCCGCCTGTCAGCCGCTGAGTGGGAAATTCATAAAGACATTTTCATATAAATCTGGGTTTTTGTTGGCAATAAAAATGCCACTTCTGTGATTTCCGTGCGTGGATTATTTCCTCTCCTGTAGGTGCCGCGATAATGAGCAGCCTTATGACAAACGTTAAATACAATCAAATCCAGGAATTCTCTCCATAAAGAAGCATCGTAAGTGTCAGCGATCAGAGGCAGATAAAACGCACGCACGTTTCCTGGCGGAGGCGCAGGTGGAGTGACATTTAGTGCACCGCACGCAGCACTACTTTCATATGTACCGCATTATACAGGGCCAGGGATTTCCCATAGTCACCCCCTCCAGAAGCGGCAGAAAGGGTGGAATTCAGTGCCCAGAGTCGTAAAGAAATCCCAGGGTGGAGGGATTAGGGGTCTCTGGCATCCAGCTGAAGGCAGATAAAAGCAGGTCGCCGGTTGCTTTATTTTTATTGCAATTTTCCCTCTTGACGATTATTTTTCGATGTCGCGGATCTCCCCCGAGGTGCCGGTGATTGAATGAAACCTGACCCACGGCTGCAATAAGTGTATTTCAATTACATCTGTCAGCGGGTAACGATATAATGATATATCATGTGATATTAAATCCATACTAATCATATCAGGGGCTTTTTTTAATAGTGCACTAACTGCATTATCACATCCAAATGATTAGCTGGAAGGGGCCTCGCACTGCAGATTTAGGGACCGTGAAGCCTCCAAAATTCAGAGATTCCGCCCAAGACCAGATCTACCAGACTGGTGTCAATCACTAACCCAGAGGCGGACACTTTCGGATCCATTTCTTCATGAGATGAAGGAGGAAGGTTCCTCAGCTGCTCCATAGTATGGCTGAAAACAGAAATATGTCCATGAACTTCAACCAAGTGTGGGGAAAAGACGTGGATTATAGGGAACTTGTCAGGTGGATTATGCTGCACTATCTGAGAGCAGGATATGATAGAGGAGAGAAGCTGAACTCTGTGATATATAGGGTTATATGATGAGGGAGAGAAGCTGAGCTCTATTATATAGGGTTATATGATAGAGGAGAGAAG
The DNA here is from genome assembly GCA_025379985.1 of Phyllomedusa bahiana. Classification (NCBI taxonomy): domain Eukaryota; kingdom Metazoa; phylum Chordata; class Amphibia; order Anura; family Hylidae; genus Phyllomedusa; species Phyllomedusa bahiana. Next base: position 70,356 of record JAODAL010000289.1, on the reverse strand, counting down.
CTGAGCTCCGAGATATACAGGGTTATATGATCGAGGGAGAGGAGCTGAGCTCTGTGATATATAGGGTTATATGATAGAGGAGAGGAACTGAGCTATGTGATATATAGGGTTATATGATAGAGGAGAGAAGCTGAGCTCTGTGATATATAGGGTTATATGATAGAGGAGAGAAGCTGAGCTCTGTGATATATAGGGTTATATGATACAGGAGAGGAGCTGAGCTCTGTGATATATAGGGTTATGATAGAGGAGAGAAGCTGAGCTCTGTGATATATAGGGTTATATGATAGAGGAGAGAAGCTGAGTTCTGTGATACATATAGTTATATGATAGAGGAGAGAAGCTGAGCTCTGTGATATATATAGGGTTAGATGATAGAGGAGAGGAACCGAGCTTTGTGACATGTAGGGATATAAATGTACACCATTTATTAATTGGCTTAAATTGTGTCATTAATTGTGCCAAAATGTTGGCGCAAAGTGGCGCAAGTAGACATACCCACTTCCCACTAAACCATGCCCTGATGTCGGGCGAGGCGCACAAGGGAATTCTGGTACAACTGCCAAAATAAATGTGCCGCCATGAAGGAAAACTCTGTTAATAAATTATGCTTTCTCTCTCTCCTGGTGTCTGCATAGTGTAAAGCCTGGTCCATATCTGATTCGGAGGTTCTGCAGTACATCGTGTGTTTCGGGAGCTTGCGCTGAGCCGGCAGCCCATCGGCCCCATTGACATTCATTAATTGCGGCGCGTATTAGCCAAAAGTAATTGACATGTCACTTATCTCCACGCGCGTACAATACTATCGTATTGTACGAGCGGGGAGAGGAGGCGTAATCCATAGTTCTCTGAGAACTGTGGATTACTGTAATTTCGCCACCCATCTTCCCCATATTAGAGCGCAAATACACAGCGAAATGCCGAAATTACCCCGTGTGAACATACCCTAAAACAGAGAAAAGTGGTCAGTAACTGGAGAAACTTGTGTACACAAGCAGGAGATAACAACTGTGCTAACTCTGAAATAAAGCGAAATCAAGACAGCAATGTATTTGGTAATGTTTAAAGCTAATCAATGTGGTGAGAATCCCCCTTTAATGACTTTTACACACATAAAGCAGGACAGAACTGATGGGGGATCCTTACAGCAAATTATAATGCTGCAAACAATGGGACCTATGCAGTAGACGCGTATATCCCGCCAAGTAAATCTGTTCGTTTTCAGCCTCTCTATTACTGCTCCGTGATGTTCAGGGCGGATCTGCATGTGATGAGGTGAACACTCAGTGATGCACAATCCCCGGGACGCGGAGTCGTCTGCAGCGGCTGCCGGATTCAGCCATTGTGTCAGGCAATTTCCATGCTAAATGATATCCAGCGCCAGGGCCTCATTACCTGCCTGCAAGTGCTGCCCGGGCTCTTAGCATTCAGCAATGTTCCACTGATAACTTCCCCAATTTATTTTGGCTGCTGTGTGAAGGTGAAATAGTCAGGGAAGATTTTCGCATATTTAAAGGCAGTTTGTCACTTTGCTGTCACCGGCTTCGGCGTCTTCACATCTTGCAGGATGAAGTCGTGGCTGCTGTCAGGGGCCTTATCTAACGAGCCCTGACAGACGGCGCCAGATTACTGACAACAAATGAGGCCGCTAATTGAAAATAACAATTATGATCCCTGTGACAGAAAACAAGATTACAACGCGGCTGCCGGCCAATCACAGCCGGGTATCCCACTGATACTTGACCCTTGCTCTCCCATGCTGCAGGAAGGACCCTGCACCAATTCCTATCATATGTGGAATTGTGTACCAGCCAATAATCCACATCAGGGGTCTGCAACGTCGGCCCTCCAGCTGTTGGGAAACTACAACTCCCATCATGCATTTATATAATCTATATCAGTGGGCATGATGGGAGATGTAGTTTCCCAGCAGCTGGGGAGCCGACGTTGCAGACCCCTGATCTACATAAACCCATAGGTCGTGTGTGTCTAAAGTGTTTTTCATGTCCAGAAAATAAAAATCATTGTAAAATGAAATGTTCTGTAATTTTCTAATTTAATTTGAATTTTATTTACTCATTTTTAAGAGCTCTGTTAACTCTGGATAAATAACAATAAACTTTTCTTAAACTTCTGATATTTTAGGCCGTCTACACAGCACTGGACTCTCGTCTGATTTTTCAGTAGATTCAGTATTTAGAAACTGCTGAAAATCCAACGGTACATTGTGCTTGTAGACCGCAATGAAAAATCCGTGTCTACAGAGCATGGATTTTATTCCGGTCGGTTTTAAATCTGATTTTAGGACATGCTGCATATTCCGCCGGATTCCCGCGGTTTTTAGCGCAAATCTGCGCCACAAAACGAGGTCCAGCAATGTTAAAATGCCGTCAGATTTTGGACAAACACGGATTTTAACATTGCTGCGTAGACACAGCCTGAGGCTATGTTCACACGGCTTAATTGCGGGACGGCCCCATAGACATTCATTATCCTCTGCGCGTATACGCCGTGAATAATTGACATGTCACTTCTCTCACCTCTCGCCGTATTGTGTGAGCAGGGAGAGGAGACGTAATCCATAGTTCTCTATGAGAACTGCGGATTACCGTAATGACTGGGATGTATTTCAGCCCGTAATTCGTGCAGTACGGCGCGAATTACGGGCTGAAATACGTCCCAGAATAAGCCGTATGAACATAGCCTTAGGCCGTGTTCACCCGGATTATTCCCGACGGATTTGTGAGCCGTATTGCGCTCACAAATTCGGCGTGAATAAGGGGCGGGACGGGAGCGCGGCGGGGGCGCCGCTCCCGGCCCCATAGACAATGCATCATTTACGGCGCGTACGCCGAGCGGGAAGGAGCGACGGAATCCACTGTTCTCTATGAGAACAGTGGATTACCATAATTACTCCGACGGATTGGCGCCGTACTGCAGCGCAAATCCGGCGCGGAGTACGGCGCCAATCCGCAGAGAAATAAGCCGTGTAAACGAGGCCTTAGGGTGCTTTCACACCAGGGCAGTGGAGTCGGCAAGCCAAAGCCCCGACTCCGACTCCTCAATTTCCCAAACCTCCGACTCCTGAATCCTACTCCTGACTCCCTAATACACGGCGCATGTTTAAGTGATAACTTTACTGTAGTAAAATGGTAACATCAGGCTGTTTATCACCTTATAATACAATAATCAAGCTATTTAGGTAGAACAGACACTGACAAGCAAAAGGGTGACAATGTTTTGAACACTTGTGGGTAGAGTTGAAGAAAAAGCTGTATTTGTATCCAAGTCCAGTCTGCACCAACATTGGGAATGTGTAGAAGAGACCTGGGATCAGATTTTGGTCCAGACCTGCTTGAATCTGATTCAGAGCCCAGAAGGATTCAGGCAGTATTGAAAACCAAGGGTGGATTTCCCAAATACTAACAAAATAATAAAAATTAACATTTTGATTTTTAGGAGCAGAACAGTAACAATGCAGTTACAGGACAGAATCTGCAAAACTAAGCAGACGCTAAATACTTGCAAGTCAAATTTATGTATAAGATATGTAAGATGACTGTATATAATATTACAGTAGCCTCATGTACAAAGCTGTAGTGGATGGTGAGATATGGAACCTGAAAGTCTCAAAAGTTTAAAACATTGTTACTATTTTGTTTGTCAGTGTAAAATATATTTATTGGATATGACTTTAGAACACCAAAAAATGGTAAATATGCAAAACACTGCAGGAGCATTTGTGGAGTCTCTGAATTTGTTCTGAGAAATAGTATCGCCTCCCTCAGATCCTGCATACATGATCTCACATCTGATCTCAATATTTCCAGGCTATAGAACAGCCTCTCTACACTAACTTGGGGGCAAAGCGGTGACCACAGGGGCAACATCTCTAACAATGTCAGGGTATAAAGGAATTGCCTCAGCCACAGTCAGTTTTGATGAATGGTTGATCTCTGCTACTTCTTTGAAAGCAGGTGAAAAATTTTGCTGAAATCTGTTTGCCCTGGGGGCGGGATCTTCTCCCCTGGGGGCAGCGCTTTGCCTGCTCCATGTCATCAATTACACGCCTCATGTGATGAGGCTGAAGATATGGGAGCAGGAGCACTGGCCGGACCCAATTCCTCTTGCTCTTTGCACTACATTTAACTAACTGGACCAACTTATTATATATTTTGGGAGTCGGAGTTGGTCCCTTTTTTGACGACTCCGACTCCTGCAAAATAGCCACGGACTCCGACTCCACGACTCCGACTCCACAGCCCTGTTTCACACGGTGCGTTTTTGGTGCTTTTTTTCAATGCGTTTTTTGTGCAGGAAGGCACAGCAGTTCATGCTGTACATTGCTGCACAAAAATCGCGTCGAAAATCGCGGTAGTCGCAGTTTTGATAAAAAATGTACACTAAGAAACTAAAAAATTTTCATATATTTCATATCAGCAAAAATGCTGTTCCAAAAACTCTTGTGTCCTCTTTGATTGTTTTTTAGTGTTTATAGAATGCTGCTGATATTGTTTTGTGTTTGCATAGCTTTTGCTGCCACAAGTGTGCACCTATACGTTTATTCTTCAAAACGGATGTGCTAACCAGATTTTGCATTTTGACTATAAGGCACAGTTCACACGGCTTATTGCCGGCGTAACTGCGGGGACGGATTTCGCCCCGCAATTACGCCGGCTGCCGTGCAGCGGGGCAGGGGCCGGGGGGGCGGCAGCTCGCCGGCCCCATAGACATTCATTATTCACGGCGCGTACACGCCGTAAATAATGTGCATGTCACTTTCTCCCCGCGCGGCGTATTCGGATTTGCCGAGCGGGGAGAGGAGACGGAATCCACAGTTCTCTATGAGAACTGTGAATTACCGTAATGACTGGGACGGATTGGAGCCGTATTGCTGTGTGAACAAGCCCTAAGGATTCATAGTATTTTGACGTGTTGGGTCCGTCTGAACATACGTTCTTAGATGTGCGTTTGGGTCTGTCTAGACGGACCCATACACGCATCTAGCAAATAGCACTGTGTTTTACATTGCTTTTAATATGAAGCACGCATCGACAAGTGATCGCCGATGCGTGTCATTGCGTCTTTCAGATCCGTTCCAAGAATTGTCATGTCAATTCTTGGTCTGAAAGACGCAGCAGGAGCCCTATAATAAACTGTAGGGTGCGATCCTGCTGCATCCAACACGCATCCAAACACGCAGTTGCTTGTCAGATACATGTTAGATCCGATTGCTGCTGCGTTTTTGGATGTGATTTTCTGATCCAAGACGGATCCGAAATCGGATCCAAAAGTGCTGTGTGAAGAAGCCCTAAGGAAATGTCTACATGACAAACGTCAAAATACTATGAATCCTAAGGGCTCGTTCACACGGCTTATTCTGGGACTGATTTCAGCCGTACTGCGCGGCTGAAATCAGTCCCAGGCATTACGGTAATCCACAGTTCTCATAGAGAGCTGTAGATTCCGTCTCCTCTCCCCGCTCGGCGAATCCGAATACGCCGCGGGGGGAGAAAGTGAAATGCACATTATTTACGGCGTGTACGTATGGAGCTGGCGAGTGTCTATGGAGCCGGCGAGGTGCTGGCCCCCGCCCCTGCTGCAAGGCAGCCGGCGTAATTGCGGGGCGAAATCCGCCCCCGCAATTACGCCGGCAATAAGCCATGTGAACTGTGAATAAAACGGCATTGTCAGACAAGTACTTTGACGCGGTTTTCAATGTGGATTTTTGGAGCGAGTGGAAGGAGGGACGAGTCTATAGGTGAATCAGGGTGTTGCTATGTGTCACAGATGGACATAGACAACCCCCTGAATTCCAGCCACACTAGCGCAGCTCGGTGCATTGACATGGATCCAATTGTAAAATCATAATGACTATGGCAGGTGATACATCGTTCTGCATTTGTTTTATTGCAATTTTTAGAAATTTTAGGGAAAATTAAAGCCAATATATGATTAGTGCTTTAGGAGACTCCTACAATTTTTTGGGGAAAACTGCTGTTTTGCTACTTATTCTATTCTATTATGTTTTCTGTTGTTAATTTTATTTGAAAAAATATGGTTAGAATAGAGTTAAAAAAAGAAGAGATATTGGAAATCATATATGCAAATGATGATTGCATTCACAATAAATGTTTGCAACTTGTGCTGGACATAAGCTGGATTTCTATTATTGTACTTGGACTTCGTTGATCCATTTAACACAAATCTGGTGCCATTTGGTGATATCCATTTTGCAATATGATAACCTAAGCTATGAGTTTTTAACTAAAAGATTATCGGAAAATTGTTAGCAGTTCTGAAAGGGGTTATTCATGACAATTTTTATTTGTTAGAAAGGTCCCTCTACAAAAACTGATTCGAAAGTGCCTCCCTCCTGGGACCCCCAAAAATCAGCGGTTACCTGTGGGAAATCCTGCAATAAGTGTTCAGTTTTCACAAGCTCCACCACAGAAGAAGTTAAAGGGGTTTTCTCAACATGCAGTTTCACAATCTCAGGCAGCTTTTATTTCACTCTGGTCTCCTCAGGCTGCAGGTGGTTCTATAGCAATGATTAGCTTCTCTGTAACTAGCTAAGAGGCTACAAAGAGCAGTGCAGAAGAGTTAGGGTGCTTTCACACAGTGCGTTTTTGGTCTGTTTTCTTTGCAAAATGCACAGCATTATTTGCTGTGCATTTCTCCAACCGAAAAAAAGAAACGCACTGTGTAAAAACACTCTTACTCTTCAAAAAACAAATCTACAGGTGCTCTGAGGAGTGAAAACAGTTGCTTATCTGTAAACAAACGCTAAGCTTGTTACAGATAATTAGTCTGTTGGAAGTGAGTTCTCCTGACCATGGTGACATCACTCTCTGCTCTAAGCAGCAGAGTTATGTTCAGGTGACCTTAGGAACCTGAGTTCACTCAGAGCAGATAAAATCTCTCTATTGTTGTGAGTAAAGCAAAATCAAAAGACAAATGTATTTAGAAAAAGTCTTTAATTACTTGTCGCTGCATGTTGAGAACTAATCTTTGTAGTGAGAAGATGCCTTTAAGTATTACACTGTGTTCACTGAAATCAACAGACTGGCTATGTAATGCAGGACATCTCCAGAGAGATGCTCTTCACTTTGACTGATAGATGATGATCCGGAGCAAAAGACTCCCCCCTCCCTATTCAATAACAGTTTACATGAAAGTGAGTTCTCAAAAGTGGGCAACCCCTTCAATGTTAGAAATATCCCGCACATTAAAGGGATTGTCCACAAACATCAAACAACCAGCTCCTTGGCCCCCAGTAATATTAAAAAAAAAAAAAAAAAAACAGTCTGCCTGTGGCTCCCGGTTCCAGGGCCCCGTCCGTCAGTTTTCTTTCTTGCACTTCTGAATGGGGACATCATCGCTGCAGCTGCTGATTGTTTGGAGTGGTCACGTGCCTCTAAATTACATCATTGTTTGGAAGTGAACAGCTCCAAGCAGTGACTTAAGAAGAGACATGTGAGGACCTCAACCAATCAGAAGCTGCAGCCATGATGTCCCCATTCAGAAGTGCAAGTAAGAAAAAACAGAAGTACGGAGAGACCGGGCACTGGAACCGAGGACCTGATGAAGGTTTTTATTTCATCTTATTTTATTGGAGCCCCAGCAGCTGCCTATTAGTTTTTCTTAGGAAGAAGACAACCCCTACAAGCTATGCCCCTTTTAAACTTAAGAATTATATTGAAATTGTTAGCAGTACTGAAAGGGTGTCTCCCCTTTTGATCATTTTTACTTGTTAGAAGGGTCCCTCTACAATAAGCTGGTCCAAAAGTGTCGACCTGCTGGGACCCCAGAAAATCAGCTATTACTTTTGGGGAATGTTGCAATAAATGTTCAGTTTTCCTGCAGCGCCACCGGAGGAAAGCTTAAAGGGGTTGTCTCACTACAAAGATTAGCTTTCAACAGTAAATGACGATGTTTTTTTGTTTTTGAGGAGCTACAAATGATTTTATCACCTTCTGAGGGCTTTCTGGTTTCTTTAGTGACTGACCTGTTTGTTTGCTCTCCCCCTGCTGTTTGTCTTATCTGACAGCAGGAAGTGATGTCATCACACAAGTAGTGGCACGGAACTGCCAGCAGCAGTGTGTTATCTGATCTTTCAGACAAAATACACTAATTACTACTGTTTACTTTAGCTCTGAAGCTTCTCTGGACCTCAGAGAAGGAAACTGTTTATCTAATTAGTAGAAGTCTGAATACACGGAGCTCATATGCTAATTACTCATAGCTTGACCAGGAAGTGACAGAATGCATGAATGATAGAATGCTACTGACTCTATGACTGTGTTCACACGGCTTATAGGACGCATTTCGCCACGTATTGAGAGTTTACTGAGCTATAATACAAGCGAAATGCGCCCCCAATCATTACGATAATCCACAGTTCTCATATAGAACTATGGATTACGCCTCCTCTCCCCGCGTATACAATACGATCGTATTGTAGTTGCGGGGAGATAAATGACATGTCATTTATTCACAGCGCTTATGCGTCGCGAGTAATGAAAGTCTATGGGGCCGGCGGGCTGACTGTACGCCCGGCAATTAGCCGTGTGAACATAACCTTAGAAACTGTTAGTTGAGACACCCCCCTTAAGTCTTACACTGTGTCCATTCAAATGAAACATTTTTGTATGTAATGCAGAACAGGACAGGTCCTCCAGAGGTAGTGACGCTCTTTGCAGCTGTTCTTCATTTTGGCCAAGGGATGAAGATCCTGACCAAGAGACCCCCCCACCTATATTAACTCAGAATTCAATAAGGCTATGTTCACACGGCGTAATTGCGACGCGTACAGTACTGCCGCAATTACACGGGGTGATTTGGGAGTCGTGCTGATTAGCGCGTATTCCCGCGGCGCGGCGGGGATGGGGGGGTGGTAGCCCGCCAACCCCTTAAACATGCATTACTCGCGGAGCGTATTCGCCGCAAGTAATGGACATTTCACTTATCTCCCCGCTCGTACAATACGATCGTATTGTATGAGCGGGGAGAGGAGGTGTAATCCATAGTTCTCTATGACAACTATGGATTACCGTAATTTTGGCGCGTATCTCACTCGTATAAGGCAATGTTCACACTGCTTATTGCCGGCGTAATTGCGGGGACGGATTTTGCCCCGCAATTATGCCGGCTGCTGTGCATAGACACTCATTATTCACGGCGCGTACACGCCGTAAATAATGTGCATGTCACTTTCTCCCCGTTGGAGACGGAATCCATGGTTCTCTATGAGACCTGTGGATTACCGTAATGCCTGGGACTTATTTCAGCAGTATTTGAGCTCAAATACGGCGTGCATTACGGCTGAAATCAGTCCCAAAATAAGCCGGGTGAACAAGCCCTTAGAGTGCAAATATGCCGCAAAAATGTGCACTGAAATTTGCCCGTGTGAACATACCCTAACAGTTTACCTAAAAAAGGGTTTTCAAGAGAGGGCAACCCCGTTATTTTAGAAATGGTCCTCCCAGGTTAAATCTGTCACCCGTTTTATCCGCCACGTTCTCATGCAATGGCTGGTGCCTGGTTTTGAGTAAGCTCAGAACCGAGACACCGTCCTCAGATCTGATCACATTGGATCCAATGATAAGAAAGGCGAATACATTCAGTTTTGGAAGGTGCATTTGTCAACGTCGGTTTCGCCACAACACGTGGAGGAATCTGCGCATCAGAATGAGGCTGTAAATGTGGAGGAGACGGGAGGAGAGACACAATAATAATGACTCTTCATACTCCGTGTGTCTTCGTTTCCCATTAAAGCTGCTGCGGGGGAGGGAGGGAGGATATTTGCGGCTGATGTCCCAGCGTCTTGGATCAGGTGAGGCCGGCGCGGGACGGCTCTCGGATCTGAGCGGCTCGCCTCGCCCCAGTGGGTTAGAGCTTGCAACAGCGACAATGTGAGAGTCAGTATAGTGTGCTCCCCATTTATCAAACTTGCCCGGCTCGCCAACCGAGCGACTCTTTCTATCATTACACCTCTCAAAATCCGATTCATACCACTAATCCTGCCTTCATTCTCCAGGATTAATAACATCTCTTTCAACCTTCACAGTGTGATAAATAGACAAAGGCAGAACAAAAGGCCCGGCACAAGTGAGAGGAAAGCCGCGGCGACTCCGCAATAATGAAGAGCAAAGGAGGATGAAAGGAGGCGAGAGGCGAGCCGCTATCATCTCTGCTCCTAATGAAATCCCAAGCAGAGGCTGGAGCAGGACAAGGCTTCAAAGCGCGGCCCAGACAAAAGCCCAGAAGAGGGGGAATAGGGACGCCCGGGAGTGGAGCAGGGCACGGGGAGACCAGACCCGTGCCAGGCTTGTCAGCACTCGGGCTGGCAGGGGGTTAGTTACTAAGCTGCGTCGGCCATTTACTGGCTACTCACAGGCTTCAAAGAGTCTCTCAGCGAACAGACACCTTAAATGTCTCCGTTTATTTAGCTCTGCAAGAAAACTTTGCTAAGTTCCTAAAGGCTTCAGTAGGCCAAACCCCGAGTGCCAACCCCCAGCACAGGACACCGTCAGAGTGCCACCCCCAGCACAGGATACTGACATCAGAGTGCCACACCCAGCACAGGACACCGTCAGAGTGCCACCTCCCAGCACAGGACACCATCAGAGTGCCACCCCCAGCACAGGACACCGTCAGAGTGCCACCCCCAGCACAGGATACTGACATCAGAGTGCCACCCCCAGCACAGGACACCGTCAGAGTGCCACCCCCAGCACAGGACACCATCAGAGTGCCACCCCCAGCACAGGATACTGACATCAGAGTGCCACCCCCAGCACAGGATACTGACATCAGAGTGCCACCCCCAGCACAGGATACTGACATCAGAGTGCCACCCCAGCACAGGACACATCAGAGTGCCACCCCCAGCACAGGATACTGACATCAGAGTGCCACCCCCATCACAGGATACCATCAGAGTGCCACCCCCAGCACAGGATACTGACATCAGAGTGCCAAACCCGGCACAGGATACTGACATCAGAGTGCCATCCCCAGCACAGGATACTGACATCAGAGTGCCACCCCCGGCACAGGATACTGACATCAGAGTGCCAGCCCCGGCACAGGACACCATCAGAGTGCCACCCCCAGCACAGGATACTGACATCAGAGTGCCACCCCCAGCACAGGATACTGACATCAGAGTGCCAACCCCGGCACAGGAAACAATAAGAGTGCCACCCCCAGCACAGGATACTGACATCAGAGTGCCACCCCAGCACAGGATACTGACATAGAGTGCCACCCCCAGCACAGGAAACTGACATAAGAGTGCCACCACCAGAACAGGACCCCATAAGAGTGGCCACCCCAGCACAGGAAACCATCAGAGTGGGACCCCCAGCACAGGATACTGACATCAGAGTGCCACCCCCGGCACAGGATACTGACATCAGAGTGCCACCCCCGGCACAGGATACTGACATCAGAGTGCCACCCCCAGCACAGGATACTGACATCAGAGTGCCAACCCCAGCACAGGATACTGACATCAGAGTGCCACCCCCAGCACAGGACACCAAACAGAGTGCCACCCCAGCACAGGATACTGATATCAGAGTGCCCCCCCCAGCACAGACACCATCAGAGTGCCACCCCGGCACAGGACACCATCAGAGTGCCACCCCCAGCACAGGAAAACCATCAGAGTGCCATCCCCAGCACATGACACCATCAGAGTGCCACCCCCAGCACAGGACACCATCAGAGTGCCACCCCCAGCACAGGACACCATCAGAGTGCCACCCCCAGCACAGGATACCATCAGAGTGCCACCCCCAGCACAGGATACTGACATCAGAGTGCCACCCCCAGCACAGGATACCATCAGAGTGCCACCCCCAGCACAGGATACTGATATCAGAGTGCCACCCCCAGCACAGGACACCATCAGAGTGCCACCCCCAGCACAGGACACCATCAGAGTGCCACCCCCGGCACAGGACACCATCAGAGTGCCACCCCCAGCACAGGACACCATCAGAGTGCCATCCCCAGCACATGACACCATCAGAGTGCCACCCCCAGCACAGGACACCATCAGAGTGCCACCCCCAGCACAGGACACCATCAGAGTGCCACCCCCAGCACAGGATACCATCAGAGTGCCACCCCCAGCACAGGATACTGACATCAGAGTGCCACCCCCGGCACAGGACACCATCAGAGTGCCACCCCCATCAGAGGATACTGATATCAGAGTGCCACCCCCAGCACAGGACACCATCAGAGTGCCACCCCCGGCACAGGACACCATCAGAGTGCCACCCCCAGCACAGGATACTGATATCAGAGTGCCACCCCCAGCACAGTACCCCATCAGAGTGCCACCCCCAGCACAGGACACCATCAGAGTGCCACCCCCAGCACAGGATACCATCAGAGTGCCACCCCCGGCACAGGACACCTTCAGAGTGCCACCCCCATCAGAGGATACTGATATCAGAGTGCCACCCCCAGCACAGGATACCATCAGAGTGCCACCCCCAGCACAGGACACCATCAGAGTGCCACCCCCGGCACAGGACACCATCAGAGTGCCACCCCCGGCACAGGATACCATCAGAGTGCCACCCCCAGCACAGGATACTGATATCAGAGTGCCACCCCCAGCACAGGATACTGACAACAGAGTGCCACCCCCAGCACAGGATACCATCAGAGTGCCACCCCCAGCACAGGATACTGAAATCAGAGTGCCACCCCCAGCACAGGATACCATCAGAGTGCCAAACCCGGCACAGGATACTGACATCAGAGTGCCACCCCCCATCACAGGATACCATCAGAGTGCCACCCCCAGCACAGGATACCATCAGAGTGCCACCCCCAGCACGGGACACCTTCAGAGTGCCACTCCCAGCAAAGGATACCATCAGAGTGCCACCCCCAGCACAGGATACTGACATCAGAGTGCCACCCCCAGCACAGGATACTGACATCAGAGTGCCACCCCCAGCACAGGATACCATCAGAGTGCCACCCCCAGCACAGAACACCATCAGAGTGCCACCCCCAGCACAGGACACCATCAGAGTGCCACCCCCAGCACAGGATACTGATATCAGATGCCACCCCCAGCACAGGATACTGACATCAGAGTGCCACCCCCAGCACAGGATACTGACATCAGAGTGCCACCCCCAGCACAGGATACTGATATCAGAGTGGCCACCCCCTAGCACAGGATACTGACATCAGAGTGCCACCCCCAGCACAGGATACTGACATCAGTGCCACCCCCAGCACAGGATACTGACATCAGAGTGCCACCCCAGCACAGGACACCATCAGAGTGCCAAACCCGGCACAGGATACTGACATCAGCGTGCCCCCCCCAGCACAGGATACCATCAGAGTGCCACCCCCAGCACAGGACACCATCAGAGTGTCACCCCCAGCACAGGATACTGACATCAGAGTGCCACCCCCAGCACAGGATACTGACATCAGAGTGCCACCCCCAGCACAGGATACTGATATCAGAGTGCCACCCCCAGCACAGGATACTGACATCAGAGTGCCACCCCCATCACAGGATACTGACATCAGAGTGCCACCCCCAGCACAGGATACTGACATCAGAGTGCCACCCCCAGCACAGGATACTGATATCAGAGTGCCACTCCCAGCACAAGTCTGGAGCCTTACCCTATACTACAAAAAACCCAATACCAATCTCAACATGTGTAATGTTAGGAGACCACAGCCTCTCGTAGCATTACACAGCTGCACACCGTGTTGGCCGCAATGGGCTCTGACCACTCTAGATGTAGTGACTCACATTTCTGTTTGTATGACAGCCTATGGGCACCTGTGATGCAGGTAGGCCTCTTTTGTTTGGGTTTGTTTTTCTCAGTGGATTGTGTTATACCTGTCGATATTAGTACAGGTATACAGATTGGCTCGTACAGCTTGTTGCATGGTCGCTTCCCTAACTACCTATCTGTATTCCTCTTATGGTTGGGGCTTTTTACTATCATAAGTTCCACTTCTTGTACAGTTGTGTTTTTTCTGGGGTCTGTCTCTATTATTATCTGTAGTGGACCCTTATACCTTTTTCGTCTATACATGTGACCCTTTGGTCTGCACTTTTGTGATCCCTTGGTCTCATTACATATCCCCTGAGGAGATCTGTGTATATCTGTGTGGAGGATCGAAACATGTTGGATAAGACTGGTAGGGTTTTTTTGCCGTATAGGGTAAGGTTCCAGACAGGGACGTCCTTATCGGGGCGATCACCCTGTACATTTTTGTTAGGTTAGGGTGTGCTAGCCTTTGGTGTAGGGCATAATAGGGCTTTCTGTCTTTGTTCCTGCACCACTGGTACTAACACACATCTGTATTTTTGTCTCTTTTTTTGTTCCTTGTGTGATATATTTTTTATCTGACTACTAAAAGTTATATTTTATGACCTTTTCTTCTGGATCTCACAACCCTGCTATGGTTTCAGTAATTTAAAAGTGCAGGTCACATGACCCAGTGGCAGCAGTGAGAAATCCTGTATTCAGCAGCAGGTAAGCAAAATTATTTGCACTGCTGTGGACCTAAATGCATTGTCTAGTAAACTACAGAAAAAAAAAAGTGAAAACAGTGCTGAAAACCTCGTCCAAAGCCTCGCCCAAAACCTCGTCCAAAAAACGCGCAGAGAAACGCCTCTAAAACCTCTTCTGAAGCTGCGTGTTTCAGAGAAGCTTTTGATGCTCTTTTGGGAGCGGAAACGCACTGAAAACCGTCTTGAAAACAGCGTCCAAATAAGCCATGTGAACATAGCCTTAGGGTATGTTCACACGGAATATTTACGAGGCATATTTTGGCTTGTGGAATTGCGCTGCAATGTGCCCGAAGCACGCCCTGCTAATACGATAAAATCATGTCACTTATTGAGTGCTATGATAAGCCGACATGCACTTCTTTCCTGTGCTTAAACGATGGGGAAGGCAAAAGTAAACGGGAGCGCTGTGAAGGCATGTCCCCACGGCACCGGTTTGCGGCCGGTTTTTCAGACGGTTTGTGGTTTTGCAAACCATCTGAAAAACCGTCCGCAAACTTTTACATGGGCCCGAAAAACATTCTACATGTTCATTCTTCCGAACTGGTTTTCGGACGAAATATGAACAAGTGAATGTGAAGGGGAAGGGCTTTTCTCCGCTCATCTCGGAGAAAAGTCGTCCTCCCGCAGCCGTGTGCACGGCACAAAAAAACGGACAAATACCGATCGGTTCCTGTGCCGTGGGGACGCGCCCTTAAAGTACACCTTGGCCAGCGCGTACTTTCAGCATCAGACGTATAGCGGCGTGCACAGGCATGTGCTGCTATACGCTGTGTGAACCTGGCCTTATAGATCTCTCTCCTGTCCTGGAGTGCGCTGATACAATATTACAAAGCATCAGCAAACACAGATCTTGAAAATAATTAGTAAATCTATTAGAACAAGGGTGTCAAACTGCCGGCCCTCCAGCTGTTGGGAAACTACAACTCCCATCATGCCCACTGTTATAGATTATACAAATGCATGATGGGAGTTGCAGTTTCCCAACAGCTGGAGGGCCGGCAGTTTGACACCTGTGTATTAGAAAGTGTCAGAAGCTTTCATTGTCTAGTAGTGAAGCTTTGGAGGTTAGTCACGGAGCTGGCGCACACCTTGTACACATGTATCAGTCGGCGGCCGGGTAGATTCCTTTTGTTGCAGATTTTCATCTTTCCTGCCCTGTCCTGAGGCTGATGAGGACGCAGGGATGGAGGATTAATTAAACATTGAGGATAACATTAGCCGATATATTGGAGTAGAGTGCGAGTCTCAGGGACGCGGACCCTCTAATCCCAGTCACCGTGTAACCCGCAGGTCTCGCTCCAGCTCGGCTGTTGACCTCTTGTCACATAGACAAATCTTCAGTGTGTAGAAAACATCTGTAATCAGGCATGATGTGAATGAGAAAATCTGAGTTATCTCAATAGCTCATCGATCGCAACTGGCTGAGCATTTACTAAGTCAATCAATGCGCTGCCAGCTACCCGGGGTCTGCAGACACAAGATGCCAGCGGCGTGAATTCCCACAGAGTGACACAGGTCGGCAGAACCAGGAGTCTGCACACGATTAATAAACTATATATATATCCCTATAGGTGCCCAACACCTGTATCGGAGAGCAAGAAATGGACCCTGAAAGGGCATCACCTTGGTAAAATGAAGAACTGGTAGCAAGGATAAAGTTCTGCCAACCACACAGCAGCACAATGGGCTCAAGAGCTTATAGTAGTATAGGAGATAAATCCTGGTGTCCGTCCAGGGTCATCAGCTGCCAGGAACACCATCAATAGGACCAAAACCAGAGGAATTGGACCGTCCTTTGGTGCTGCTTGGAGGAGGCCATCCACATGGCGAGTTACAGCACATCTGTGGACCCTGAAGAATACAGCTAAGTGATCGCCACCGCCCAATAGAGACTTTGTGGAATAGGTTTGCTCTATTTTCCGGCGGTATGGACTTTACTAATACAGATGACTTACAAGCAAAATGCTGATGATAATTGGTGGGATCTTCCATCAATCACATGAGCCGCAGATCAGCAGTGTCTGGGACATTGTATTGTAAGGGCAGTTTCCAGATACAATGTCCCAGGGAAAACCACTACTTGTTGAAAATATTGTATCCTGAGATCATTGTAACTCGAGGGACCACTGCATGGTCTGCAGCCTTTGGAGCAGTGTCAGAAATACAGATACAGGCGGACTCCTGACCTACAGGCAGGGGCTATGTGTAGTAGTTATAGGCTTAGGTCTGCAAGTTGGCTTCTGACTTATAGCCCGGGGGCCCCTAGTATAATCTTCAGCCTTTTAGAGCAGTGTCCAGATTATGGATATAAGCTGAGGTCTTTACAGGGTTTCTTAACTAATAGGCCGGGGCTCCTTTTAGAATCTGAAGCCTCTTGGAGCAGTGTACAGACTATGGATATAAGCCAAGGTCTATATAGGGGCTCCGTACCTATAAACAGGGCTCCTTGTATAATCGAAGCCTCTTGGAATGTGTAGATATGTATAAGCTTAGGTCTATATTGGCTCCTGACTATAAAGCCGGGGGCTCCCTTTTATAATCTTCAGCCTTTTAGAGCAGTGTCCAGATTATGGATATAAGCCAGGTCTTATAGGGCTTCCTTACCTAATAGGCAGGGCTCCTTTTAAATCTGAAGCCTCTTGGAGCAGTGTACAGACTATGGATATAAGCCAAGGTCTATATAGGGGCTCCGTACCTATAAACAGGGCTCCTTGTATAATCTGAAGCCTCTTGGAGCAGTGTACAGACTATGGATATAAGCCAAGGTCTATATAGGGGCTCCGTACCTATAAACAGGGCTCCTTGTATAATCTGAAGCCTCTTGGAGCAGTGTACAGACTATGGATACAAACTGAGGTTGTTCTGGGACTCCTGGAATAATCTGCAGGCTCTTAGTGCAGTGTCCGTGCTGTGGATATAAACTGAGGTCTGTACCAGGGCTCCTGACCTACAGGCCAAGGCTCCTGCTATAATCTACAGCCTCTCAGAGCATTGTCCAGGCTGTTGATAAAAACCGAGGTCTGTACAGGGTTTCCTGACTGGTCAGTGGCTTGTAGCATTATCGGCAGTGTCTAAGGCTCTGTCTACACAGCATAGCTTTACTGTTGAATTTTGGGCAGATTCAGTAATTTCAATCCGCCAAAAATCTGCCAATACACCGTGCTGCAAATACAGCAATGAAAAATCAATGCTGTGGTCTATACAGCACGGATTTGTTACCACCGGGTTTCAAATCCAGCAGAACATGCAAAACATGTTGTATTTTCACCGGATTCTGCTCGGATTTGCCATAGGCCCCATACATTCAATGTACGGGTCCGACAGCAAATCCGAAAAACAGCAATGACAAACTGCCGTCGGATTGTGGACCGCATTGTGACACTTGCCGTGAAGACTTAGCCTAAAAGCGATTGTCTAGGCTGTGGATACAAGCTGAGGTCTACAGGAGGGTCTCCTGACCAATTGGCTGGGAGCCCTAGTATAATCTGCTGCCTCTTTAAACAGTATCCAGACTATGGACACAGGCTGAGGTCTACAGAGCAGCTCCTGACCTACAGGCTGTGGCTCTTTGTAGGATATCCAGGCACTTCCAGCAGCCATATCTCAAGTTTGGAGCTGCTGAGGGCTGAAGGTGGCTCCTATGCAATAGGCCGGGGCTTCTAGCACAATCTACAGCCTCTTAAAGCATTGTCTATTTTCATATGAGGGCTCCTGACCTATTGCCTGGGGCTCCTAGTATAATCTGCTTCCTCTTAAAACAGTGTCAAGCCTAGGCTGAGGTCTGACAGGCCGGGGCTTCTTGTATGATCTGCAGCCTCTTTGAACAGTGCTCAGCCTATGGACATAAACTGTGGTCTACAGACCGGCTCCTGACCGATAGGCCGGGGCTCCTTGTATGATCTGCAGCCTCTTTGAACAGTGCTCAGCCTATGGACATAAACTGTGGTCTACAGACCAGCTCTTGAGCTATAGGCCAGGGCTTCTTGTATGATCTGCGGCTTCTTTGAACAGTGTCCAGACTCATGGATAAAGATGAGTTCTGCGGGCCACTGCCTCTAGACCTATTATTTGCATCCTCTTTGAACAGTGTCAGCCTATGGATATAACTGAGGTCTACAGACCGGCTCCTGACCGATAGGCCGGGGCTCCTTGTATGATCTGCAGTATCTTACAGCAGTGTCCAGCTCATGGATAAAAGCTGAGGTCTGCAGATGGGCTCCTAACTAACAGGCCAGGACTCCTTGTATGATCTGCAGCTTCTTTGAACAGTGTCCAGCTCATGGATACAGGATGAGGTCTACAGAGCGGCTACTGACCTATAGACTGGGGCTCATTGTATAATTTGCATCCTCTTAGAGCAGTGTCCAGACTATGGATATAACCTGAGGTCTGCAGATGGGCTCCTAACCAATAGGCCATGCCTCCATGTATGATCTGCAGCTTCTTTGAACAGTTTTCAGCCTATGGACAATATAAAATGTGGTCTACAGACCGGCTCCTGACCGGCAGGTCAGGGCTCCTTGTATGATCTGCAGCCTCTTACAGCAGTGTCCAGACTATGGATATAACCTGAGGTCTGCAGATGGGCTCCTAACCAATAGGCCATGCCTCCATGTATGATCTGCAGCTTCTTTGAACAGTGTTCAGCCTATGGACAACATAAAATGTGGTCTACAGACCGGCTCTTGACCTATACGCTGGCTCTTCTTGTACATTCTTCAGCCTCTTACAGCAGTGTCCAGCCTATGGATATAAACTGTGGTCTACAGACTGCCTCCTGACCGATAGGCCAGGAGCCATAGTATAATCTGCAGCTTCTTTGAACAGTGTCCAGCCTAAGGATGTAAACTGAGGTCTGCAGACGGGCTCCTGACCTATAGACTGGGGCTCATTGTATGATTTGCAGCCTTTTGGTGCAGTGTCCAGGGCATGGGTATAGGCTGAGGTCTACAGAGCGGCTCCTGACCTACATGCTGAGGCTCCTTGTAGGATGTCCAGGCACTTCCAGCAGACCATATCTCAGGTTTGGAGCTGCTGAGGGCTGGAGGTGCATGTCTTTTGGTATCACAGGAGTTAACCAGGCAAATCTCCCAGGGTCTCCAGATGATTCAAAGCTCCGAAAATTAAAACAAAAGAGAAAGGGGTAAAAAATAACAATAATAAAAACAGGAGGAAAAGCTTTCTTTCCAGGGATAATGAGCCATTTTTTTTGCAGTTTTATGACACAGACCACAGGCAGCTGGTATAATTACACCACAATAAAAGTATAATGTGCTGCAATCCTCGTAAAGTAACACTTCTGATAATTAGGCAGAACAAACATCATCTTGTGTTTTTTCTAAGGCTATATATTTTATCGGGAACGTGAACTGTTAGGAACCTGCACAGAACGGTGGTCTCTGGGTGGAAGTGCAGCTGCAGGCCTATAATAAAGCCATTTATACACATTATTACTTTTTTACATGCACAGAAAGAAAGGAGAGCGCAGGTGGAGGGCATTAATTACAGCAGCGATATCAAAACAGGAACAACTATTTCATCCTTACAAAGGTAACAACGTCTACGATTCCACTTGTAATGACGCTGCCCTAAATCACACTGCCGCATTACAGCGGCCGCAGCCCAACAATGGCGGAGGTGTTCTTCTTGGCTGGCCCCTCTTTATACAGTTACGGGCCGTCTTCATGGACTCCTACAAAACACCAGAGTCCTCAACAGACAGGACTCTGCGAGGTGATGGGCAGTCAATGACTGATTGAAGAGCAAAAGTCGCAGGTGCATTCTCAACAGCTGAATGATGATGGCCAGTGTACGCAGAAATTGTACAAAAAAGGGGAATCTAAGGTTTGCACAAAACCTTCTCTAAACATTTAAAAAAAAAAAAAAATCAGGCAAGAAAAGTTATGGTCGCGCTTTAAATGTACTATTAGCCTCATTTAGTAAAAGTTACAAATTCTGCAAAATAATGGCACAAATGTGTGGCTGCTCATGGCAGGTGCAGAAGGATTTTCAGTCAAACACATCTTAGGCCATGTTCACACGGCTTAAAATGGGTCGTATTTCGGTCCGTAATTACTCGCCGAAGTGCGCCAATTACGGGCCAAAAACGGCCCGTTCATTACGGTAATTCATAGTTCTCATAGAGAACTATGGATTACGTCTCCTCTCCCCGCCCGGCGGAGATAATTGACATGTCACTTTCTAGCGGCGTATACTCGCCGCTAGCAGTGATTGTCTATGGGCCGGCGAAGTGCGGCCCGCA
The DNA here is from genome assembly GCA_025379985.1 of Phyllomedusa bahiana. Lineage (NCBI taxonomy): Eukaryota > Metazoa > Chordata > Amphibia > Anura > Hylidae > Phyllomedusa > Phyllomedusa bahiana. Next base: position 49,513 of record JAODAL010000289.1, on the reverse strand, counting down.
GTTAAGCCGTGTGAACATAGCCTTAAGGCTATGTTCACACGGCTTATTTCAGAACGTATTTACGTCGGATTGACGATGTAAATACGTTCTGAAATCAGTTGAAAATCAGTTGCAAATAAGTGGCACTAAGTGTGGCACGTATTTGTAACTGATTTCCCGACGGATTCACCATCTCCAATCATTGTAGGTGGTGAATCCGTCCGGAAATAATTGACATGCACATTGTTTTTCCGTCCGGATTGCCGTCGTCAATCCGCGGCGGCAATCCGGCACGGAAATACGCGTCGTGTGAACGACGAGCCGTATTTTCTATTGAAATCAATAGAAAATGGGCTGTTACTTATTTCTGACTGATTTGCCGACGGATTGACGATCGTCAATCCGTCGGCAAATCCGCGGCGAAATAAGCCGTGTGAACGAGGCCTAAGGGTACGTTCACATGAATAATTTAGCCGCATATTTCCTGTCAACTGTCAGCGGCGAATACACATCGCTGACAATGCATGTCTATGGGGCCGACGCACGCCCACCCCCCACCCCCCACCCCCGCCCTTTGAAATTACGCTCTGATCGGCGCGTGGTTCCAATACACCGGGCATATTGCAGCGCGTACTATATGCACCGCAATAAGCCGTGTGAACATAACCTAATGCTCCAGATTCATGAGGACATGAGCACCGCTGTATGGATTGGGTACGATGGCCGACAACTATCTGCTCCTATTTCATTTGTGCAAATTACACCATTATACAAGGGCCTCTTTTGAAAAGTTCCGCACAGCCTTAGGCCCGGTTCACATTTTGGGTCTCATTTATGAAAAGCTACCTAAGTGTAAGGGTATGTTCATACGGCGTAATTGCGGCGCGTACAGCAGAGTGCTCTGGGAGTCGCACTGACATACGCGTACTCACGTGGCGTGGGGTGGCCGGAAGCCCGCCGGCCCCATTGGCATCCATTACTCGGAACGCGTATTTGCTGCAAGTAATTGACATGTCACTTATCTCCCCACGATACAATATGATCGTATTGTGCGAGCAAGGAAAGGAGACGTTATCCATAGTTCTCTATGAGAACTGTGGATTACCGTAATTTCGGCGCGTATCTCGCCCCTATTAGAGCGCAAATACGCGCCGAAATGCGTGCCGAAATAACCCAGTGTGAACATGCCCTAAGGTTTGAAAGCAAAATATTGTAGGCACCTTCTCCATAAAAATGTATAAAAAACTTTATTTAGAGCACATTACAAATTTCCATAAAAGTGTAGGAACACGCCAGCTGATGCGTTTGAGGCCAATTTACTAGCGCCTTGATCACAGCATAAGGGGATACGTACACTCCTCCTCTTAAATAGCAGTTCAACATTTTTAACTTTTTGATGGAAAGACAAATAACATCTACGTTAATCGCTGTGTTCAGACTGCATAGGTATAGCATCACATAAAACAGAAACAACACATGGCCATATTCACATACTTTGACATATTTAACCCCTTAAAGGGGTTGTTTCACTACAAGGATTGCTTTTTATGTTAAAGATCTTGTAAAAACAAGTCACTTTGCAATATATGTCCATTACCAGTGTCCTACCTATTCCCAGATTTCCCCTATAGTATGGGCTGAATCAGCTCCTCAGGTCGCTATAGCTACAGACCTGTTTGATCTCTCCTGATAGGCTGCCAGCACTGGTTGCCTGGCTTCTACTGCAGCCTAGTAGAAGCCAGTAAACACGCCCCTTAATTCAAAATGAAAATAGGAGAACAGGACTGAAGTAAGATGAATCAATGTAGTGAGACAACCCCTTTAAGCCCCAGGCCTGAAAAGTACTTAGTGACATAGCTAAATGTCATAGTTTTTTCCTCCCTATGTTTCAACAGCTGTAACTTTTTTTTTTATCTTTTAAGTGATGCAGTTGTATGAGGACTTGTTTCATGCGGAAGAAGTTGTATTTTTGGGGAGTACAGTTTAAGTTTACAAACAAATTACTGCAGAATTTTAAAAAAAAAATTATTTTTAAACACCATTCACATTTCATGTGAATGGTAGTGTAGATAGTTACCTACGGGGATACTATACATTTATGACCGTTTATCGGCAAATCCAAGCACCTTACTGCTGGAACAGATAAACTACTTTAAGTGGCTTACTTGAGCCAGAATTGTCGCCTTTGCGCTAGAATGCGCCTGATTTATGACCCACAGTACAAAAGGTTCAATGATTCAGGCACATTCTATACTAATATTGTGCGCAAAGAAAATGGTGCCTGGGCTCCAAAATTCATACATGTCGCCCTTAATATGTGTAAATTTCTTCTGTGTGTAATGTAAGCACAATAACTTTTAGGGGCCGTTCACACGGCACAGGACAAATACCGGCCGGTGTGCCGGCCGGTAGTTGTCCTGTTTTGCGGCCCTCCTCACGGCCGCGGGGGGGGACAGCTTTTCTCCGCGATGATCGGAGAACAGCCCTCCCCCCTCCCATTGAACAGCACAGATTCCGTCCGGAAACCGGACAGAAGATTGTGCATGTTCAATGTTTTGCCGCCGGTGACAAAACAGTCGGGCGGAAAACCCGTGCAGTGGGGACTGCTGCACGGGTTTTCCATAGAGCACAATTGTGCTCATTTTCGGCCGGTTTTTCAGGTGGTCTGAAAAACCGCAAACCGCCTGAAAAACCGGCCGAAAACCCGTGCAGTGTGGACATGCCCTTAAATATTTTTTTACATTTTTTTTAATCCCAGTAAGTGATGACTATTGTACAATATTTTTTTTCTATGTTTTTTGAGTAATTAATGTCCCATTTTTTCTGTGTTTTTTTCTGTAAATAGTTAGAGTAGGGGCTTACAATAAAATGAGGAGCCTTGACGGGGCTTGCAAGCTTGCATATAGTGGCCACTGTATTAACTAATAGCTCATATTTGATATTTTTCCAGTATGTCATTTTTTTTTACCCAAAAGTACTGTGGAGCAGAGGGTGTCTGTATTTTGTGTTGGACACCTAGAAAGTGCTGGGCAGCCCGCATAATCGAATAGTAGTGACGTAATAGGTTGTAAGCCAGCATGGTGCACCACACGTATCTGCATTAATGGCACCCTTTTGTATCGCCTTATCTATATGCAATTATAATACCAGCAACCACCACCCTTACATATTGAAAGCGTGCGAGTGGTTGTCTTACCGGTATTTTTGCGTTTGTGCAATCTCCCCATGTATTGTGCTGTGGTTTTTCTGCATACTGTGTGAATAGGTATCAATTTAATGTGCAGTCTAAGGCTATGTTCACACGGCTTATTCCCGACGGATTTGTGCGCCGTATTGAGCGCACAAATCCGCCGTGAATAAGGGACGGGACGGGGCGGGGCCGGAGCACGGCGGGGGCGCCGCTCTCGGCCCCATAGACAATGCATTGTTTACGGCGCGTCCGCGCCGTAAATAATGTGCATGTCACTTTCTCCCCCCGCGGCGGATTCGCCGAGCGGGGAGGAGCGACGGAATCCACTGTTCTCTATGGCCTCGTTCACACGGCTTATTTGCCGACGGATTGGCGCCGTATTCCGCGCCGGATTTGCGCTTCAATACGCGCCAATCCGTCGGAGTCATACGGTAATCCACTGCTCTCATAGAGAACAGTGGATTCCGTCGCTCCTCCCCGCTCGGCAAATCCGCCCGGGTGGAGAAAAGTGACATGCACATTATTTACGGCGCGGACGCGCCGTAAACAATACATTGTCTATGGGGTCGGGAGCGGCGCCCCCCGCCGCGCTCCGGCCCCCGTCCCGCCCCTTAGTCACGGCGGATTTGTGCGCTCAATACGGCGCACAAATCTGTCGGGAATAAGCCGTGTGAACACGGCCTATGAGAGCTGTGGATTACCGTAATTGCTGCTGCGGATTGGCGCCGTACTGCAGCGCAAATCCGGCGCGCAGTACGGCGCCAATCTGCGGCAGAATAAGCCGTGTGAACGGGGCCTAAGGCTATGTTCACACGGCTTATTTTGGGACAGATTTTGTTTCGTATTTCGCGCCGTACTGCGCGAAATACAGCTGAATTCCGTCCCAGTCATTACGGTAATCAACAGTTCTCATAGAGAACTATGGATTCCGTCTCCTCTCCCCGCTCGCGAAATACGGCGAGCGGGGAGAAAGTGACATGCACATTATCCCGATGGGATACGCACCGTGGATATTGAATGTCTATGGAGCCGGCGAGCTGCCGGCCCCCCCGCCCCGTCCCTGCTGCACGGCACATCGAGTAATGACGGGCAAAATCCGCCCCACAATTACAGCGTGAATGAGCCGTGTGAACATAGCCTAATTGTTCCCCTAGTGGTGGGGTATGTGAGCTACTGCTCAGCAATCAGCTGCACCTGTTTATCTTTCCCAAGTAGCATAGGGGCCAGTGTTGCCTCTTTACTGGGTTTGGTTTTCGGTATAGCCTTTGAGCTGTGAGTATGGCTTGGTTTCTCTGTGTTTTTTCAGCACACAGTGCGCCCTGACAGCAGGCTTGTTATACAGACAGCTCTTAGGCTATGTTCACACGGCTTAACTGCGGGACGTAAATACGCCCCGCAATTACGCCGTGTGGACGGAGGCGGGGCGGGAGCGGGGGAGTGAGCGGGGGGCTGGCACTTCGCCGACCCATTGACGTGCATTACCAGCGGCGCGTATACGCCGCTGGTAATTCACATGTCAATTATCTCCCCGCCCGGCGGATTCGCCGAGCGGGTAGAGCAGACGTAATCCACAGTTCTCTATGAGAACTGTGGATTACCGTAATGACTGGGCCGTTTTCAGCCCGTAATTTGCGCACTTCGGCGCGTAATTACGGACGGAAATACGGCCCATTTTAAGCCGTGTGAACATGACCTTAGTCTACTCCCCAGGGCTGATTGTACGGACGTTTTCCGGGCTTCACCATCATACTGACTCCTAGGATAAAGTTATCACAATAGATTTACACGACGGTGATTGGCATAAATATAAAATGCAGAAAAAAAGTGAATTACTGCTTTTTTTCCAGTCCTCCCTGAAATAGTTAATAAAAGTTAATCAAGAAGTTATATGAGGATGTATATATCGACAAAAAAAAGCCTTCCTAAGTCGACAAAAAAATAAAAAAGTTACGTCTCTTGTAATGAGACGACGAATAAATGCAAATTAAAAAAAAAAAAATTCCCTTGGTCCGTAAAGGGTTAAAAAGCAACATCCCCCATCTTCTCTAACAATGGCAATGATACCAAAAAGAAAAACTCACAGACCATGCAACAAAGCTGGCGTTACAGATTTCGATACAAAAAACTTGTTGCTACAAGTTTTTCTAAGGCAAAAAAAAGCAAGAAAATGCTTCTCCGCGTCCGGAGGTCGTACATCTCGCTGTAATATTGGGCTGTGCTCCCTGCACCTACCCCCGTGAAGCAGTGGCAAGCCCGGAGCAGCAGAGCCTGACCTCGTCCATCGCTCCGGTTATGTTCAAACTCTTTATGTATTTCATAAAAGAATAATAAAGTGAAATGAAAAGAATGATAATAACCGCGACCGTTACCCTTCTTCCAGCAGTAAATGCTGTTCCCGGTATCATCGCAGTTTTATATACAGGTCATATATCATGAGCACCTGCAAATAGGGGCAATAAAAGGCTGAGGTAACGCCTGAGGAGTCAATCTGAACACATCTCTGACTCTCAGCGGCAGGACACCCTGCAGCCTCATATCATCTGTCCTTGCCCTGCAGCCGCTGTGTCCTCCATCCTCCTCAGTCTATGGTGTCCTGAGCAGTAGAGGAGGTCAAAAGTGCAAGGTCTGTCCCCTCTGCGCCCAAATCCCGACGGTGACGGCTGATTATCTCCAATATTATGTGGCAACCATATCTGAGATATTCATCAAGTTTTAAAATTTGGGGTCACATGTATGAAAACTGTCTAGGTCTAAAACTCACTTTGTTCCCCTTAGCAACCAATCAGAGCCCATAGCAACCAATCAGAGCGCCCCTTTCATTTTTACAGAGCACTATATGAAATGAAAGGGGCGCTCTGATTGGTTGCTATGGGCTCTGATTGGTTGCTAAGGGCAACAAAGTGAGTTTTAGACCTAGACAGTTTTCATACATGTCCCCATAATTTTTTTTTCTTATTTTAAATTTAAAAATTTACAGAAATTACGTAGATGACTACATCATGAAGAAAGTCGTGAGTTGTAAGCGGGTTTGGCGGTTATTTAAAGCAAATGCGTCATCAAAAAATTACTTCTTGTTTAACTCGTGGTTTATGTTAAACATGATTTTTAAGGATTTTTGTTTGTGGGTTTTCTTTCACATATGTATGAAAACTGTCTAGGTCAAAAATTCACTTTGTTGTCCATAGCAGCCAATCAGAGCGCCCCTTTCATCTCATATAGTGCTCTGGAAAAATGAAAGAGTCGCTCTGATTGGTTGCTATGGACAACAAAATGAATTTTTGACCTTGACAGCTTTCATACAAGTGGACCTTAATGTTTTTTAAAAACCCTGAAATCCTGCAGTTTTAACTTTGATCACTCGGCCTGATAATTGTCTGACACTCCCAGTTCTATAGAGAAAACTTTTCAGTAGTCTCCTTGTTGTCATCACAGGCAGAATTACACTGAAAGGTAACACCAATGTGTATAGATAACTCAGGATCCACCATAGCCAGGGCTGTGGAGTCAGTCGGTACCTATTTTGCAGGAGTCGGAGTCGTCATAAAAGGGACCGACTCCGACTCCCAAACTATATAATTAGATGGTCCAGTTAGTTCGATGCAAAGAGCAAGAGGAATTGGGTCCAGCCAGTGCTACTGCTCCCATATCGTCAGCCTCATCACATGAGGAGCGTAATTGATGACATGGAGCAGGCAAAGCGCTGCCCCAGGGGAGAAGATTCCGCTCCATGGGAAACAGATTTCAGCAAAATTTTTCACCTGCTTTTAAAGAAGTAGAAGATCAACCATTCATCAACACTGACTGTGGCTGAGGTAATTCCTTTATACCCTGACATTGTTAGAGATGTTGCCCCTGTGGTCACTGATTTGTCCCCAACCAAGTTAGTATAGAGAGGCCGTTCTCTAGCCTGGAAATGAGATCAGATGTGAGGTCATGTATGCAGGATCTAATGGAGGTGATACTATTTCTCAGAACAAATTCAGAGACTCCACAAATGTTCCTGCAGTGTTTTGCATATTTACAATTTTTTGGTGTCCAAAAGTCATATCCAATAAATATATTTTACACTGACAAGCAAAAGGGTAACAATGTTTTGAACTTGTGACTTTCAGGCTCCATATCTCTCCATACACTATAGCTTTGTACATGAGGCTACTGTAATTTTATATAAGATCTTACATATCTTATACATAAATTTGACTTGCAAGTATTTAGCATCTGCTTAGTTCTGCAGATTCTTTCCTGTAACTGCATTGTTACAGTTTTGCTCCTAAAAATTAAAATGTTCATTTGTATTATTTTGTTAGTATTTGGGAAATCCACCTTTGGTTTTCAGTCTGCCTAAATCCTTCTGGGCTCTGGATCAGATTCAAGCAGGTCTGGACCAAAATGTGATCCCAGGTCTCTCCTACAAATTCCCAATGTTGGTGCAGACTGGACTTGGATACAAATACAGCTTTTTCTTCAACTCTACCCAGGAGTGTTCAAAAGATCAAAACATTGTTACCCTTTTGCTTGTCAGTGTCTGTTCCACCTAAATAGCTTGATTATTGTATCATAAGGTGATAAACAGCCTGATGTTACCATTTTACTACAGTAAAGTTATCACTTAAACATGCGCCGTGTATGAGGGAGTCAGGAGTCGGAGGTTTGGGAAATTGAGGAGTGGAGTCGGGGCTTTGGCTTGCCAACTCCACAGCCCTGACCATAGCAGATAGTCACAGCTTTCCCTCTTTGCACAGTGACCTCTTCCCTGGTCACAGAGCACGCCTAGAAAACTCTCCTATAGAAGTCAATGGGTCTGCGCCTGTTCACAGGCTCCTATGTCCTTGAAGCTGCTACAAAGCATCTCTCTAAATCCTGTTGAACTCAGCACAGGCAAGATGGCTGCCCCCACAATAATATAGAGACAACAAAATAAAATATCCACAATCAGAAAACAAAATGGCTAAGAAAAAAATATATTTCAGTATCTTCTTTTAATTAGAAAACAAAATGGTGACGGATTCCCTTCAAGGTGTGTGATAGGCTGTCTGCTCACATGTCCCTCGTTGCTGTCATGAGTAAAAGCGGTGATTTATCAGAGTTGCAAAACGGGATGATCATTGGTTTTGGCCCAAAGGTGGCGGTATTTTTTTTAAAATCCCCTCGAAACTGGACATCCCACAGTGGAGCATCTCACCTCCAAAATGAACCTGGAGGCTACCAAACGTGTGTCTAAAACAACAGTTCAGCGAGCCCTATTGCATACGGGCCTCCGAAGCAGACGGATTTCACTGCGCTTCCACTACCCAAGCTGCATTAGCAGGAAAGCCTTCATAGCAGAATTGGACCTCTGCTGATTGTCAATAGGTCAGCTTTTCCAATGAGTCCCGTTTTCTGCTTCATCAAACGGAAGGATGTTGGCGTTGTCAGGCAAGAAACATCAAAGGAACAAAATCCCTGCAACCATTGCTGGAAGAATACAAGCTGGTGTTAGCAGCATTATGGTCTGGAGAATGTTTTCATGGTATTCTCTGGGACACTCCTCCATGTGAAGGCGCTCTCAAGTGATTTGGATATGAATCCATGCCATTCAGGTTACATGTAGTAAATAAAGTTGGCATATTTTTGGAGAGGTGCCAAAAAAAACGTTTGCCACCCTGTTTTTTTGGGATTTTTTAAAGTAGCCATGATACTCCAACAACAAAGAGGGTATTGCTTGTTTTAACTCCTCACCATTTTGTTTTCAAGATCTCTGCTTGCTGTCAGTATATTAAAAAGTGTTTGCTTACCTTTTAACACAGTCTTGCAATTTGTTCTCAGAGTGCAGCACATACCTAAATCTAGTTATAGCTTATAACAACATGAAAAATAATGTTTCCAGCTATAACTGGGGATACTGGGGTGTGTAGGGGGATGGCAGAGTTATTACACAGTCTATTTTCCTGACCTATACGTTGCATTATGATCATTTTAAATAAATGATTTCTATAAACTCCTGACGTTCACAGCAAGGAGATCACATTTTATTACACAATATTAACTACTTTGCCTCAAAATAACATAAAATAATAAATCCCACAACGGATATAAAAGAGAATCGTGATAAAACTGCATCAAAAGTGATGAGCTGTTCCGTGATTGGTGGCTGGGAGTGAATGACAAACTCTCCGCAGCAGCAAAGCATGTGACGTCCAAACCAAAGTCCCTCATAAGAAATATAGTACATACAAATGTTCCCATGGGTTCACACATTGCGTTTATTTGGTCTTTGTGATGCATCCAAAAAATGCATCAAAAAGGCAAGCAACTAAAAACACATGCAGTTTTAAATTAATCCAAATGTTTAATGTTCCAAATTTGAGTTAATTATAATAACACCTGATTTTAAGTTTTTTATTTTAAAGTTTGTGTGGGTTTCCAGCCTTAAAGGGGTTGTCTCACTACAAAGATCAGCTTTCAAAATGTAGGGAATACTAAATGAAGACATTTTCCAAATATATTGCGTTGTTCATATTTTTTTTTCAAGGAGCTACAAATGATTTTATCACTTTCTGAGGGCTCTCAGGTTTCCCAAGTGACTGACCTGTGTACTCCTGCTCCCCTGCTGTTTGTTCTATCTGATAGCAGAGAGTGGTGTCATCACACAGGTCTTGGCTGGCAGTGTGAAAGCTTGTGTGTTATCTGATCTTTCAGACAAAAGCCAGTAATTACTCTACTATTTACATTAGCTCAGAAGCTTCTCTAGGCCTCAGAGAAGGTAATTTAGCTAATCTAGACTAAAGCAGAGAAGTCTGAACACACAGAGCTCATATGCTAATTACAGACAGGTTGACCAGGAAGTGACAGAGCAAAGCAGCATTATTTCATTCATGCATCCTATGAAACTTGAGACAACCCCTTTAAAGAATCAAGAAAATAGGGTAACCTTTTTCTGCACTGAAGAGGGGAGTTTCTTCACACTTATCAGGTAATTGCTGATAATACAAACAGTCCCCAGGTTATGATCGGGATAGGGACTGTAGGTTTGTTCGTAAGCTGAATTTGTATGTAAGTCGGAACAGGTAGATTTATTAAATGTAACTCTCGCACAAAAAAGTTAGGTTTTTTTTAGTTTTGGAAAGTGCAGGGAAGGGTTTTTACATTTGTTTTGCTCTCTGTGCCCTTCTTACGAAGATTTCGCCTCATGTGCTGCTGTGGCATGCCAGAACTTGTCATTCCACAGCAACTATCTGCTGTGGAACATGGAACTACAAGTGCCAGCATGGACCATAAGTCTCGATTTGTAACTAGGAGACAGATGTAAGTCGGGGACTGCCTGTACTTGCACATCTCAGGCCAGGGCAGACCAGAAAGAAAGTAATCCGCTCACTGCTGTATAATCGGAGCTACCAGAAGGCATGTATAATGCAAATCAGATTTGAAGAAAAAACATTTTTTAATACATAACTTTTAATTACACATAGTAAAATAATAGGAGCGATAATGTTCCACACACGAGCACCATGTACAAAATATACCAAATGGCATCAAGTCAAAACTGACAAAAGCATCTCAAGGATAGGCACCACTTCAACAGTAAATGCAAGGACGGGGACAGGTATCCCAAAGAAAGCTCTCATTGCAGGAAAAACCTGCTATGCTTGTATACTTTGGTCCCCTGATGAGGTTTGGGAACAAATAAAACATGTCATGTTGGGAACACCTCTGTAGGGCATAACAGGGATTGTTTTCTCTAGAGACAGGTTCCCACTAGGGTCGCCCTTATCGGAGCGGTTACCCCACTTTTGTTAGGCTCTAGGTAATAAGTCTAGACCACTGTCTTCTAGGGTGTACTGGGGATAGCTTGTCCACATCCTTGCATTTACTGTTGAAGTGGTGCCTATCCTTGAGTCGCTTTTGTCAGTTTGACTTGATGCCATTTGGTATATTTTGTACATGGGGCTCATCTGTGTGGAACATTGTCACTTCTATTGTTTTACTATGTGTAATTAAAAGTTATTTATTGAATTTTTTTTCTTCAGTTCTGATCTGGATTATACATTTGGAGTATTAATGATTCATTCCCAATAACCCTTCTAGTTTAGTCAGTTGTTTATTTTTTTATATAATTTTTAAAAGTTCCCCTGTGTCCATTACTCTCTCTGAATTCCTTTCTGTGAGCTCTGATTGCATAGCACTGAGAGGATTACTTGATGGTCCTTCTTTCTTGTCTGCTCTGGCCTATGATGTATAAATATTATCAGCAATGACCTGATAAGTGCAGAAAGAGGTTACCCTATTTTCCTTTCATGTATTGCTTATGGTCTAGTGTAATCCTATATTAGAGAACAACAGAGCAATTATTGTCATTACCTACTATTTGTAATAAGGCTAGCTACAGAGATTAGTAGCAGCTGAAGTAAAGTGAGATCAGTCTTCCCCGCCAAACAAAACATTTTCTCTCAAAGCTAGAGCTTGTCCACATCCTTGCATTTACTGATGAAGCGGTCACTTCTGTCAGTTTTGACTTAAAGGGGTTATCTCACTACAAGGATTGCTTTTTATGTTAAAAATCTTGCAAAAACAAGTCATTTTGCAACATATGGCAATTAACAGTGTCCTACCTATTCCTAGATATCCCCTCTTGTATGGCTGCATCAGCTCCTCAGGTCGCTATAGCTACAGACCTGTTCAGTCTCATCTGATAGGCTGCCAGCGCTGGTTGCTATAGCTGCAGACCTGTTTGATCTATCCTGATAGGCTGCCAGCACTGGTTGCTATAGCTACAGACCTGGCTTCTACTGCAGCCTAGTGGAAGCCAGTAAACAAGCCCCTGAATTCAAAGTGAAACCAAGAAAACAGGACTGAGGTGAGATGAATCAATGTAGTGAGACAACCCCTTTAATACCATTTGGTATATTTTGTACATGGTGCCCAGGTATTTGGTACATTGTCGCCTATTATTTTACTAAGTGTTATTAAAAGTTATGTTTTTTTTGTTTTTTATTTCTCCCACCTTGATGCAATAACAAAAAAAAATACAAAAATTAAAAAAAATTAAAAATCCATATAACAGTTGCATAGGTGAAAAGAAAAATGTGGCTGGTAATGTCCCTTTAACTAACAGGACGGATTTTCCTGTACAAGTCGGGGCTCGGGGTCCTCCGGCCTCTGTTATACAACTTGTCCTCGGGGACCGCAGGGACGTTACTTCATAATCTGCTTTCACTGCAGCATCCCAGCCGTTTCCATGCAGACATGTGTGACTCCGTCCTGACCTCGCAGCCTTCACGCTCTGCCTTAATACGACGCTCATATATATTTCATTCTGCCATAAAAACCACAAATGAAGTGATAGCGGCCGAAAGACAAGTGTCAGGGCTGACAAGAGGGAGAATTATGGCAGCAGCCGCCACTCGCTCTGCGAGGTATAGTACAGTCAGGCTGAACGGGATCCCAAAATCCCAGAAATGAAGACGTGTGTGCAGGGGCCGCGCTCTTCACAGCACGTTACATACGTGAATGACACGAGTGGCGGCTGTAAATCTCGCCGTCTTGATGTGACATTGTTACGGACTGTACGGTTAGGAGTCAGACATCAATAAAACGAGCGTCCTCCCTGACAGAATGCCCTTGATATCGCACCGAGAGGACGTCGCCTCCTGCTCCTCACAGCAACTCGAGAAAACTGAACAGGCCTCACATGTGCTGTGTATTAGAGAACGGGCAGCAAGAAAAAGTCAGGAAACGGGTCCACGAATCGTACGCTTTCAATCTCTACCTAGGAAAGCTGGGTGGTGACAAATTGGTCCATCATGCTTGTTTCTGAGGAGATAAACCCGTGGAAATTTGGAAAATTTGAGTAAGAATCTGTGGGTGATCCGCTACCTTGACATCTGCATCATTATATCCGTTCTTCGGTTTTACGGTGCTGGATCCATTTCATGATGGTCACCAGTTTCTATAATGGGGTCTGACAGATTTCCATTATTGCTAAGTAGAGTTGCACTGCTCACCTGTCGGCTTGTGAAGGTGCACGCAGACTCCTATCGAGAACCCATGGGATCTAAGTACGTTCCAAAGTACGTTTGCCATGGGTCCCAGCACCATGAAAAAGAAAGGAAAAAAACTTCCTTAGATAAATAATCCTTATACTTTATTTTTAAATTTTAAAATATCATCTGTAAAAGATAGTAGAGCGACGCGTTTCAGGCTACTGCTCTTATTCGTTGCCTAGATTTCCATAATTTCTTAATAGAGTTGTACTGCTCACCTGTCGGCTTGTGAAGTGCACGTAGACTCCTATCGAGAACGCACGGGATCTAAGTATGTTCCAAAGTATGTTTTTCATGGGATCCAGCACCATGAAAAATATAGGAAAAAACTTCCTTAGATAAATAATCGTTATGCTTTATTTTTAAATTTTAAAATATCGTATCATCGGTAAAAGATAGAGCGACGCGTTTCGGGCTACTGCCCTTATTCGTTGCCTAGATTTCCATAATTTCTAAATAGAGTTGCACTGCTCACCTGTCGGCTTGGGAAGGTGCACGTAGATGCCTATCGAGAACCCACGGGATCTATGTACATTCCAAAATACGTTTTTCATGGGTCCTAGCACCATGAAAAATATAGGAAAAAACCTCCATAGAAAAAAAAAATCATTATACTTTAAAATATCATCTGTACAAGATGGTAGAGTGACGCGTTTCGGGCTATTGCCCTTATTCACTGCCTAGATTTCCATCATTGCTAAACAGAGTTGCACTGCTCACCTGCCGGCTTGTGAAGGTGCACATAGACTCCTATCGAGAACCCAAGGGATCTAAATACGTTCCAAAGCACGTTTTTCATGGGTCTCAGCACCATGAAAAATATAGGAAAAAACTTCCTTAGATAAAAAATCGTTATGCTTTATTTTAAAATATATCATCCGGTCAAAAGCGACGCATTTCGGGCTACTGCCCTTATTCGTTGCCTTGATCTCTATCATGGTGCCCGTCATTTTAATGGAAAAAAGCGCTACATGCTGTGCTATTGGTTGGTCATTACTGATGGAAATTCCAACACAAATGTGAACCAGGTCTATTGGGGCTGATGCCAGGGCAGTGGTCACCCAGAGTCACAATGACAATTTTGAAAATTTAATCAAACAGTAAGAAGCAGATAAGCCATAAAGAACTCGGGGAAAGCTGGGTAGCATCCCGTATATGAGCTGTGACTGTGTATACATTGGTTATCACTCAGTTTTCCGAGAATCGAATCAGGCTGGGTTCACACCTCGGTTTTGTTATGTTGCAGGTATCCAGTGAGATATTGGGAGGAAAAAAGTTACCCCAATGGATAACCATAACATAGCTGCAGCCAGCCAATAGACAATACTAGAACATATGCAGTCCGATTAGGAGTACGTCAGCTCTCTTTCCCGGCGGTACTTCCTTCTGTGTGGGACATGAACGCATGGTCTACCACGCTTTTATGTCCCTCAAGAAAATCATATACCATCCGCAAACATAGTCCAAATAGGACTATGTTTCTTGGATTAAAGGAGTTGCCCACTTTGTTTCCACGTTGTCCACGGTTCTCCGGTCTAATGTGCACAGTCTTCTACTTCCAAACGGGCACCTCATTGCTGCAGCACCAGCTTGACTGTAGCAATCACTTGTCTCTACTGACATCACCGTTTGTGCCTGTTCAGAAGTAGGATTGTAAACACAAGACCAGAGAGACATGGTGATGGCACAGAGGACCGGGGGGGAGGCGAGTATACAGTTATTTTTTATGGGGGCCATAGGAGCACTATATCACTTTTTTTTTTTTTTTTTTTTTTAAAGTGGAAATCCTCTCTAAAGTCTATGGGCCGGCTGCAGGTACATTGTGGTATCTGTCAGGGCAAATTTAGGCCGCAAAGGACAAATACCAGTCAGGAAATCCCGACCGGTATGTGGCCTGTTTGTGGCTCGCTGGGAGACGGCTTTTCTCTGCGTTTTGCAGATTCAAGCTCTACCCCTTCATCTCACATTTTCATAATCCGCCCGAAAACCTGAGCAGAAGAATGAACTTGTTCTATGTTTTTCGGACCGCGCGGCGGTGTAAAAAACCATCTGGCGGAAAATCCGTGTAGTGGGGACTGCTACACGGATTTTCCATTAAGGTCCATGTTAAAGAGAACCTGTCACATAGCTTTTGCCCCCCTGGCAAGGTAGTGACAGACATGCTGTTTCCAGCGCTGTGTCCCTTATTCTGCAAGGTGCTGTAGTTTTCATGTATTTAATGCTCAAATCTGCAGTTTTCAGCCAGAAGAGTCATTCGAAGAGTCCTTCAGAGAGTCCGTTTTTTTTTCAAACCCCGCCCACCTCAGGCTAGCCCCACCCACCTCAACTGACAAACCTATTACTTTGAATAGGTAGAAACATGTGAATAACTGTCAGTGGGCGGAGCTAGCCTTTGGTGGGCGGGTCTAACACCTGCTCATGAATAAGATTTGAGGGTTAAATGCTCTAAAACTGCTGCATCTTACAGAATAAGGGGCACAGTGCTGGAAACAGCAGGTCTGACACTACCTTGTGCTGCCCTCAGCCAGGGGGGCACAACCTATGTGACAGGTTCCCTTTAAAGGTTGACAGCCGGTTTACAGATAGCTTTCAAAACCGAAAACCGTCTGTTAATCCGGCTGTAAACCCGTGCCTTGGGGACATGCCCTTATTTTCAATACCCTGACGGACACCTGCAACCCACCCAAACACGAATTCTGAAATCAGCCAAAATCAGGCTTACGAGTCTTCTACACTTACCTACTATGAACTATATGAGGGCGTCACCAATAAAAAAAAAAAAAAAAAAAACATAATCTGGACCTGTGTCACTTCGAGCGACGTGCGCGTCCCCGAATACTCTAAAGATGCCCAGACAGATTCTGGGGAGGAACGCCGCAGATAAAGCACAATGTAACTCCTGACATCTGTAATTTATATGAAACCATCACAAGTTCTTATGAACCGGACAGGACAAAGGAAGCGTCGAGATTCATTGTTCGGACACAATTAATAATGGAGTCTGGATTTACGACTCATTTCAGCGGCCAGTAAAGGACGTTCAGAGATCGCTCCTCGCTGCACAGATTGTAACGAAAAACCCTGTAATTAAACACTTGTCCATTTATAATAATTCACTGAGGAGACGTCGCCACCAGAATCTCATCTCTGAAGGAGCGACCTGCGGACACCAGAGAAGCAAATCTATGTGAATGATCAGCGGGGGCAAAGCTAATGAGGGAAGAACCAAGAGTGGGGCGTTAGATTCAAGTACAAAGAACACACTATGACAGTAGTTATATTCTTGTACATAGGAGCAGTATTATAGTAGTTATATTCTTGTACATAGGGGGAAGTATTATAGTAGTTCTATTCTTGTACATAGGAGCAGTATTATAGTAGTTATATTCTTGTACATAGGGGGCAGTATTAAAGTATTATATTCTTGTACATAGAGGGCAGTACTATAGTAGTTATATTCTTGTACATAGGGAGCAGTATTATAGTGGTTATATTCTTGTACATAGGAGCAGTATTCTAGTAGTTATATTCTTGTACATAGGAGCAGTATTCTAGTAGTTATATTCTTGTACATAGGAGCAGTATTATAGTGGTTATATTCTTGTACATAGAGGGCAGTATTAAAGTATTATATTCTTGTACATAGAGGGCAGTATTAAAGTATTATATTCTTGTACATAGAGGGCAGTATTATAGTAGTTATATTCTTGTACATAGGGGGCAGCAATAAAGTATTATAATCTTGTACATAGAGGCCAGTATTATAGTAGTTAAATTCTTGTACATAGGGGGCAGTATTACAGTAGTTGTATTCTTGTACATAGAGGGCAGTATTATAGTAGTTATATTCTTGTACATAGGGGGCAGTATTAAAGTATTATATTCTTGTACATAGGGGGCAGTATTATAGTAGTTATATTCTTGTACATAGGGGGCAATATTATAGCAGTTATATTCTTGCAAATAGGAGGCAGTATTAAAGTAGTTATATTTTTATACAAAAGGAGCAGTATTATATTAGTTACATTCTTATACATATGGGGCAATATTATATTAGTTACATTCTTATACATACGTGGCAGTATTATAGTAGTTATATTCTTGTATATAGGAGGCAGTATTATAGCAGTTATATTCCTGTACATAGGGGGCAGTATTATAGTAGTTATATTCTTGTACATAGGGGCAGTATTATAGTAGTTATATTCTTGTACATAGGGGCAGTATTATAGTAGTTATATTCTTGTACATAGGGGGCAATTTTTATTGTGTAAACAAACAGGGATACAATCAAAACAATAATGCCATCAGTACAAAACAAAAATTCAATACATTGTAATCAAACTAAAGAAAAGGGGAGTAAATTCAACATAAAGAGTCCAAACCTGTTGGAGAAAAAGAACAGAACACAATGCTAACAAAGAAATGTATCACATTTATATCGGACATATATTTCTCCTTCATTTCTCACTCTCCTGGTTCTTCCTAACCTCTATTGCTCATGATCTGGGTGACAATGGTCATAGGTCAGAATCAGACCCGTCCTCCCGACCACCTGTCTCCATGTCTGAATCTGACTGGTGGGGCCTCCTTCTCTTGGGGGGGTCATTCTCTGGGTCCCCATCATACTCCTCTATTATTTGCCTCAGTTCCCGTTCTATCTCTGCCTCAGCTTCCTCCTCAGACAGGACACTGTACCTGTTGGAGAGCAGCATCGCGCCCTCACCCTTATTCACCTTCTTCCCACCAGATCTTTGGACAAGAGTCCATTCTTCCTCAGGTTTTCGGGTGGATTTATTCTTTTTCCTCTTACTTTTTGAGACCCCTCTCTCTCTGACATTAGATGTTGGGCCTGGAGTAGAGCTGCTACCTGGGTGCTGTCCATCCTGCTCTGCCACCTCCATGCTCCCCTCTATGACCCCTGCCTGTGGTTGGTCTGGCTGGTTACCTGTGTCAGGCTGGTTACCTGTGTCAGGCTGTGGTTGGTCTGGCTGGTTACCTGTGTCAGGCTGTGGATCTGGCTGGGTCATCAAGGCCACCTCCTCCAGGTCATCTGGGTTGTCTGCCCCCTCCAGTAAGCCCTGATCAGGGGAGTCCCTGCAGATGTTATGCCAGGCGTTGGGGCAATCTCTATGGGCATGACCAATTTCTGCACATAAATTGCACCTGATCTTCTGGCACGTGGCACTGACATGGCCCTCCTCCCCACACAGGTTACATTTCACCACGGTGCACACACTCGCTATATGCCCCGGCCTCCCACATTTAAAGCATTTCCGGGGCTGACCAGGGTAGAAGCAGACGCCCTTCTCCCGGCCGATGAAGAAGGAGTTGGGCAGATGGTGGGTGACATTGTGCTCCTGACGCAGCTTCACGAGGACCTTCCACCCTCCAGTCCAGACTCCATCCTCATCCCTGGTCTTAGTGAGGTCAGAGACAGGGTCACAGTGTCTCCTCAGCCAGAGTACAATGTCCTGATAGGGGACGGCTTCATTCCAGAACATGATGGTGACGTTCACTGTGTCTGGCTTAGAGATGGGGATGAAGCTGAACTTGTCCCAGCCCTCTTTGTCCCTGAACCTGGTGAAGCTGGACCAGAACCGGTCCAGGTCCGACATGAGCTTGAAGCTCACATCATAGCCCTGGCTGTCAGGAAGATTAATCACTGCCAGGATGCTACTAGGCAGGAAGCCCATTTGGCCACACAATAGGTCTCGCACAATAAACCTCCTACTGGGCAGATCTTCCTTGGGACCCTTATGCCTGAACCGGACCACGTTCCTCCTCTTGAAGGCCTGGCCCGTATAACTGGTGTTGGATGTAAATGATGGTGACCCTCTGCTCCAGGCATTCCCAGGAGGGGCATGACTAGCGCCACTATCCTGAGGGGGCGGCGGACGCGGTGTGGGCTGCTGACCACCTGCACTAGGGGGCTCCACTACCACTGGGGTGACTAATGGGGGAAAATCCTCAGCAGTGGATTGAGCGGTGCCCTCATCCCCATCAACCCCAATACATTGTGCAGTAATAGGACCTATAGGCTGAACCAAACCTGGCTCTGGAGATGGAGCTAATCCCCACACCGACTGCAAAACATTATCCCCTGCAGGAGCATTATCAGACACAGAGTCCTCAGCAGCATCAGAAGCAGAAATATCACAATCATTAGTAGTAGAGTCCTGAGAGCCTTGCAATGCAGACTCCTGAGTATCCTGCACTACAGGGCAGCAATTACCCTGCACAGGTATCACCTGTGGACCCTGCTCTGCTGCTGCACAGATCCCTCCAGGGATGAGTCCACAGTCCTGCAGCAATGTGCTCTCTGCTGGGACTTGTAGTGCCTGCTCTGCTACCACACAGTTACCTTCAGGTAAGTGTCCATGCTGCTGGATACTGTCTGCTGAGCCTGCAGGCTGGGGTTCATGCTGGTGGACAGTGACCGCTGGGACTTGTAGTGCTGGTGAGAGTCCCTGGTCTTGCTGCTTGTCTGGTGTTGCTGCAGATCCCGGCTGCTGCTGGACCTTTTTCCTGTACAGATCCCCCTCTTCAAAGGGAAGGCTTGCTGGACGTAATATAGGCTTAGTGGAGGCTTTAGGTGACTGCAGACCTGTGCTTGGCCCCTGCCTCACAAACCTCTCCTGGTTCCTGTAGGTTTCCCCAACAGGTCCCAGTTGCTCCATGATAGTCTCCATCTCCTTCAGGGTCTCTTCCAGCTGTGCGCCCAGTGGCCCCAGCTTCTTGTCCATGAGGTCGTGTCTCTCAGGGATGGCGGCCTTCATCTTGTACATGTAGTCGATTTTTTTCTGCAGCACGACCTTGTCCTTCTTGAGGGTCTCCATTCTCTGCACCAGTGCAGGGATCTGGTCGGCCAGGTGTAGCTCTGGGGCGCGCTCTGCCCCATTACTGGGGGGCTCTGGAGGCTGCTGGCTCTGCGCTGCTACTGCTGGGGGGTCACACTCCCTGGATTGGGGACTGACTCCCAGGTTCTTCTGCTGTATTACTGGCCCCTTGTAGCTTGGCTGCCTTGGTCTCCTCCACCTTACTGCCCACATGTTTGCTGCTCCCAGATCGGGTCCGTTCACACTGCATCATTACCTGCTGCTGCAGATTCTGCTGGATGGTTTGTCTCTCCAGAGAGGTTCTCGGATGTCTGCTCGGGGTCTGGCTGGTCTGCACTGGGGTCTTCTTCACCTGCTGGCCTCCACGCTTCCCCTCAGCACTGGCGGGTTCTTGCTCCAAACTTTTCATTTCTGATGCTTCTTGCTGCTCACAAATGCTTCTCCCATCACTTCCATGACTGCTCTTCACTGCACAAACTTCATCTGTAACTTTGGGATTTTCATCCCTGGATTGTGGAGCCTGGGGGTTAATTCCCAGATTAGGCCGTGAAGCCTGGGCCTTGCTTGGGGAAGTTCCCCTGCCAGGGTGGCCCCGCCCTGGGCTTTCTCCAGACATCAGGAGCTCACAAAAACACGTCCTCTCTCTAGGGAGGCAGTATTATAGTAGTTATATTCTTGTACATAGGAGGCAGTATTATAGTAGTTATATTCTTGTACATAGGGGGCAGTATTATAGTAGTTATATTCTTGTACATAGGGGCAGAATTATAGTACCGTATATACTCGAGTATAAGCCGACCCGAGTATAAGCCGAGGCACCTACATTTGCCCCAAAAAACGGGAAAACTTATTGACTCGAGTATAAGCCTAGGGTAGAAAATGCAGCGGCTACTGGTAAATTTTAAAAATAAAAATGGATACCAATAAAATTACATAGGCAGTTTAATGTCCCCCATAGGCAATTATAGGCGGATATATGGCCCTATATGCAGGTATAGGCAGGTATATGGCCCCATAGGCAGGTATAAGGCAGGCTGTAGGCAGGTATAGGGCCAGCTGTAGGCAGGTATAGGGCCGGTATAGGGCCGGCTGTAGGCAGGTATAGGGCCGGCTGTAGGGAAGGTACAGGCATATGTAGGCAGGTATAGGGCCAGCTGTAGCCAGGTATAGGGCCGGCTGTAGGCAGGTATAGGGCCGGCTGTAGGGCAGGTATAGGCATCTGTAGGCAGGTATAGGGCCAGCTGTAGGCAGGTATAGGGCAGGCTGTAGGCAGGTATAGGGCCGGCTGTAGGGCAGGTATAGGGCCGGCTGTAGGGCAGGTATAGGGCATCTGTAGGCAGGTATAGGGCCAGCTGTAGGCAGGTATAGGGCCAGCTGTAGGCAGGTATAGGGCCAGCTGTAGGGCAGGTATAGGGCCAGCTGTAGGGTAGGTATAGGGCCAGCTGTAGGCAGGTATAGGGCCAGCTGTAGGCAGGTATAGGGCATCTGTAGGCAGGTATAGGGCCAGCTGTAGGCAGGTATAGGGCCAGCTGTAGGCAGGTATAGGGCATGCTGTAGGCAGGTATAGGGCAGGCTGTAGGCAGGTATAGGGCCAGCTGTAGGCAGGTATAGGGCCAGCTGTAGGCAGGTATAGGCAGCTGTAGGCAGGTATAGGCAGCTGTAGGCAGGTACAGGCAGTTTAAAAAAATCATAAACATTCACTTACCTGGCTCCCCGCTGCTCCGTGTCCCTCGCCGCTCCGCCTCCTCGCTGCTCCGGCCTCCCGCGCGATTCCTGCATCTTCTCGGCACAGGCGGGTGACGTCATCAGGCCGCGCACGCACCGTGCTGACACACGCGGCCTGCCCCCGCACCTCCGGACGGCCGCGAGTCTGCTTGCGGCCGCCCGGAGACCACTGCGGAGCACGGAGCGCTCGCTCTGTGCCCCGCAGTGGTATCCCTTCACCTATATGCGCTCCGGAGGAGTCGCATATAGGTGAAGGAATCGCGGACAGTGCCGGCCAGCGCAGCTCGACACTTGCGCTCCTCGGCATCATATATGCGCTCCCAGATCCATTAGTGAAGCTCCTGCGGCACTCGGCATCGAGCGCCCGACGCCACAGTGACTCGAGTATAAGCCGAGGTAGAGTTTTTCAGCTAATTTTTTGGGCTGAAAAACTCGGCTTATACTCGAGTATATACGGTAGTTATATTCTTGTACATAGGGGGCAGTATTATAGTAGTTATATTCTTGTACATAGGAGGCAGTATTATAGTAGTTATATTCTTGTACATAGGGACAGTATTATAGTAATTATATTCTTGTATAAAAAGGACAGTATTATAGTAATTATATTCTTGTATAAAAGGGACAGTATTATAGTAATTATATTCTTGTATAAAAAGGACAGTATTATAGTAGTTACATAGTAACATACTTGTACATAGGAGCAGTATTATAGTAGTTATATTCTTGTACATAGGGAGCAGTATTATATTAGTTATATTCTTGTACATAGCATCAGTATTATAGTAGTTGTATTCTTGCACATAGGAGCAGTATTGTAGTAGTTATATTCTTGTACATAAGAGGCTGTATTATAGTAGTTATATTCTTGTACATAGGGGACAGTATTATATTAAGTTATATTCTTGTACATAGCAGCAGTATTATAGTAGTTGTATTCTTGCACATAGGAGCAGTATTGTAGTAGTTATATTCTTGTACATAGGAGCAGTATTATAGTAGTTATATTCTTGTACATAGCATCAGTATTATAGTAGTTGTATTCTTGCACATAGGAGCAGTATTGTAGTAGTTATAGTCTTGTACATAGGAGCAGTATTATAGTAGTTATATTCTTGTACATAGGGGACAGTATTATATTAAGTTATATTCTTGTACATAGCAGCAGTATTATAGTAGTTGTATTCTTGTACATAGGAGCAGTATTATAGTAATTATTCTTGTACATAGGAGGAGTATTGTAGTAGTTATATTCTTGTACATAGGGGGCAGTATTATAGTAGTTATAATCTTGTACATAGGATCAGTATTATATTAGTTATATTCTTGTACATAGGAGGACAGAATTATATTAGTTATATTATTGTAAATAGGAGCGTTATTATAGTTGTTATAATCTTGTACATAGGAGGCGGTATTATAGCAGTTATATTCTTGTACATAGGAGCAGCATTATAGTAGTCATATTTTTTGACATAGGTAGCAGTATTAGAGTAAGTATATTCTTATTCATAGGAGCAGTTATTACTCTTAATCAGAATATAAAGAACGCTGGGTAACATTATCCTCTCTAATGGCAGCCATGATCGTTTACTTGATTAGGAGACATCATCAATACTGTCTGAATTCAATATTAATTACTGAAGGAATAACATCTAGAGATAACGCGAGGAGGGAATTTTCTTTATGTAACTTTTCTGCAAAAGTTCTAGTGAAATAGTTTATAACTCTGTGATTTCTGTGGTATAATCTGAACTCTTTGTAAGATTTACAGTGGATTTGGCAGGACGACAATCCAGCTACAAAGCTTAATAAGACTATACATTGACCCCGAAAGGCAAATTTGAGAAGCCAGACATTGGCATCCCTGGTAATGTACGGATGCTGCTCTATCACGTCCAATAAACATTAGTCTCTGTACGGGAAGAAGAATTAGGAGCAAGAATAAGTTAAATGTAGCATGTGTAAAGCGTTTCCAGAGCCCTCGGTGCTGCAGGGGTGAATTAAATCATCGCAATGTTAATTACAGATCAATGGATATTTATCTGAACTTATGAGAATTAAACACAATGTGTTTTGGCCTCCACGGTTCACAAGACTCAAAGGAAACTGCAGCTGAGATTTGCCTGGATCCTGATCATGAGATGTAATCCTGTATAATACTGTAGTCACGAGAAATAACGCACATAAAGTCACTACCTATATACATGTAAATAATGCTTACAGCAGCTATACAGAGCGCCCACCTGTATGTGGGTATATGATGTATATAGCAGCTATACAGAGCTACCACCTGTATGTTGGTATATAATGTATATAGCATGTATACAGAGCTACCACCTGTATGTGGTATATGATGTATATAGCAGGTAAACAGAGCTAACAACTTAATGTTGGTATATAAAGTATATAGAAGGTATACAGAGCTTACACCTGTATGTGGGTATGTAATGTATATGTCTGGAAAACAGAGCTACAACTGAATTAAGGTAATATATTACAAGCATGTCTACAGAGTTACCAACCTGTAGGGTGGGAAATTATGGATGTATGATACGCAGGTATACAGAGCTACCACCTGTATGTGGGTATATAATGTATATAGAAGGTATACAGAGCTTACACCTGTATGTGGGTATGTAATGTATATGTCTGGAAAACAGAGCTGACAACTAAATACAGGTACATAATATACACAGCAGGTCTACAGAGTTACCAACTCTATACTGGTATATAGTGTATGTAGCAGTTATAAAGGTATATAATGGATACAGCAGGTATACAGAGCTAACATCTGTATAAGGGTATTTCATGCGTACAGCAGAAATAGAGGGCTATATACAGGTATATAATGTATACAGTTGTTACATAGAGGCACCAACTGTATATAGGTATAAAATGTTTACAGCAGGTATATAAAAGCCATCATCTGTATATAGGTATATTAAGTATACAGCAGGTACACTGAGCCACCATCTGTATACAGGTAAATAATGTATACAGAAGGTATAAAGAGCTACCACCTGTATATGGGTATATGATGCATACAAAGCTAACACCTGTATACTGGTATATAATTTATACAGAGGGTACATGGAGCCATTACGTTTATACAAGTATATTGTGTACAGAACACCACCTGTATACAGCAGGCATGCAGAGCCACCACAGGTATAAAATGTAGACAGCAGGTACACTAGGCCACTAATTGGATAAAGGCAAAAAAATAAAATAAATATACAGGAGGTATACAGGTTGACATCTGTATATGGGTGTATAATGTATACAGCGGGTATACAAAGCCACCAGATTTATATAGGTATATAATGTACACAGCAGGTTTACAGAGGCACCATCAGTATGCAGGTATATAATGAATACAAGTATGTATATAATATACACAGCGGATGTATGGATCCACTTTTTTTATACAGGTATATTATGTACACAACACAAATATGTAGTCAATCTGTATACAGATATGCAATGTATACAGCAGGTATGCAGAGTCACTACCTGTATATATGTATATAATTATACTTTACACATATATAAAGTCATTGCCTGTATACTATTATAGCTATTTTACATATACAGCAGGCATACAGAGTCATCCCCTGCATAAAGGTAAATAACAGACATAACACAGATATACAGTCACCCTCTGTATACAGGTAACTAACATACATAATACAAATATACAGTCACCTCCTGTATGTAGGTAACGAACATACATAATATAGATATACAGTCATCCCCTTATACAGGTAACGAACATACATAACACAGATAAACAGTCACCCCCTGTAGACAAGTATATAATATGTACTATTTTTGCTATCAACAGTCAAAACCAACACAATATATAGTTATAAAGCGACAACAACAGAAGCTATATAAAAATACACAAGTATATACAGTATACACTGCAAACTATAACTATATATATATATATATAGATATATATATTTATATATATATATATATATATATATATATATATACACACACACACACATCCCACAGACATGCAGCGTGTGGCCTCTCTGAATTGCCTTTGTACCACCAGTTATCAGTTCATGGTGTAATTGTGGCAAATATATAGAGCCCGTGTAACAAGCTACAACCAAATCACAGCAGATGTACCCTGAACACAACGTGGACAAAACCCGGAGACTGACGGAAATGACCCTTCCGTGTTTTGTTTTACACTGAAGTCAATAGAACACGGAGGGGTTTCCTTTGCATCCGTCTTTATATCTGTTACACGGATCCGTTAATCGCCTTGGACGCACGCAGAGACATTTCAGGCAATTAAGCAAAAAGAAGGAAGCGTTTTTAGCTGAAATAAACCAATGCAAACAGAAACGAACGTATTTGCTATTTTGATGGATCCCTACAATGGATCAGTGACAAGAAACAGAAGACTGCACTGCCGCTTGCATCACACAGGGCTGTGGAGACGGAGTCGGTGCTTATTTTGCAGGAGTCGGAATCATCATACAAGGGACCGACTCCGACTCTCAAAATATATAATAAGTTGGTCCAGTTAGTTCGATGCAGTGCAAAGAGCAAGAGGAATTGTGTCCGGCCAGTGCTGCTGCTCCCATATCTTCAGCCTCATCACATGAGGAGTGTTATTGATGACATGGAGCAGGCAAAGCGCTGCCCAGGGAAAATTCCGCTCCCATGGCAAACAGATTTCAGCAAAATTTTCACCTGTTTTCAAAGAAGTAGAAGATCAACCATTCATCAAAACTGACTGGTGACGGGCAATTCCTTTATACCCTGACATTGTTAGGATGTTGCCCCCTGTGGTCACCGCTTTGCCCCCACCCAAGTTAGTGTAGAGAGGCCTGTTCTTAGCCTGGAAATATGAGATCAGTTTGGGGTATATGCAGGATCTGATGGAGGCGATACTATTTCTCAGAACAAATTCAGAGACTCCACAAATGTTCCTGCAGTGTTTTGCATATTTACAATTATTTGGGTTTAAAGTCTATCCCCAAAAAATATTTTTCATGACAACAAAAAGGTAAAATGTTTTGCTTTTGACTTTTAGGGGATGTTAAACCCCGGGTTAAAAAATGGGCCGTATTTCGGTCCGTAATTAGCGCCGAAGTGCGCCAATTACGGGCCCCAAAAAAGGCCCCTTATTCGGTAATTCACAGTTTCATGAGAATGTTGATGTCTCTTCTCCCCACCCCGGGTTTTCCCCCGGGGGGGGATAATTCCCTGTCACTTTTTGCGCGTTAGCGCGCTAGCAGTGTGTCTATGGGCCGGGGAAGTGCCCGGGCCCCCCGTTATCCCGCTCCGCCCCGTCCCGGGTCTAATCTGCCAATAAATATAAAGTTCCCGCAATTAAGCAACTGTTTGTGAACATAGTACTTAGGCTCCATATCTCACCATCCACTACAGCTTTGTACATGAGGCTACTGTAATTTTATATACAGTCATCTTACATCTTATACATACATTTGACTTACAGAAAAAAAATCTGCAGAACTAAGCAGATGCTAAATACTTGCAACTGCATTGTTACTGTTTTGCTCCTAAAAATCAAAATGTTAATTTGTATTATTTTGTTAGTATTTGGGAAATCCACCTTTTTGGTTTTCAATACTGCCTGAATCCTTCTGGGCTCTGGATCAGATTCAAGCATATCTTGACCACATCTTCTACACATTCACAATTTTGGTGCAGACTGGACTTGGATACAAATACAGCTTTTTCTTCAACTCTACCCACAAGTGTTCAAAAACATTGTTACTCTTTTGCTTGTCAGTGTCTGCTCTACATAAATAGCTTGTTTATTGCATCATAAGGTGATAAACAGCCTGATGTTACCATTTTACTACAGTAAGGTTATCACTTAAACATGCGCCATGTATGGAGTCAGGAGTCAGAGTTGGAGGTTTGGGAAATTGAGGAGTCGGAGTTGGGACTTCGGCTTGCCGACTCCACAGTCCTGATCACATAATGTCCATTTTCTCGCTGTAGATCTGTTTCAAAGGCCAAACGCAAATGTGAACCAGGCCTTATTGCACTATGGAGTTTTGATTTTGTTTCTTCTTCATATGAATGCTTTAAAAAGTGCTGTTGAAGGGATGTGACTAAGAAGAAATGCAGGACCAGGATGTCGGTACACGTAGTGATAAATGCATCACTGCAAGCCATGCAACCGAAAACTGCATTGTAAAAACATATTTACTACAGTAAAACCAGGTAGCAGCTCCCACTGTCTGTACGGGCCCCCTGAAGACCCTCTTATTTTCATCCACTTAAAGTGCAATGTGGCAAGCATGATGATACAACGGATTGCTCCGTCTCCCGGTAACGCGTTTCAAGTCACAAACTTGATGACAGCATGGATTTTATGGAAAGCATTTTCGGATTTCCTACTTTTTCTTCATATAAATCTGGTCTATCATCATTGGAACCTTTGATCACCAATCACCGACCAGTATAAATATGTCCTGAGCCTCTGACAAATTGACTTGTTTTTTGCAATTATAAAAATCCTCCTTGCTCGGCTGCATATCTCCTGTTCTGCCAACATAACGCACACTGTTTGCAGCGGCCCGAAAGCTGGCCCTTCACACGCTCATTTACAGTGAGGAAAAAAAGTATTTAGTCAGCCACCAATTGTGCAAGTTCTCCCACTTACAAACATGAGAGGCCTGTAATTGACATCGTAGGTCGACCTCAACTATCAGAGACAAAATGAGAAAACAAATCCAGAAAATCACATTGTCTGATCTGGAAATAATTTATTTGCAAATTATGGTAGAAAATAAGTATTTGGTCACCTACAAACAAGCAAGATTTCTTGCTCTAACAGTCCTGTAACTTCTTCTTTAAGAGGCCCCTCTGTCCTCCACTCATTACCTTTAGTAATGGCTCCTGTTTGAACTTGTTATCAGTATAAAATACGCCTGTCCACAACCTCAGTCACACTCCAAACTCCACTATGGAGGGACCAAAGAGCTGACAACGGACACCAGAAACAAAATTGTAGCCCTGCACCAGGCTGGGAAGACTGAATCTGCAATAGGCAAGCAGCTTGGTGTGAAGAAATCAACTGTGGGAGCAATTATTAGAAAATGGAAGACATACAAGACCACTGATAATCTCCCTCCATGTGGGGCTCCACGCAAAATCTCACCCTGTGGGGTCAAAATGATCACAAGAACGGTGAGCAAAAATCCCAGAACCACACGGGGGGACCTAGGGAATGACCTGAAGAGAGCTGGGACCAACGTAAAAAAGGCTACCATCAGTAACACACTATACCGCCAGGGACTCAGATCCTGCAGTGCCAGACGTGTCCCCCTGCTTAAGCCAGTACATGTCCGGGTCCATCTGAAGATTGCTAGAGAGCATGTGGATAATCCAGAAGAGTATTGGGAGAATGTCATATGGTCCGATGAAACCAAAGTAGAACTGTTTGGTAGAAACACAACTCATAGTGTTTGGAGGAGAGAGAATGCTGAGTTGCATCCAAAGAACACCATATCTACTGTGAAGCATAGGGGGGGGGCGCAACATCATGCTTTGGGGCTGTTTATCTGCAAAGGGAGCCGGACCACTGATCCGTGTACATGAAAGAATGAATGGGCCATGTATCGTGAGATTTTCAGTGCAAACCTCCTTCCATCAGCAAGGGCATTGAAGATGAAACATGGCTGGATCTTTCAGCATGACAATGATCCCAAGCACACCGCCAGGGCAACAAAGGAGTGGCTTCATAAGAAGCATTTCAAGGTCCTGGAGAGGCCTCGCCCGTCTCCAGATCTCAACCCCATAGAAGACCTTTGAAGGAATGTCCGCGTTGCCCAGCGACAGCCCCATCACTGCTCTAGAGGAGATCTGCATGAAGGAATGGACCAACTTACCAGCAACAGTGTGTGCCAACCTTGTGAAGACAGAAAACGTTGGACCTCATTGCCAACAAAGGATATATAACAAAGCATTGCGATGAACTTTTGTTATTGACCAAATACTTATTTTCCACCATAATTTGCAAATAAATTCTTTCCAAATCAGACCAGGTGATTTTTGGGATTTGTTTTCTCATTTTGTCTCTTATAGTTGAGGTCGACCTATGATGTCAATTACAGGCCTCTCTCATCTTTTTAAGTGGGAGAACTTGCACAATTGGTGGCTGACTAAATACTTTTTACCCCCTTTTTATTCTTGGCCTGTGTCAGAGGGCCCAGATCATAGCCAGTTATTGAGCCCATTCCCTTGCTTCCAGGGGATGATAGTGATAACTGCCTGGTGCGACTAAAGATCAGCAATAAAATGCACATTTATTCTATTTCCACATCAGATGCTCAGTTTGGAGACAAGAATCCAGCTCCACCGCCGCCTTACAGACCTACACACTGGGATTACCTGCTCTGGCTCATGTGTATGAAACTATGATTACATATGGCAGCCACAGATACCAGTTTCACCAGCAATCTTCTATGGCCATGTGCAGCCCCTACAGACTGGTTTTGTTGGCATGGAGCTGCAGGGGGGTGTGAACCAAGGCTTAAACAGAATCGCTGGGTGGTTTGAAAAGTGATTCCATGTAAAGTGGACATGACAGATCTCTGTGCAATTTCTATCCAATAAGTTTAGATCTAACCAATCAATCTAGAGGGCTGCTCGGTCTTGCTAGACAATGCTTCAAAACCTGAAGATCCGTCACCATCATCAATAGGACCGTGGTATGCACGAGAGATGCACAGTGGTGTCAAACTCATTTTACCAAGGGTAACATTACCATTGTGGGTGCCCTTAAAATGCAGTTTGTTATGGGGGGCACGTGGTTAGTAATAGGCCAATATGCGCTTTAAAGGGAACCTGTCAGGTAGTTTATGCAGCCCTATCGAAGAGCAGCATGTGATAGGAGGAGAGGAGCTGAGCTCTGTGATATATAGGGTTATCTGATAAAGGAGAAGAGCTGAGCTCTGATATATATATAGGGTTGTACCATAGAGGAGAGAAACTGAGCTCTGGGATATATAGGGATATATGGTTGAGGAGAGAAGCTGAGATCTGTGATATATAGGGTTATATAATAGAGGAGAGAAGCTGAGCTATGTGATATAGGGTTATATGATAGAGTAGAGAAGCTGAGTTCTGGGATATATAGGGTTATATGATAGAGGAGAGAAGCTGAGCTCTGTGATATATAGGGTTATATGATAGAGGAGAGAAGCTGAGCTCTGTGATATATAGGGTTATATGAGAGAGGAGAAGCTGAGCTCTGTGATTATATAGGGTTATATGATAGAGGAGAGAAGCTGAGCTCTGTGATATATAGGGTTATATGATAGAGAGAGAGGCTGAGTTCTTTGATATATAGGGTTATATGATAGAAGAGAGAAGCTGAGCTCTGTGATATATAGGGTTATATAACAGAGGGAGAGAAGCTAAGCTCTGCATAAAACACCTGACAGATTAATTTTAAGGTTATATAACAGCCAGCCGCTTCCACCTCTTTAGCACCACTTTGGAGTATAGCTAAGGCCCCTGGGTAGGGCTCTCAGAGCTGTATGAGATGGCGCCAGAGCTTCAGATCAAAGATGGTGCCCTCTGCCTGGGATGGCATCACAGCCTCTTCCAAGTTCTGGCTGTGTCTTCTTAGGAAAGTGGAGAGCCAGTCCTTCTGTGTCTGGACCTTCTCTATCCCTGCTCATTGTGCCTAAGCTCTTGCGGGCCATGTAAAATGATGCAGTGGCCCGGATCTGGCCCGCGAACCTTGCGTTTGACACATGTACAATAGACGTTAAGAAAAAAAATGCAGAGAGGAAAGCGACGGAGACCCCAAACTGCTGCTTCCCACTCAAACCAGTACTGTAACCATTAGCAGGTGATGACTGGGATAATCCAACCCAGGGAGACCGCCGACAGATTACACTTTATATGATTTAAAGCCCTTAGCAGGTGATGACGGGGAAGGGCCAACCCGGGAGGCCGCGGATAGATCACACTGCGTTGCTGTGACGCGTCTTCTAATTTGCAATGATATCAAAGGAAGGAAGAGTAATGAGTAAGTAGAAGGTGGAGCAGCAGGACGCGGTGGAGGTTGCGCGGCTGCGGCGGTGATGATGGTGGCGGCCAGTGGCGCTCTCCTCCTTCTTCCGACCGTCTTTGATTTAATGGTTCCTATTCCAGGCCTGACACTTAGGTATTTCTACCCTACAGATTATAACTCACTCTGGGCTCTTATTCAGCTCCTGAGCCCTGGCCCTGCTGCATCTATCCCAAACATAATATCCTTCATGCATATATTATCTGTCTGCCTATTATCTGGAATGATTTCGGAATTAAATTTCAGCCTGGCAATATTGGCTGTAAGAGCGGCTCACTTTATGGTCTAGTCAAAGGTTAGAATACCAATCAAAGCGCCGCTGCCGATGCACTGAGACATTTTAATATTCCAAAACCCGGTAATTGTAAAAGGACATAATATTTTTTCCCTGATTACCCCAAAGGCAACACATGTTAACAAGACGGAAGCGCGGAATGAAAAGAACGGGCTCGGAGTTCGGCTTTTTTTCTCGGAGGCGTATTTAAAAGTGAAAAGACCTAGGATCTCATTTCTTCACATCGAAAGGAAAGGGGATGGGGGGATTATGTCTAATTTCGTCATCCCCCCCCCCCTCTTCCTTGGATCTCAAGCTTCAGCTCCTTATTGTTCTGTATCACCTAGAAGAGGGTGAAGGTTTGATGTCTAATTGAATATTAGCTGGATTCCTAACATATCTCCTCTGACGGGGACGACCCCAGCGCCGCTGCCTCCTCGCCGCCCCGGCTGCTGCTGTATAGGAGCCACTCATTACCTGTAATTATGTTTACACTGCAATTATAGATTAATTAACACATTTGCTCTGTGCGTAACTCCGCCCTGGGTACACTCACCCCGTAATGGTGTATTAAATCCCCGAGATGTTATTTCATATTGTCGTATTAATTGCAGCTGCTAATAAACCTCCCTCATTAGGAGAGCGCAGTCCGCGCCGGCAGCAGGCGGATGCCGGGACGTTGGCGATCCAAGATTCTGGACGGGAGAGCTGACACCACACAGAGGACTGGAGACGATGCCAGCTTTGAACATTTTGTAACCCGGCCGATACCAGGTCACTTTTTGTCAGGAGAAGAGAGCGATTGCGTTCTTTTTTGTAACAATTTTTTTTTTTTTTCATCAACTTCATTATTTTGGATTTTTGTAAGATTTTTATTTTTTGGAACAATTGTTCTTTTAATGATATTATTTTAGCGTTCGTGGGATTTTTACCAGTTTCGAGTTATGATGTTAGAAAGTAACATTTCCTCTCTCTCTTTTGCCGTTCATTGTGAGATACAATAGATTTTTTTTTTCCATCTCGCCGACTCCTGTGGCTACAATGTTTGTCCATTTATCAGCCCTAATGAAGCCTCACACTATTCCTTCTTCTCCTCCGAGCGAGTTCATCGTTGTCTTATCTTCCAGTGAATCTGGAGAATACAGAATTCTGTGCATTGAAGGACTGGGTTATACATACAGGTTGGATTGGAATATTTTTTTAACTATTAAAACCCCTTCCTCAATTTCTGCTTGCGTCACATTCTTCTCCTCAACTTCCAAGAGCCCTTTAATTACAATTTTTCCAAGAATACCAAAAAATTTGTATCCAATATAATAGTATAGAAATGTAGAAACAATACTTTATTAGACCTTATTATAAACAATAAAAAAAATATATAACAATAACAGACAAAATCACACCCAAATAAAAAATATATGCCGAACTAATCCACTGAAATATAATGCTATACTTCATATAGGTGATAACAGTATCAAAACAGCACATAAATAAATACAAAAACTTCAGTTCAATACATCACCAAGGGTCAGCGGATTAGAGTGAACCAAACCACCGCAACACGCGTTTCGCCTGCCCTTTTTCAAGGTTCCCCTTGAAAAAAGCGCAGGCGAAACGCGCGTCGCAAGTGGTTTGGTTCACTCTAATCCGCTGACCTTGGTGATGTATTGAACTGAAGTTTTTGTATTTATGTGATGTTTTGATACTGTTATCACCTATATGATGTATAGCATTATGTTTCAGTGGGGTATTAGTTCGGCATATATTTTTTATTTGGGTGTGATTTTGTCTGTTATGGTTATATTTTTTTTTTTTATTGTTTATAATAAGATCTAATAAAGTATTGTTTCTACATTTCTATACCATTATATTGGATACAAATTTTTTGTTATTCTTTGTATTTATAGTATCCATTCTCCTTGCTTGGCCCTTGTATTTATAGGTTTATTAAAGGGGTTGTCTCACTACAAGGATTGCTTTTTATATTAAAGATCTTGCAAAAACAAGTTACATTGCAATATATGTCTATTAACAGTGTCCTACCTATTCTGAAATATCCCCTCTTGTATGAGCTGCATCAGCTCCTCAGGTCACTATAGCTACAGACCTGTTTGATCTATCCTGATAGGCTGCCAGCACTGATTGCTATAGCTACAGACCTGGCTTCTACTGCAGCCTAGTGGAAGCCAGTAAACACGCCCCTGATTTCAAAGTGAAACCAAGAAAACAGGACTGAGGTAACATGAATCAATGTAGTGAGACAACCCCTTTAATTACAATTTTTCCAGTAATATAGACCTATGAAGGCTTGGTTCTTGCAAGACAAGATGTACTTTTTAATGGTACCATATAATGTACTGGAAAACACACAAAAAAAATACTTGTGGGGAAGAATGGGAAAGAAAATGCAACTGCGCCAATTTTGTTGTAGCTTCATTTGCATGGACTTCCCTGTTCAATATAAACAATATCAACATCTGTATTCTATAGCTTTGTATGATTTCGGTGATAACCAAAGTTTAAAGTTTTTGTTGTGTTTTAGTACTTTCAAAAAATAAAACATTTTTATGTTTTATATTTTTGGCTGCTGCGCTATTTTCTGCAACCAATAACATTTTTATTTTTTCACCTATGGATCTGAATGACCTGAATAACCTGAAAACCTACCTCTTCAGGATTGTCTATAACCAACATTAACCGGGTTGCACTGCTCCGCCCCACAAAACATGTCTGCCCCTCACTTCTGTCCTCTTCAACCCCTTCGCTGTAATTGTAAGCCCGTCGCGGCAGGGACCTCTTTCCCCTCTGTACCAGTTGTTAGTCACTTATGTCACTTTGTAATTGTTTGACCATGTTAGTTTAAGTACCCACCTTAAATGTACAGCGCCCTGGAATCAAGGGCGCTCCCAAAATAAATGATAATAATACAAAGAATAATAATAATGAGAGTTGGTTTTATGAACGCGGCAGTGTAGTTTCTTTTTTATTAGTGCCATTTTGGGATGTCTGCGACTTTTTGATCACTTTTATTACAATTTTTTAGGAAGCAAAATGACCCCCAAAAAAGCACCTCCCAGTTTTAGCTGTGGGTATTTTGATTTTCTAAAATGTTCACCGTATGGGATAGATCAGGTCATATTTCAACAGATCGGACTTTTATGGACATTCCAATACCAATTATGTGTCACTTTTTTATTACTATTATTATGCAGTATTATTTATAAAATGGCAAAAGAGGGGATGTTTCGAACAGTTAGGGCCACATGTATGAAAACTGTCTAGGTCTAAAACTCACTTTGTTGCCCATAGCAACCAATCAGAGCGCCCCTCTCATTTCATATAGTGCGCTGGAAAAATGAAAGGGACGCTCTGATTGGTTGCTATGGGCACCGAAGCAAGTTTTAGGCCTAAACAGTTTAAACACAGGTGGCCCTTAATATTTTTCACTTTTTCTGTTAGGCTATGTTTACACCCCACTAGGTGTTCAGGTCGATTTTAGGGGCGGATTCAAATTTAGAATCTGCACATATCCGGCTGTAAATCATATTCAAAGGAAAATCCGAGCTACAGAGTTTGGATTTTCTGAGGTCAGGTTTCAAATCCAAAATCCGTTCAAAAAACCTGCTGTATAACTATGATCCATTGTTCTTCACCTGAAAACGGCAGAGTATAGTACTGTTGAATGTGAATGGGCTGGACGAAATCCTGCCACAAAATCCGCGCAAAAAACTATTGTAAAATACTGGTCGGATTCAATAACAAAATTCAACAGTATTTTACAATTTCCGTGTGCATGCAGCCTAATTCTTTACATTTTCTCTCTTTTACTCGTACTTTTAATCCTCGTAGGGCACTTGATCACTAGAAGGGGCAATTGCTTGAACACTGTTCTGCAACAGAAATATATTGCAGAACAGTATACCATGAAGGCTCTTCTAATACACCCTATCTATGGCATGGTGTAATAGGAGTAGTAACATGGCAGCCATGGAGTCTTCCAATATACGCCCAGCTCGTACGACAACCAATCAGTACCCTATGATCTTGGCGCAGGAGGGGGCTGTTCAGGAACCAGGACAGGGCATGGCACCGATTCTTAATCTGTTATGTTCACACAGTGTATTGGGGTGCATACAGTACACGCTGCAATACGCCGGGTGTTTTGGAAGCACACGCTGATCAGCGCGTACTGCCAAAGGGCCCGCCCCGATAGAGAGGCCGGTCCGAGTCCCATTCTCTACGCATTGTCGCAAACAATTAACCTGTCACTTTTCTCCCCCGGCGTACAATACGATCATACTGTACGCTGGGGGAAACGAGGCGTAATTCATAGTTCTCTTGCGTATAAAGCGCAAATATATGGCGAAATGCTCGCCTCTTCAAATAAATATTCATAGTTGAACAAAGTCGCTTGAGAGCAGCATAAAAAGTGAGCAAAGGATTAAAGCTGTTGGCAGGTCTCAGCTGTAACGAACAGCCAATACCTGCTGTGTATGAAGCGGGCTCAGCGACACATATGTCATGCATCATTATAGGTATAAAATTAATTTTTATTCTTAAAGGGGTTTTAGAGCCTCGAAGTTAAACTTGAGGTGACGAAGTATGTAAATTAAATTAATGAAACATTTGTTTCACCATTTCATTATTACTTAAAATTTTGGGACCGTTTTGTCTTAGCTGCTGCCTGTCTTAAGTGATCCATTGTTTACCAGCTCGTCCTCGCAGGGGATAAGACCAGGGCTGAAAGCTCCTTCAGTCCTGTCTCCATAGCATGCTCAGACATCACCTCTCCTCTCAGGCACAACTGAGTGTTCCAAACACCCCGGGTGCTGTCATGCTACTCCAGTCCTTCTGACTATTTAGTAATTAGTCAAAAACAGAGCAAATAAATAAAAGGAAAACTCAATGAGGTCCTGTGCATTGATATAGAGGAAAAAAAAAAAATCCACAGTTAAGTTCCTGCAGGATTTAAAACCAAGTGACCGCTGTTGTGCTGTACAAGCAAACAAATGTTACCACTCTTCTGAGCTACTATGTAGCACTACAGTTCTATACATAAACAGACCTTTCTTTGACTAGAAGAGTTAAAGTCCTGTGATGTCCCGATCCTGCTAGTACCACATGTCTGCAATTCATACAAAACACACACGCCTCAAACCCCACTTCCCCCTTCTGAGCACACAGAGCTGAAGAGCTGGAGGCCTGAAATTAAATTGTGGCAAAACCCCTTTAAAGCCCCATCACACAGGGAAGATCAGCAGGTAAACCCGCAGAAGTGAATCTGCTCCAGATTGGTGAAGGATTGCTGGGAGTAGTTAATACTTGGAACAAGCTTACAGCAGATGTGGTGGGACAAACAACAATAAGTGATAGTAAACCTCAAACACAAGGCCCGCCATGCTGTTCTGTGAGCTTAAACACAACGAGCAGGGACGGACAAGGTCCTGATGCAGAAGGACCAGCTCTCCACGGACTAGAATATAAAAATTGTACGTGTAGCTCTGGAAATGACTGACGTATAACAATAGTCATTGCAGCTCTGGATGTGATTGGAGCAAATGAACTGTGAATACAACTCTGCAGTATAAAATTTGCATATACAGCTCTAGATCTGAGTAGAGGCAGTCCCTGGTTTATGAACCAGACAGTTGAATTTGTAAATGAGTTGGAACAGGTACATTTATTAAATGTAACTCCAACAAAAAAAATATTTTTGGGGTTTTGGATCGTGCAGGGAAGAGTTAATACCTCTTTTACATTTGTTTTGCTGAGTCTGGTGTGCCCCTTGCTTAGAAAGCTGATTCACCTCACTTTTACTGACTTTCATGGTACTGCCAGAGTGGCATGATGCTGGCCACTTGTAGTTCCACAGCTACTAGCTGCTGTGGAACACAGAACTACAAGTGCCAGCATGCCACAGCAGCACATATGTCCTAATCAGCACCCATACAATTAGTATACAGTATGTGTAGTGGGGGCATACTGTTCCACAACTGCAAATGCCGGCATACACACATGTACTAATTGTATGGGTGCTGATACAGTACAGTACGGTATTTAGTATTGGTGACAGCCGGGGAGAAGTGGGGGAGTGGACCGGGAGCAGTAAGGACAGACCTGCCTTGCGGACGCGCGTATATATCTATCATTTCTTTAATTTATTGTTTGGTTGTTGTTGTTTGTTTGTTAGCGCAAGACCAGAGCGGCATGATGGAGAGCTGTTGTGCTGGCCTGAAGATAGTGCAGTGCGGTTTGGCAGTCGGAGGGTTAAAAAGAGCTGCTGTGCTGTGCCGGCGGGAAGAAGCAGTGGGCAGAGGAAGACGATATTCAGACATTATGGGGCGTAACTCAGTGTTGTCAGCATGCTGAGCCACACCCCATAAGTCTCCTTCATGGTATACTGTTCTGCAATATATTACTGTTAACTAGGAGGCAGATGTAAGTCGAAACGTTGTAAGTAGGGGACTGCCTGTATAACAATGGTGCATGCAACTCTGGATTTAACTAAAGTATAAAATTTGTATACACAGCTCTAGATCTGAGTAGAGGATAACAATGGTGAATGCAGCTCTGGATGTGACTGGAGAATAATATTTGTTGTTTTAACAATGAGTAATGCAAAGCCTTAGTAATGTTACCCTTTGTATCTGGAGCTATCCACCTAGATAGTGTTTCGGTCGGTGGATCCCAAAGAGTTTGATAGGATCCACTAATGATCCCCTGACCTGTGCAATTGACAGAAAAAAAGGTCCAACTTTTAGGGTGCTTTCACACGGTGCGTTTTGATGGAATTGCGTTTTCTCACTGTTGTTATTTGGGGCAGGAAGGCACAAGCATTAATGCTAGTACAATTGCAGCACAAAAATAGTGCAAAAGACGCGGTAATTACCGTGATTTTCCAGCGAAATTAACCGAAATTTTTTGTGCAGGCTATGTACAGCATAACTGCTGGCCTCCTGCAACAAAAAAACGCATTGAAAAAACGCACCAAAAACGCACTGTGTGAAAGCACCCTTAGGATTCTTTGTGTCGCCACTAAATCACATCTATCTTACTGGGAACCAATAGGGGGTAAGCAGTGGGGACAAGCTACGAGCCCTGCAGCCATAATGCTGAAATGGTCTGGTTGCAGGATCCAGCACGGGCACAGCTTTGGTTTTTGCTATCCCTTTGGTTTACAAAGATCCCTAACTGTGAAGTTTAGTCATTTATTTTCCGCTAAGGAAATCCCTTCTTAAGTCTTGAGTGCAGCATAATCTGCGCCCCCCTCACACACGGCGCCAATGAAACACATTAGACGTCAACCTGTCATGTGTCAGCGCTTGTCAGCCCGGATTACAATCATTGCAGGAGGCTGGTGCCTGTGCCAGCAGCTCCGGACCGGCGTGGATTGGGCACAAATACCTCCTGCAGGCAAGGGCATGGACCGGGGAGGGGGAGGCCTGGCGCTCAGCTCTTCATTACACAAGTCACGGCCCAGGTTACTTGCTTTGCCAGCTACAAGCTGCAAAAGTTTAGTGAACTTCAAATGGCGATGTGTAACGGTCAGTGCACTGCACAATGCCTCGCCGGGCCTTCACATTGCATTTACTGAGCGGCGGCCATCAGCGAGCAGATCCGCTCTGACAGCACATGACAGTCACATCTCCCAGACAGACGCACAACGGCATTGACAGGGCTGCACGGTGAAAGCAAGACCGTCTGCGGGACGCCGGACAATGACACCGGCCCCTCCCGGGAGAGGAGATTCCCCGAACAAGACCCCAGTTATAGACAGCACAACACCAGCAATGATTCCTAGGAGACCTAATCATCTTATTAAAAAACCTTTACACAACATAGACTCCGATCACTGATCCATGGACTGTGCAGCGGCAGCTATGGCTCCCTGTTATCTGCCCATTCAGGCTGGGCTGGGGCTGACAGGTGGATACAAGCTATTACTCGCTGTTATCTGCCATTCAGGCTATGATGAGGCAGAGTATATGGATTCTATGGACTCAGCTGTCCGCTACCTGCCATGTCAGGAGGAGAAGAGACTCACTGCAGCTTTCATTAACGTGATGAGTGTCAGGAAGTGAGGAAAACTCCCTTCTCCCCAATATGACAGCTTCATGTCACATCTCTCCAGTGCCAGAGACATTTCCATCATATGTGACTGATATCAGCTGCTCCTCTTATAACGTCCACACTGATATGAACCCCCCAGAGGACATTTCCATCATAATGTGACCTGATAACAGCCGCTCCTCTTAAACGCTCCAGCACTGAT
This sequence comes from Phyllomedusa bahiana, assembly GCA_025379985.1. NCBI lineage: Eukaryota > Metazoa > Chordata > Amphibia > Anura > Hylidae > Phyllomedusa > Phyllomedusa bahiana. Next base: position 9,128 of record JAODAL010000289.1, on the reverse strand, counting down.
AATACCACCTCCAGAGGCTTTTCCATCATATGTGACTGATATCAGCCGCTCCTCTTATAATGCGCCAGCACTGATATAACCTCCATAGGATTTTCGCATCATATGTGACCTGATATCTACACCCCCTCCTCTTAAAAATGTGCCCACACTGATAAAACCTCCAGAGTGGCGAGACATTTCATCATACTGTTGAACTGATATCAGCCACTCCTCTTATTATGCTTCAGCACTGATATAATCCCCAGAGACATTTCCATCATATGATGACTGATATCAGCTAGTTCCTCTTATAATGCTCCAGCACTGATATAACCTCCAGATACATCTACATCATATGGACTGATATTCACTGTTCCTCTTATAACGCTCCATGCACTGATATAAACCTTCTACAGACTACACTTTCCATCACATATGGACCGCTATCACCGCTCCTCGTTAAAACGCCCCAGCACTTGATATAACCTCCAGAAAGACATCTGACATCATATGTGACTGATATCAGCCGCTCCTCTTATAACGCTCAGCACGATATAAAACCTCCAGAGTGCATTTCCATCATATGTGACTGATATCACCTCACACCCCAGCCACTTAGTAATATGCTCCAGCACTGATATAACCTCCAGAGACATTTCCATCAAATGTGACTGATCTCAGCCGCTCCTCTTATAACCTCCAGCACTGATATATATCCCCCAGAGACATTTCCATCATATGTTGACCGATATCAGGCCGCTTCTCTTAAACGCTCCACCACAGATATAACCTCCAGAGACATCTACATCATATGAGACTGATATCAGCCGCGTCCTCTTAATAACGCTTCCAGCACATGATATAACCCCCATAGATCGTTTTCCATCATAGGTGACTGATATCAGGCCGCTCCTCTTATAACGCTCCAGCACTGATATAACCTCCAGAGACATTTCCATCATATGTGACTAATGTGACTGAATATCAAGTCCTCTCCTCTATAACGCTCCTGCACTGATTATAACCTCCAGAGACATATTCCACATATGTTTTACTTGATATCATCCGCTCCTCTTACTAATGCTCCATCACAGATATAACCTCCATAGACATTTACATCACATTTGACTGCTATCAGAGCCGACACCCTCTTATAACGCTCCAGCACGATATAACCTCCAGAGACATTATATCACATAGACTGATATCAGCCCAGCTCCTCTTAATAACGCTCCAGCACTGACAATACCTCCCAGAGACATTTCCATCATATGTGACCGATATCAGCCGCACCCTCTTATAACCTCCGCCCTGATATAACCTCAGAGACATTTACAATCATATGTGACGGATATCCAGCCCGCTGCCTCTTATAACGCTCCAGCACTGATATAACCCCCTAGAGACATTTACATCATATTGGCTGATATCAGCCGCTCCTCTTATAACGCTCCACACTGATATAAACCATCCAGAGACATTTCCATCATATTTGACTGATATCAGTCCGCTCCCTCTTATAATGCTCCAGCACTGATATAGACTCCAGAGGCAATTGCATCATATGTGACTGATATCAGCCGCTGCTCTTATAACGCTCCATCACACTGAGATATATACCCCAGAGACATCCTACATCATATGTTTGGACTGATATCAGCTGTTCCTCTTATAACGCTCCAGCACTGATATAACTCCAGAGACAACTACATCAAATGTGACTTATATCACCGTTCCTCTTATAACGCTGCCAGCACTGATATAACCTCCAGACACATTTCCAACATATTTGACCGATATCAGCCGCTCCTCTTATAACGCCCCACACTGATATAACCCCCAGAGACCATTTCCATCATATTTGACTGATATCAGCCGCTTCTTCTTATAACGCCCAGCACTGATATAACCTCCAGAGACATCTACCATCATAGTGGCTGTGATATAATCTGTATTCCGTCCTATAACGGCTCAGCAACTATATAAACTCCCAGACACATTTCCATCATATGTGACCGTATCAGCCGCACCTCTTATAACGCCCCACAACGAATAAACCACCAGAGACATCTACATCATCATGTGACTGATATCAGCTGCTGCCTCTTAAATGCACCACAGCACTGAAATAACCTCCAGAGACAATACATCACCAGTGGACTGATTTCACCACTCTCTCTTATAACGCTCCAGCACTGATATAACCTCCAGATACATTTCCTTCATATGTGACTGATATCAGTAGCTCTCTATATCCTCCAGCACTGATATAACCTCCCGAGACATCTACATCATATGTTGACTGATATAAGCAGCTCCTCTTAATAACGCTCCAGCACTGATATTATAATCCCTCCAGAAGACATCTACATCAATGTGAACTGATATCAGTCTGTTCCTCTTATAACGCTCCAGCCACTGATATATAACCTCCAACACATTTCCCATCATATGTGACCGATATCTCCGCTTCCTCTTATGATGCTCCAGCACTGATATAACCTCCAGAGACATCTACATCATATGTGACTGATATCACCGAACCTCTTATAATGCCCAGCACTGATATAACCTCAGAGACATTTCCATCATATGTGACTGATATCAGTAGCCCTCTTAAACGCTCCAGCACTAAATAACCTCCAGAGAACATCACATCATACTGTTATGTACTGATATCGACAGCTGCTTCCTCTTATAACGCTCCAGCAATGATATTATAACCCCCAAGGTACATCATATGTTACGGGATATTAGCCGCTCGCTCTTATAACGCTCCAGCACTTATATAAACCTCTAGAGACATTACCTCAGATGTGACTGCATTCAGCCGCTCCTCTTATAACGCTCCAGCACTGATATAACCTCCAGAGACATATGTGACTGATATCACATATGTACTGCGTGAAATACAAGTGAAATCCTTCCCAGTCATTACAGTAATCCACAGTTCTCATAGAGAACTATGGATTCCGTCTCCTTGTCCGCCGCTCGCGAAATACGGCGATTGGGAGAAAGTGCATGTCAAATTATTCACGGCAGGTAATATCCGTCCCCCGGCAAATTAGCGCCGAGTAAGGCCGTGTGAACATTGCTTTATGGTTGTACTAGTTTACAATACATTGCCGCGCTTTTGAAAATTTAATCTACAGATTAAAGGAGTTTTCCTCACTACATTTGATTTCACCTTACCTCAGTCTGTTTGTCTGGTTTCCCTTTGAATCAGGGCATGTTTTTACTGGCTTCCATAGGCTGCAGTAGAAAGCCAGGTCTGTAGCTATAGCAAACCAGTGCTGAGCAGCCGTATCACCGATAGATCAAACAGGTTCCGTGTAGCTATAGCGAACCTGAGGAGCTGATGCAGCCCATACAAGAGGGATATCTAGGATATGTAGGACACTTTTAATGGACATATACTACAAAGTGACTTGTTTTTGCAAGATCTTTAACATAAAAAGCAATCCTTGGAGTGAGACAACCCCTGTAGTCTTCCTTCTCCTGTCACCTTTTTTTTTTTTTTTTTTTTTTTTTTTAAGTCAGAATACATGTTCTCTTCACTCAATAACATAAAAAATTGCCACACAAAAAGTTTATAGCAGGCCCTCTCCAAAAAGAGAAGGACCCTCTCTAAACCTTATTCCCATCCTCTCCGGACCAGAAGGCAACTGCAAGGTTCCGGGACAAGTGGTCCTCTCCTCCGAAGCCTTGGGAGGAGACCGAGAAAACTTGCATCCTAGCAAGAGCCCCTGGTGACCGAGGTGTCCGAGCATCACACCAAGGCGTAAAAACATATGAGTTAGTTTGCCTCGCTTCACGAAAATAGAGCGTGTGGCAGAGGGAGGGAACGGGAACATGATGAGTACACATACCTACCCCCACTCCCTCCAATATCTCAGGAGGGTCCCTAAAGGGCACCAAATCCTGAAATCCTGTGACAAACATCAGTGACAGTGAACACACAGTGAATACACAGGGATCATGCTAAGGAGATGCATTTCTTTCATCTGATCGTGAAGTCTTATGGCCAGCAATATACCGCCTGCAATTATTTGAGATATCAGAGGTGATGATATATGTCAGCACACGGGAGGCAACATGCAAGAATTTCTTGACCATTGTACTCGCTGGTATCAGACTCCCATTAACGGCACAATGAAGGGACGAAAGGGAAATCTGTCCATCCCCCAGAGATGTGCTGGAAAAAAAATCACACTTCATTTCCATGCAAATAACCCCGACCGCGAAACACCTCCCTGAGGACAAATACATTTAAAGGAGAAGGGGATTTGGGAAGAAAAGTACCTTCTTCAGATTAATCCACTGCTTGAAGTAATCTGCGACCTGCAGTCCTAAATATTCACACTGTCCTGGCAGCCTGTCGGTGCAAAAAAAAGAGAGAGAGAAGCGTTTATTCTCCACTGGATCAGCGCTCCACCGCTCGCTAATCCTCACAAGTGATTATGTCACACAAAAACACATGTAGACAGATCCACCTGGAGCCATCACCCAACAAAGATGGTGACCAGAGTGCTCCACAGACAGAGGACGTCAGACAGACAGTGTCCGGGTGCAGACCTGCTCGAAAGCTCATACATGGAACATATAACTGAAAAACAATAAAAAATTACTATATTATATACTGTATTGTAACAAGCAAAGAAGGGGGAAAAATCTCTCCTTGAAGAGCGAGGCTACAAGTAAATTGGTCGGTGAGTATGATTTATATGCCCTTTTCCATCGGACCTCACGTGGCTGTTTTTCATAAAGCAGAAGGCGTATGGGGAAAAGAGCTGAGGAGCTCCTTAGTGCACTCTATGAATAGAGTAATTCTCAATTCAATAGCAGCTCATAGGACCTTTCAATGTGAAAGGATTTGAGCCAATTCAGTTAAGTTTCATCTACAGACGCTATTTTCTGTGTATTTCCTCGACGTTGGCAGAAGCAGAAACTTACTGGTTGCTGGTGAGAGGGGAAGAGTGGCTTAAAAAGAGGGAAAACTATCTCCTTGAGGAGAGCCCCCAATAAATTGGTCGGTGTGAGGATTTATGCGCCTTTCAGACCTAACTGGCTGCTTTTCATAAAGCAAAGGCTTATGGGAAAAGAGCTGAGGAGCTCCATAGTGCAGTCTATTGGATATAGTTATTCTCAATTCCCTAGCAGCTCATAGGAGCCTTGCAATGTGAAAGGGATTTGAGCCAAATCAGTTAAGTTCATCTAACCGTCGTCTGTTTCCGGGTTCATTGCCCTGCGTCGTTGCAAGCAGAACTTACTGGTTTGGCTGGTGGGAGGCAAGAGTGGGCTTAAAAAAGAGGAAAAATCACTCCTTTGGAGAGTCATCATAAATTGGTCCGGTGTGAGGAATTTATGCGCCTTTTCAGACCTCAACTGACCTGTTTTTCATAAGCAAAGGCTTATGGGAAACGAGCTGAGGAGCTCCCAGTCACACAATTGGATGGTAGTTATCCAACAATTTCACATGTAGCTCACAGGAGACCTAGCAATTTGAAAGGGATTTGAACCAACCAGTTAAGTTCATCTACAGACAAGCTGTTTCGGGGTATTTGCCCCTCGTCGGTGCAGAGCAGAACTTACTGGTTGGCTGGGTGAGAGGCAAGAGTAGCTTAGAAGGGGGGAAATCTCTCCTTGAGGAGAGCCCCCAATTAATTGGTCGGTGTGAGGATTTACTTGCCTTTCAGACCTCACCGAATGTAACAAGCAAAGAAACTGTTAATAAACTGCTGTTGACAGATCTGCATCTCCATGTCATTGAATTCATACTCTGAGTTCAGAAGGTTAGGTTCACGCTGCCTTTCTCTGCAACCAAATAAACCTGAACATAAAAAGGTAACTGTAAAGAAGGAAACAGTGTCTAGACAAACATATATACATATATTAAACACACATGATCACAGGATGTTCTTATCACAGTAGTCAATCCACGGCACACCTTCTTAAAGTTTTTAATTTTACATGTAGGTAGTGGATACAGGGTGAAGTAACTCTTGTTGATGTGTACAAGGGAAAAAAAGACAACACGTCAGCTTCCAGATGTAGAGATGACAACGTTTTGGCCTCAGCGGGTCTTCATCAGGTAACATCTGAAGTAGGAGGGCGTGCAGATCAGTCACAACTGTGGGGTGCAGCCCTTTGTGCCTGCTGTGATGAGAGAGCACCACTGTACAACGCTGCGGCGAATTAACAAACCACCACTCCCTCCTATACCAGATGTGACCTGATGAAGGCCCATTGAGGTTGAAATGTCGTCGTCCCTACATCTGGAAGCTAAAAAATGTAAAAGACTATCAGTACTTCTAAAACAATTCTAAATAACATGTTGCAGGTGGTCGCCGAGATTGCCACAAACAGCACAAAAACATACCAGCAGCACTCTGCATACGCTTAGTGACATTCAAACAATGAATATATGGACTGTTTGTTAGTGCAGTTTTGCCATTTTAGATACCTTAAATCTAGTGTTCTAGTCGCAAAGTTTTTTTATTAAAACTATGAGAGCCCGTCCCCCATATGTCGCCTCAAAATGGAGACCCTAAACTAAGCTAGCCAACTCTCCCCACACCTTGTTTGCTTGGTGGCCTATTCAGTCCACTATCTAGTTCAGGGCATGAAGGTCCCAGTTACACTCTGCTCTGATTAAAAACGGTTTAAAAAACTGAAAACGTGATCAACACATCCAAAAACTATTCTAAGCAAAATGGCGCAGATGCACGCTGATGTGGCCGCAAACAATGCAAATACAAAAACGTATCAGCAGCACTCTGCATACGCTAAGGAATATGCCTACGTATGCTGAGTGCTGCTGATATGTTTTTGTATCTACAGAGGATTCACTACTGTTTTACTTGGATTAATGCCCTTCCAGTGAGCACCCTAACACAACCTCCACAGTGCACAGAACCATCCCTATATCATCTGGCTGCTACTATATCCTCTGCTGCTCAGGATCTACAATCAGTTCATAAACCCTCCTAAGTGTGACTTTACAGTTAGCAAGTTTTTAATGATGTGTTACTTGGAAACCATCATCAAGCTGCTGTTGATGGATCAGTTAGTTTAATGTGCATACAGCCCCACCTTCACTCATCAATAAAATTACACACAAAATACAGAATTTTAAAGTCATAAAAGTCATGCTAATATTATATATGTCTACTGACGCCGCTTGATGTGTCCTTTGTCTGGCTTCTTCTATGCCCTGTGCTTCTTAGGACCCATAATCAATACATGTACTATTTGTGAATTTCAGGAAGCTTCTCTCTAGTTTTCAATGATGTGCTACTGCAGGTAGGAAACTATCATCAAGCTGCTGTTGACGAATTAGTTGTTTTAACGTCTGTATAGCCACAACTTCACTTATCTTTAACATTATACACAAAAAAATGAATTTTACAGTAACAAATAAGAGGTTTTTCTATTGCAACCACTAAGAGCCATGGACGTTCTTGTTGTCAGGCTGCTTACATGTCCTCTGCTGCTCAGGATCTATAATTAATACATAAACCTTCTTTTTTGTGATTTTTGGTAAGTTTTTATTTTGTTCTTACTAATGTGTTCCTTTCAGTAAGAAACCACTATCAAGTTGCTGTTGATGGATTAATTGTTTTAATGTGAGTACAGCCCCAGCTTTACTCATCAATAAGATTACACACAAAATACAGGGAATTTTTGCAGCAATAAACATGAGGTCTATGGTACGTATAATGTGTGTGTTGTATATATATATATATATATATAATATAATATATATATATAAAATAAATAATATATATATATATATATAGGTATTATATATATATATGATGATGTACTTCCACTGACTTCCATGACTGTTCTTATTGTCTGGTTGCAAATATGTCCTCTGCAGCCCAAATGGCATATGCAGTTCATATACACCTCAATTTTTTTTTTACTTAGGTTTTTATTAGTTTTTTTCTAATTTGTTACTTCTACTACGATAGGAAACCATCATCAAGCTGTTGTTGATGGATCAGTTAGTTTAATGTGTGTACAGCCCCGTCTTCACTCATCTAAGATTACAACCAAAATACAGAACTTTAGAGTAATAAAGTGTAGCTATATTTATATGATTAAATCAGGGCACACCCACTATCTATCTTATGGAAATGAGAGAACAAGAGAAAGAAGAGACGAGATAGATAGATAGATAGATAGATAGATAGATAGATAGATAGATAGATAGATATGAGATAGATAGATATATAGATAGATAGATCAGAGCTCCCCTTTAATTTTCAGGAGCATAAATGAGGAAATAGAAAGGACGCACTGCTTGATTTTCGGTTTGAAAAAAAGCGGTCTGAGCAAACCGAGGTGACAACTTTTATTATGGACCTCCATGGAAAATCCGCGCAGCGGTCCCCACTGCACGGGTTTTCCGCCAGGCGGTTTGCATGGCACGAAAACAGTGCAAATACTGGTCGGATAATTCGACCAGTATTTGCACTGTGTCGTGTGAACAGCCCCTTATGAGCAACAAAGAAAGTCTTAGACCTAGGCAGTTTCCATGCATGTGTCCCTAAATAGCTATGATACAGAAAGATATAAAAGATGTGAGAGAGAGAGATAGATAGATAGATAGATAGATAGATAGATAGATAGATAATTAAAATATATTATATATAAGATAGGAAGATATGAGAAAGAAAGACATAAGTTAGAAAGATAGGAAATGACATAGATATATGATAGCTAGATATAAGAGAAAAAATTTGACAGATGTGAGATAGAGGATATATATGAGAAAGAAAGATATGAGTTAAATGGAGAGCAAGTTAAATAGATGAGACACAAAAATATGAGAGACGGATAGGTGACAGAAATCTAAATAGATAGGAGACAGAAAGATATGAGTTAGATAGATAGATATATATGAGATAGATAAATAAGATAGATATTAAATAGCTATGATATACAAAGCTATAACGGATGGATGGATGGATGGATGGATGGACAGATAGACAGACAGATAGACAGATAGACAGATAGATACGAACAGACTAGTACAGACAGACAGATAAGACAGATAGATAGAATAGTTAGATAGATAGATACGATAGATAGATAGATAGGATAGATAGATAGATAGATAGACAGACAAATAATAGATAGAC
>JAODAL010000288.1:337500-345661 GCA_025379985.1 Phyllomedusa bahiana | reverse complement strand
TTTTTCCATAAATGGTATGCCCATAACAGCTAATCCCAATTTGTTTCCCCCGGATATAAGTAAAACAGGTTCATCAGGGGATTGGTTAGCCAATAAGCCCTCAATAGGGCAATAACACTTAAGATGTCCGGCTGATATCCCTGGACATAGCATTTATGGTGCAAGCATAGTATATCCCATTATGGTCTGTGTGCTTGATATGCCACATCATTATTTACGTTAGGGCAATGGTAGTTGTTTTTTTAGGGACCAGTCATCCAAGATTTTACATAAATTTAGGGAAAAGTGGTCAAAAATGACACTGCTGTGCTTTGTATTCATTGTGCGTTGTCTGAGTATTCTTCACGCAGAGCACAAGTGGCAAGCCTGTCAGAGTAAGCTTACAGTAAAGTTTATAATGAATTTCTAAAGGAAATTTATTCCCAGGAATGCGGTTACCTGTCTAATCCCAAACTTTTGTATGAAGTGTTATCTAAGCAAGTGAAACAGCATATCAACACACAGCAAAGAACTGTTCATAGAAAGATCAGTGGAGCGTGGTGAAACGGCCCAACAGAAGCAGCAGGCGGCTAATCCGAGACCTCATTATATTAGGAGTGGACAGATAAATTGCTCCCAATGATGTTGTGAAAGTTCATTGAGTACATGTATAAACATGAGGAAAAGACAGGGAACTGGAACTGCGAAACTGAGGTGTGTTAAGGAAAGAAAAGAAGACTCAATACTAGTTTTCAGTTCCTTTTTAACACTTTTACTTCTTATGCAATACTTTTTATGCCGAGAAGTTTAGCAAGAAAGGCTCTAGTGGAGGCTAAGTCACAATTAGAGATTTATAATTAGACAAGGATCTTAAAGGGGTTGTCTCACTACAAGGACTGCTTTTTTATGTTAAAGATCTTGCAAAAACAATTCACTTTGTAATATATGTCCATTAACAGTATCCTACCTATTTTGAGATATCCCCTCTTGTATGGGCTGCATCAGCTCTTCAGGTCGCTATAGCTACAGACCTGTTTAATCTCTCATGGTAGGCTGCCAGCACTGGTTGCTATAGCTACAGACCTGGCTTCTACTGCAGCCTAGTGGAAGCCTGAATTCAAAGTGAAACCAAGAAAACAGGACTGAGGTAAGATGAATCAATGTAGTGAGACAACCCCTTTAAACCCTCCTTTTCTTTTATGTCTTCAGATGACCCTAGGGTGGCAGCAAGGTAACATGAACTACTGTTCATGTTATTACCCCCTAAGGGTACGTTCACATGACTGTTGGAATTCAGCGCTGAATCGGTCTCGGAATAAGCGTCCAAACCTGACTGCAATCCGCCTCACATTGATTCTAATGGAAAAAGGTTGCGTCACTGTGCACACACTACTTATTTTCAGCGCTGAGAAAGAAATTATGTCAATGCTTGAGGCGAATTCAGAGCTGAAACCTCAGAGTATATACAAGCTCAAGATCTGCCTCTGAAATCAACGTCAAAATCCAGGTTTATAGGGGTTATGCCATGATAGACAATGATGGCAAATCGGAAATACCGTCATTGTCTGATAGGTTTGAGTCCCACCTCTTGTTCCTGCACCTATCTCAGGAATGGGCCCCCGAAACTCATAGAACAGACTGGAGAGTTGGTTGTGCTTGTGCACAGCTGAACGCATTGCTCATTTGTATTCAGAACTCCCATAGAACAGAATGGAGAGTGACTGGACAAGCACAGCAAGCTATCCAGTTGGCGCTGCGATTGGTGGTCATCATTTCCACCTGTGACAGAACCCCTTTAACTGCGTGGAATTTAGGTGTGGGTCCCACACTGATTCAGCGCTGACATTTTTAGTGTGGCAAATCAGCCGTGTGAACCTACCCTTTATGACACAGAAAGTTTGAAAAACTTGTCGGGCAGGCTTGCTCAGCTCGGGGACAACGGGCTGCAGCAGCTGTTTGAGACCCCCACCCTAACACTGCGCCAGCCTGTGACTGACGAGGTCCGGCCCCTCCGGAAAAAGGGAATTCCCACCACCAATGGGAGGACCCGGAGGCCTTTCCAATCACTAACCCAAGGGGGGAAATCCGGGAAACACATTTAAATTTCCCTGAAGCATCCCCCTGAATCCTGGCTCCTTTTGTTACTTTCCTTTATATTGTTTTACTTATCCGTATCCCCTGACCTCGGCTTTTCCCGCCCCCCTTTTGTCCCTTTTTTTTGTCCCCTCCTCCATACTGTTTGACCGGGGCTTGTTTACGTTTATCCCCTGGTTTCCTATTTTGGCTTGCGCCCTCTTTGATATTGCCCGGGACTGTCTGACTATTCTACTTCCTGGGGGGCCCCCCCCACTCTAGCACGCAGGGACGTCCCCAGTTGGTTCTGCCCCCTAGGGCAGCACTCAATGGGCGGGGAAGTGGGTTTGGGTTTTTCCAGTCGGGCTCACTGTACCTCCCTTGACGTGACATTATCACAGGCAAAACCCTTTTAAACCTGCCTACCCCACTATGGACCCCATGAACTCGGGTAAGCAATTCAGGGGCAACCCAGCATCCGCTGGCGCGGGGGTAGAAAAACAGGGGCTCCCCAAATCAGATTTCCCTGCACTACCTTCCCCCCTGTGGACCCCCTATCCATTCCTACAGGTTCGCAGTAACGGGAAAAGGCCTTTGTGGTTTTTTTAGAGAGGGTTGTCGCCTGTATTTTAGGCTCCCCCACTTACCTCGGGGAATGGGGGAAAAAAGGTGGGAATTTTTTTATTCCCTACTTCAGGTTCCCCCCGAGGGGTATTCTCTAACCTCCTGACCACCTGAACTGTCTTCTGGGGACGGGTTCTTTGCCTCCCTGGGGGTACTTTTTTAATGACCCAGAGGGGGAACTTCCCGGGGCCTTGACAATTTTTAAGCAGGTAAAAAGATTTGGGGGGGGGAGGAGTTTTTTCTCCGAATTTCGTCGCGGGTGCGTTCCGCTGGTGAAACGACCCAGTCTCGAGACAGTTTAGAAAGGTTAGCTGACCAGTGAAGGATTTTTTGGGTGGCTTACCCCCCCCCCTGGTACTTTAGATAGGCTATGGCACACCTTTTTTCTAACAGACGTTTAGGGAGAGACGGCAAAAAGGTTCCCCCCCGGGGGTCCACACCAGGGTCACCTCTAACCCGTTTTTTTCCAATTTTAAAAACCCAAGGACCCATCAATGGGGGTTTTTTTCTGTCACTGCGGCTATGACCGTAAGACTACCCGCCATCCAGGGTTTTGCTTCTACGTGGCGAAGATGGACACCGGGAAATTTGGGGGAAAGCTCCAAAAAGAAGACCAGGGCCCGAAAAACCCAGCGCCTAGTGGTCACAGGGGGAAACCCGGTGGTAAACAGGGAAAATCACCTAGCGAGCAGGATTTCCTAATGTACAAAAAGTTGCTGCACCATCAAGTTTTCATACTTTTCGCGGGCTGGTTCTGGAGGGGTTTGTGGATTCTGGGATCACTTCTAATTTTGTTGATGCGCTTTCGCCAAACGTCTAGGCCCACCTTGGGCCGCTATCCCGACTCGTTGCGGGTTGTGGCTATTGACTCCCCACTCCTCTAGCCGGGGGGGCAATCCCAAAATTGTACCCCTACTGGGGAGGTGGTCGGGTCCATACATATTGAAAAGTGTATTCTTTTATCATGGGGGGCTGCCTGCTGATTGGTATTGGGGGTCCCTGGGTTCAGAAACATAACCCAGTGTTTGACGGGAAATTTAGGGAAAATTTGTCAGTGGGGGGAACATTGTTTGACGAATGTCTCCCCTTTCCCCTCTGGCAATACTGATGTGCAGCTGATGCTCTTCTGGGAACGGCTGTGCCAGCGTTGAGGCCTACGGGCATCTTGTGAAGTCCGCTCGGGCCAACTTCCCAGAACTCCCCCTGGGGAACTAGCCCTCCACCTGTACCTGAACTCCAAAAGTGGTTTTAGAGGGGGTTAACCCCGGGGCTTATCGGCTAAATTACCCCTTCTCTCCCTATACATAAGTTCCCCCGGACTTCGAAGAGGGAAATTTAGCCGTACTCCGCCCTCTGCCTCCTTCTCCAGTTTGCAAGAGCGGGGTTAGAAAAGAAGTTGCCCTATTTTTGATTCGCGTAAGGCCCAAGGGCACTGCAGTACCTGGGCCATTGGGAAGGGGAGGTCCTGAGAGGAAACAGGGGTTTCCCGGGGAAATCCCCATGCTGACCCGGGGGAGGGAATCCCTAGGGTAACCAACAAACCCAGCCAGGAAATTCCGGTCCCCCCCCTAAAAGGGGGGGTACTGTCAGGGCTAGGCGGGTCAGGCTGCAGGTCAACAGCTGCAGCGCTATCAATTTACCCCCCTGATACAGACTTTCAGCGCAATGGATGACAGAGGTCCACCACTCCGGGCAGGGGGCTTTCGCACCACCCAAGGGGGGGACCGAGGTGCTCCAATCAGCTACAGGGGGGGTATCCGGGAAACACATTTAAACTCCCTGCTAGTTATGCGCCCGTGAAATTTCCCGGGTACCTTGTGTTACTTGGCTTTAATTTTTGTGTTTTGCTTATCCGTTACCAGACCTCGCTTTTTCTCCTGACCCCCGTCTTGTCTCCTGATTTTGTACCTTTTTTTTCCCTTCGTGTTTGACCCCTTTTTTACGTTTTTCCCTCTGGTTCCTATTTGTGGGTTGGCGTTCCTATTTGTATTGACCCACTGTCTGACTATTCTACTTCCTGACGGCCCCCCCCCCCCTAGCAGCGCAGGGCTGTCCCCAGTTGGGGTCTTTCCGCCTAGGGCAGCACGTCAAATAGGGAGGGGGATTGGGGTGGGTTCCGTCAGGGCCCACTGCCCCTCCCTTACGTGACAATACTCTTAATAGATTGTAACCTAGTAGAAAACCTACACTGATGCACTTTATAACAATTTACAATCCTAAAAACCTGAAATCCTGTAAACTAATTACCAAATCATAATGTCACACATGGACCTTTTTTCACTTCTGTGACGTGAGTGAACTATAAGGGTAAATGCCACTGGACAGCTGAATCTTACACTTGCCCCTCCTTACCAAAAGACCAAAAACAGGGTCACCCATTTTTTATTTAAATGGTTTTTTTCCCCTCTGGCACTTTTATTGCATATTGATTAGATATGTGATTAAGTGGCCTCAGAAAGTCGTAATCAGGGTTTCGCTGCACACAAAATCTTTAACTGTTCATGGGGAAATTTCCCAATACAGGGATTTGGGATGTTTTGGAACTGAAAATTTTGATAAACAGAATTTAACAGAATGCGAATACCTTCTCTCCATCCTGAACAGAGGCTTTTAAAGGGGTTTTCTCGCTACAAAGATCATATCTGTAATGATGGGGACAGTAAAAATAAGCACTTTTGCAATTGGTTTGCATTACCTAAATCATTTAGTATAGCAGATAGAAGCTAATCTGTGTGTTCTACACCTAAAACCCCCGCCTGGGGTCGGGCCATGCCCCCTTTTCTGTGATTGGCTGACTGATATTTAATTCAGCAGGTTGGGACATGTCCCTGTGCTGTGATTGACTGCCTGCACTCTGTGCTTACTCCCCTCTGAGCTGTGGAAAATTAAAGTTAAGCTAGTTGCCGCCGCTTACTATGCTGACTGTATCTGTAAACAGGGCTGTGGAGTCGGAGTTGTGGAGTCGGAGTTGTGGAGTCGGAGTTGTGGAGTCGGAGTTGTGGAGTCGGAGTTGTGGAGTCGGAGTTGTGGAGTCGGAGTTGTGGAGTCGGAGTTGTGGAGTCGGAGTTGTGGAGTCGGAGTTGGTGCCTATTTTGCAGGAGTCGTCATAAAATGGACCGACTCCAACTCCCATAATATATAATATGTTGGTCCAGTTAGTTGGATGCAGTGTAAAGAGCAAGAGGAATTGGGTCCGGCCAGTGCTACTGCTCCCATATCTTCAGTCTTATCACATGAGGAGTGTAATTGATGACATGGAGCAGGCAAAGTGCTGCCCCAGGGGAGAAGATTTTGCTCCAACGGATTTCAGCAAAATTTTTCACCTGCTTTCAAAGAAGTAGAAGAGTTCAACCATTCATCAAATCTGACTGTGGCTGAGACAGTTCCTTTATACCCTGACATTGTTAGAGATATTGCCCCTGTGGTCACCGCTTTGCCCCCAACCGAAGTTAGTGCAGAGAGGCTGTTCTCTAGCCTGGAAATAATGAGATCAGATGTGAGGTAGTCTATGAAAGATCTGGTGGAGGCGATACTATTTCTCAGAACAAGTCCACAAATGTTCCTGCAGTGTTTTACATATTTACAATTTTTTGTGTTCTAAAGTCATATCCAATAAATATATTTTACACTGACAAGCAAAATGGTAACAATGTTTTGAACTTTTGACTTTCAGGCTCCATATCTCACCATCCACTGCAGCTTTGTACACGAGGCTACTGTAATTTTATATACAGTCATCTTATGTATCTTATACATAAATTTGACTTGCAAGTATTTAGCATCTGCTTAGTTCTGCAGATTATTTCCTGTAACTGCATTGTTACTGTTTTGCTCCTAAAAATCAAAATGTTAATTTTTATTATTTTGTTAGTACTTGGGAAATCCACCTTTGGTTTGCAGTACTGCCTGAATCCTTCTGGGCTCTGAATCAGATTCAAGCACATCTTAACCAAAATCTGAACCCAGGTCTCTTCTACACATTCCCAATGTTGGTGCAGACGGGACTTGGATACAAATACAGCTTTTTTTTCAACTCTACCCATAAGTGTTCAAAAGATCAAAACATTGTTACCCTTTTGCTTGTCAGTGTATGTTCTACCTAAACAGCTTGGTTATTGTATCATAAGGTAATAAACTGCCTGATGTTACCATTTTACTACAGTAAAGTTATCACTTAAACATGCGCCATGTATGAGGGAGTCAGGAGTCGGAGTTGGAGGTTTGGGAAATTGAGGAGTCGGAGTCGGGGCTTTGGCTTGCCGACTCCACAGCCCTCCAAGCTTCTCTATGTGAAGGATCTGGGTAACTACTGAGTCTGTAGCTGCTAGATTCACTTTACCCCCATATAACACAGCCTTATACACTCACCCTCTACCCCCTGCCTGATAACAGGGGGGGAGCAGAGTGCATTTCTCACATTTGTTTTCAGTTCATGATGAATGTATAACTGCTTACATTAATGCAGGTGTTCTAGTTACAAGGAGCCCATGCAGCGTAGGAGGGAGCTGACAGCTCTGCAGTCATGAGAACTAACCATTGCAGGAGGTCTGCAGAGCTGTGACATCCTCTTCCTTCCACTGCTGACAAAGAATGACAATGTCACCAGTCTTCAGTGAGGGAAGACACACCTATTGGGAGGAAAGACACGCCCCTGGTTGTGACGCTGTAAGAGAGATCAATAGTTCAAGTCTGCAAAAGCCAGTGATCAGAAAATCCCTTTCACCGCATGTTCCTGAGATGCAGATCCCAGAGGTGGGACTCGCACCTAACACACTTTGATGGCATATCCTGTTCATGTGCCATCAAAGTACAAGATGGTTATAACCATTTAATACATCCCACTTTTATATTGTGCCTCCTATATGAGTTGTTGCCCTTCACTAGCTTCCCTTTCATTTTCTAGCCTGTAGTAAACAAAAGATAGCCCGGTTCCCCAAACACCACCTTCAACAATGTGTGATCTACTTTTTACCTCTCTAGTCTCCTGCTGCCGCTCTGGTGTGGTACAGGTAGCATTTCAAAAAATACTATACTTGAGCTTCTTACCTGAAGCTTACGGCCTTACAATGTTAGATCCAAAAACAACTCTAGAGAATATGGGGTAAAACATCAATAGCTTTATTAAATCTCAAAGATTAAAATTTATACAAAAATTGATTGTAGAAAAGAGAATTACCAAAAAGACACCACAGAGTACAGACTCCAAAAGATCTTATATGTAGGACTATGTACCTAATCTATATTAATAACAAGTGTTTATAGTAGTATAGTACGTTGCCGTCCATCCCTACACTTATGCAGCCAAAAAAACTAAGTCGCTAGCCCTCTTAAAATGAATTGCCAATGCAATAAATAAAGTTTTAAAGTGCATACCAGCTGACATGTATCTATCTATAGTATATGTTGCACAACTCAGGGATGCCCACAGATGTTATATAATTATATAAACATCATCTAGTCCAAAAAGCTTACCAAAGGTGTTGTG